>KZ825800.1:246331-331719 GCA_003184645.1 Aspergillus ellipticus CBS 707.79 | reverse complement strand
CCCCCCCCCCCCCCCCCCCCCCCCCCCCCCCCCCCATGATCCCAACATACCTAGTACAAGAATAAACCACACATACACATACACATACATACATTCCGCATATCACCCTCCTCTCCCCACCCATGCCAGCTTCCGAGTACTCCACCGGAGGTGGAGGAGGAGGCAAACTCAAACTCAAAGGCAGCAAGGTCAGCGACGGCCGAGTAGAAAAGAAGAAGAAGGAGAGCAGCAGCAAGAAAAAGAACGCTGCTGCGGCAGATCCGGAGGAGGGTGCACAGCAGCAACAGCAGCAGCAGCAAGCACACGGGCAGGAACCACCGCAGGACGAGAAGCCAAGTGGCTCGCCGGTCGACGACGATCGTGATGAATCATCCCCGGGACCTGCTAATGCTGCTGGCAAGACCGAAGCGGAGAGGAAGCATGAAGACATGAAGCGCAGGAGGGTATGTACTTTCATCATCATCATCATCATCCATCCATCCAATCCATCTCCGCACCTTTCCTCCTCCTTCCCCCATTCTTCCCACCTCCCTTACCGCATCCTGCATACACACATGCAACCCCCATCCCAAACCCATTCCTCATACTCTCCATCCGGGGATGGGATGAAGATGAGGATGGCGATAGGATAGCACAGGACAGTACGACACCCTCCCAGCCGCCACGGGAGTCCGTCTATCTGTCTGTCCATCTGTCTAGATTCCCAGTTTCTCACACACTCACCCACACCCACATCCCCGTGTACCACTCACCCTCACCCTCACCCTCCCCAGCAAGCTAACGTGCCACCACAGCTGCAAGAACGCCTAAAACGGGAAGGGGTCAAAACGCACAAGGAGCGAGTGGAAGAGCTGAACAAGTATCTAAGCCGGTTAAGCGAACACCACGATATGTATGTTTTTCTTGTTCTTGTTGTTGTTGTTGTCGTTTTCCCCTCACCACTACCACTACCACTACCACTTCCTTTGCAATGCAAAGAGTGTGTGGGCTGGGCTGTGGGAAGCTGGGCCGGACCGGACTGACTAACTAACGTTGGGCGTGGTAGGCCGAAGATTGGACCGGGCTAAAAACCGCCGTGGTACTACGCGTTTGCTATCGTATCACGTTGTTTCAGGACTTCTGTTAGTGTGGCTTTGGGGGGAAGGGGAAAGGGAAGGAGAAGGGGGGGATGGAGGGAAGAGTTTTTTTATTTTTTTTATTTTTATTTTATTATTTCCTGGCTTTCTTAACGAGGAATGCAAAAGGTGTCAGGGCCGGGTTTGTTGGGCTAACCTATGGGGTCCTCGGATGGGGAAGAAAGCTGGTTGCAGTACTCCGTACTCTGTAGGTACTGGTAGAAGTACTCCGGAGTACATGGGGGAGAGAGCGAGAGAGAGAGAGAGAGAGAGAGAGAGCGGAGGGAGGACCAAGTCGCTATCATATGACGCTTGCTACGTTCTGCACGCTCAGTGGCCAGGCGGGACGGGATAGCTACCTGAGCTAAGGACGCAACGGGCACACGACTAGACTGCGGCCACGCTGCGACGCTAATCCGTGGCTACTCAATGGTCAATTGCTGGGTGAACAAATAGATGCATATATACCTATTACCGCCTTGGCTATGTGACACGCCAATGGGAATAGCAACCATTCACAGTTCGGCAAAACCATCAATTCTATCCAACATGACTGGCACAGACAGACTGGGAACTGAGAACTGGGGAAACAATAAAAGCACGGTGTCTAGCATCGCCTCGATTGCCAACAGCCACGCTTTGGAGGTCTATGGGATGAACAACGATCGCCCAAAACATGCGATAAGTCAAAAGAAGTAGTAATCGTCAAAAGCTAAAAAAAAAAACATAACTCCAGAGGTGTTAAAATAAAAACGCCTTGCATACAACACAAGGTTTCAGAGAGAAATGGAGAGCGATATCAACATTCACTCAAAACAAATAACACAAAACTCCTCCCCAACCCCGGTGACGATAGATAATAAGTCGAGAGAACCCGAAACATGGGAAACCGACCCAAGCATCCCCCATGCCAACAAAGGCCCTCGACGAATATGGAAAGTAGTGGTAATAATTTAAGAACAAGTCGAAACACCGCGCTAATGGTATGTATGGGCGATTTGACGCAGTGAGAAGAGAAGAGATATCGACGGAAAAGTAACGAAGGGGGGGAGCAGCAGATTGCTCAATGCTCAATGCTCATATGCCCTTGATGACGTGGGTGCGCTCGCTATTCAGCTTATCGGCATTGCGGGCGTGGGACTCCTTCTTGCAGTCCTCCAAACCGGTGCAGGCGTGAGCCTCCAGCATGCGGTGCTTGGAGCAGTAGTGGCCGCTGCAGAAGCTGCAGTCCCCGACGATCCGCTGGGCGGGTTCCTTGCACTCCTTGAAGTTGCAGCGAGGCTTGCGGGGCGCCATGATGAAAGTGGTGGTGGTGGTGGCGAGAAGGGGGGCCGGGCGGAGGAGTCACAGCCGCCGCTGAAGCAGGAAGGACGATAAGCTTAGCCGGACAGGCGCTTGCTCGGTGAGGGTCTGGTAACGATAGTGGGAGATCTCCTAGGTTAAGGAAGTTGGCGGTGATGGTGGTAGGAAATCGGAGAGGCCGGATGGGAACGAAAGTCGGCGGTGGTGGTTGAGGGTGACGTGGATGGAGGTGGTGAGGAGAAAGAGGAGAAGAAGGGGAGTCCCGAGGAGAGGCGAGGCGTAGGCAGTGTGGCGTTGCGTTGCGTTGCAGTAGTAGTAGCAGCAGCAGCAGCAGCAGCAGCAGATAAGGAGGCCGCAGATAAGGAGGGCGGTCTATAGGTGAGAAGGGGAGAGGGAGGACCGAGGATCGGAGCAGGCGGATGGGAGGATGGGATGGAGGATAGAGGATGGCGCAAGAGGGAAGAAGAAGCAGACAGGATCACGCCAGACAAAGAGCGGAGGAGGGCACGACTAAATAGGGTGGCAGCGGCAAAAGGGCCCTGCAAAGTCAATTTATACGGACGAGACGAGGGATGGAGTGTCAGTCAGTCAGTCGGTGCTCTCCTCAGTCATGGCCGCTTGCTGAGTCAAAGAACGGCGCCTGCACGGCGCTGATCCAGCCTGAGCCTGAGCCTGACTGAGCAGAGCCAGCGACGACGACGACGACGACGACGACGCCCGGTGGAGGCAAATCGGCCGGGTGGAGCCAGAACTTTCCATTCTTTGCGATTCCCTTTTGCCCTTTCCGATCTCTTCTACTACGTAGTAGTACTAGTAGTAGTACTAGTAGTAGCAGACTAGCTGGTCCTCTCCTCTCCGACCCTCCCAGTCTCGTCGGTGGAGAGGAGTGCCTCGGGAGAGGCTATCTGTAGCACCGTTGGCGTCACTGGGCGGGTGGATGACTACGGCCGAGTCAACTGGTCTGGCCGGATGCGCACGAGGTTCCGGCGACTCCCAGTCTCCCAAGTCCCAGAGACTACGACGGAAGACGACTTCCATGATAGCCAGAGACGAGCCATGGCCATGGCCACAGGGAACCCGATGCTGGTCGGCGGTCGTCCTGCAAAGTTTAAAATCCCACCCGGCCTGGCGATTTCGTGCCCTCCGGAAGGGAAAAAAAATTTCAATAAAATCAAATAAAAGAGGGATAGTACTAGGCAAAGAAAAAAAAGTCATACAGTTACAGTTCACCCGTTCCTACGTGTCCCTCCCTCCTCCTACAACCCAACCAACGCATTCCCAACTTGCCTCTCTCCGTCTCTCGCCCTCCTTCCCTCCCCTCCGCTTCGCTCTCTCTCTGTCTCTTTCTATCGCTTCTCCTCTCGTTCCCCTTTCTCCTTCACGTCGATCCCCGGGACAATAATCCCCCTCCCTCACCCATCCCATCCCCTCCTCCCAGCCTCAGCAGGGCAACTTCTTGGCTGGCTCCGACTTCCTCATTAGTGTGGATACACCACCCACTCCCTCCCCCAAACTAGGAACCTCGGAACGTCCACTTCCACACCTCCCGATCCCGTTGCCTTCCCCATTCCCAACCCAACCGGGCCCATGCATGCATCCAGGCACATCCATCCCCTCTCGGAGGCCCAGGGGGTCCTTCCCCGGCCCTTCGGCTTCCTCCCTCACGACTAGTCCTCTTACTGCTGGGTATCTAGCTAGTTTGGGTATAGTCCCCGGCTGCAGTCCTGGGAAATGGCGTGAGGAGTTGACCAGATTGGTGATGCCCCCCCTCATATCCTTCCCCTCCCCTCACCAAAGGAGCAGGCAGCAGACATCTGGCCATCTGTAGTCTCCTGCACTCATGGCCAACCCTCACACCGTTGATACGAAGGGTTCGATACGAAGGGAAAGTAGGCATATTTTTTTTTTCAGTACTATGGAGTAGTATGCATGCTTGTCGCATTAATTATTGCTTGCCAACTGGTACAAGCTGCGACACCGACAACATCCTTGAAGAGGCATACTAATTGAGAAGATTGTCGACCTGGAAGTTTGGAGCCATATAACACAGTACTCACCAGAATAATCATAATCAACTAGAATCGGCATTATTATAATCGCCGGTCAAGACTCACTATTGGACTTCCCCGGGCCTTCTGATGGAGCCACTAAGAGAAAAGGCATTGTCATGCTCACGCAAAGCTGGGTCGTTTCTGCCTATCCTATGGATGCGAGCATCTAGCGAGCTAAAGCGAACCAGGCACACCACCAAGGCCCATGCAAGTCTATCACCGCATTAGTAGTGATACGAAACAGTTCCTCGTGTTTCTATAAAGACAAAGGGGTCGGGTCGTCGACAAATTGACATCTACAGACGGACTTGTATACGCTACTAAGCAAAACACCATGGTCTAATCCCTTGAGATCTTCAGGACACACGGCAGATACCCAGGACATGGGAAATGAATATCCCATATGCTTGCGAAATGAACGGGCCTGGACCCTTTCCTAGTGTTCTAAAAATAGACAGATATCTATAGCCATGACGAAATGATACTATTTAGCACTGCACATCACGATTAACTATACAAGGAAGTACGTAGTGGGCATTTTGTGCCTTCATATCGGCCTAGTTATGAGGTAGTTCATATAGTGTAACCCACAATTTCCATAGTGACGCCTGCCCACTAGGATCTTGCGTGGTTGCCTGATTCCTGCCTGATCCTGATCCTGATCCTGATCCTGAAATCCTCACAGCGCGTGCAGTGTAGTGTACAGTGTACATCATAAATAGTCCCTTTGCTAGGAAAGTGAAAGTGCTTATGTACACGGGTCGTTGCAACCCATGACCAATTCTTTCCACAACTTACATGAAGTGGTAGGTAGGTGGTACATCAGTTTCGACTGTTTCATTCTTATTGGTACACAAAGGGACCATGATAAAGAATGAGAACTACACAAAAGCTCCGGTATAAATTTTTAAAGAATCATAGTTGACTTTACACCTTCCAGACCCAACTAGTAGTGATCTTTCAGATTGGAATCCCTTGCATCTGAAAGTGACGCTTACTCTAGAGCTGTTGACCTATACCAGCAAAGTATAGGATATCTGGATCTTTATTCTTTCAGTCAGAATCTGACGGTTTATTCAGTACTAGCTGTTCTACCACCAACACATAAGTAAGCAAACATGACGAGAAAAAAAGGCGAGAAAACAAAAACACTACTACAGAAAGTCATCATTCACTCATCCATCAGAATGATAACACAACAAGATCACATGATAGCAATTCTCTACCTATAAAAGCCATGATTTTTTTTCTTTCTCTTGCTCCCTTCTTCTTTCCCTTTTTCTCTTTCTTTCCCAATGACCTATTCTTTTCGCACGTGGACTATGATGGTTTTATTCCGCTCTTCTTAACGCCAGATGGATCTATGTGGCCGTGGGCCGGGGTGGGGGCTCTCACGATAGAAACGCTAGCTAGAGAAGAAAGCGCACTCTGAGTCCTCGAAGAGAAGAGGTTGTGTTGTTTGTTGACGCGTGGTTTTGGCTTATTTCTTTATTTCTTTCTTAGAGATTTCTCTGCTTTGGGTGTCCTCTCTCCACGTTGGCTTGTTTGGTGTGTATTTTGATTGTTGTCGTAGTGTATGTACATTTTTTTTGTCCTCTCCACTCATTCATAACATGACAACAGCCCAAAAACTTGGATGATCAAGTGTGGTGGGTAAAAGCCTTTTATCACTGACTCTACTTATCTGTCTTAATACCTGGCCTCTACCACGTTCCCCATCTCTCCCCACATCTAAAACTCTGGAAAGAAGTGAGCTTGTTGACTTCCCCCTTCTATGCAGTTCTGACATACTACAGAGAACGTCTATGTGATAACAGGCAATTGCCAATTTTTTGAATTAAAGTATATCCAGTTTGTTCCACCTCCACTGATCCTCCAAGTGTATAGCGCAACCAAGCCACGACCACTGTAAAATTAACCAAAACGATATGGTAGAAATATACTGGGAAGGTTTCTTGGCAAGACTTGATTCCTGAACCATCCAACACAGCATTTGCCAAATCTGCGTCTTTCCTCCCTGGTTCCAGTGAAGCGTTTTTCTTGAATACTTCCGTTTGCCAGTAAAGTCAAACTGCGATCCGTCAGTGCATAACCAACATGTCATGGGCAGGTTTCTCTTTCCGAGGCCGGAGCAGCAAGTATACGGTACCTGCACAGCTCCTAGACCCAAGTCAGCTCCATACAGTGAACATCATATCAAGATGGAAATAGTTACCCATGTATCCGAGTAGTTGGACACAAGAAGATATAAACCAGCCAGATAACAACAGACTGACGGACCGGTTTTATTTTGGTCCATGACCGAGTAATCGGCATGTCTTTTGACAATCACAGTGGTCACATAATCGACACAAACCCACAGTGAACTCTAAACCTTCTCATTTGAGCCCACTCGGTCGGTCCATACTGTTTTAAGCTCACCAACGATACTGCCTTTCCCTTATCTCCACTACCTAAGGCGATAGACAATCACGGTTGTCGTATACGTCGACACAACCCAGCAGGGAACCTCAACCCTGCACATTTGAGTCCAAACGGTAGTCCATGGCGTTTTTATTTCACCAACGATAATGCTTTTTTTCGCGTATGTCCATTACCTAGGGCGACTTCTCCGGCCGGGACCATCGCTTGGATACCCGCAATACTCGCCGACGATATGCCGGCTATTGTAAGAGCGCTTGGATCACTGGGTTGCAGATATTGTTGATAAATCTTCCAGAAACACATAAGGTCTTTTCAGATATGTAACATAGACTTCCTCCGCTGGATATAGAAATCTTGTGGTTACGACCATCGAGTCAAGCGCAGACTAAATCTTGAATCTTTCTATTGCCATCCCAGTCGGTTCACAGGTACATAAAGGTGAAAGTTGGGTAACTGGACGAGCCTGATGCATGGGTTGTTTCGTTTAAGCAACGTAGCCGTGGGAGTAGCTTGGCCAGAAGAGCTTTTGCTCTATGATTATATGAGCAGAGCATGACTTTGTTGAATTGATAAGCAAAGTCAGTTGGATATAGATACGGCAGATGAGATATATGAAGGAAGGAAGAAGAATTGAGAAATAATCTACGATTAAATAGTGAGATAAAAGCAAGATACTACAAGTGAAGCATTCGATTATTCAACTCCCCATGGATTCTTAATATTCACCTTGATATTGAATATCTGTAGTTGAATGATGACTGTATGTAGTAAATAGCCACAACTACTACTATTCACTAGTTTATACTACAGAAGTTCAAAGGATATTGAATTGATTCAGACGATGGATTCAGGAGCGACAACGCAGGCAAAGAGAGGAGAAGGTGGACTCGAAGGGTGGGGCATCCCCATGATCGCCGCTAGACAGCCCGGTTCGGTAGTTGCGTGGTAACCTTGGTAGAATCGTCAGGCACCCAGGGAACTCGACTCAGGCATCCATCCGTCGGGGCAACCCCGCCGCGAGACTTAGGTGTCTACCTGATTGGTCAGGATATAAAACCCACCCGATTTGTCACTTGCTCGGGCGGGCTGCTCCCGACCCTATCTCTCGACGGAATTGGGGTTAGCGCCAACTGTATCTTATGCGGATCTGCAGAAGGTTCCGTGGCTTGAGGGGGTGGCATTTTTGGGGGATATCATATCGTTGGTTTGATTAGTTGGCATGTCACGCGTGGTATGATACCCTTTCTGTCGCTGGGAACTAGTATGATTTGGTAGGGAGAGGGTTTTTGGTGCGCCATGCACCCAGGACAATGGATACGTACCGTGGGACCGTTTTTGTGGCTAGTATATGATCTTTCTCCATGGGACTTCTTTCAAGAGCCTCCTTGAGTTTTGTTCTCAACCGCTTCAAGTTCGGTGCGTTGGCTATAAAACTTTACCTGCATATGCTTGAGGTTGACAAACACAAGCGAGCCATCCGACGCGTAGCGTGCAATTTCACCTGTCTTATAGAAGCGCCGGGGAATTTCCGACTGAGCCCACTGTGAATCGTAAATTAATGCTGCGGCAGTCAAATCTGGTTGACCTGATACTCCAACAGGTCCTTCGATCAAGAGCTCACCTTCTCCGCCGATTGGCAACAGAATATCATGGTTCTGAATATCCACAACCCAACTTATCATGTTTATCTTGATGAGAGTATCGTCCTTGCCACGAGTGATATAGACCAGCTGGACTGGTGTTGCTTGTAAGCATTTATGATGGACATTTTTGTAATGCCGGATTTTGAAGAGAAGAACTAGTTGAGGCTTAGGTAGTACACAAAGATGTCATGCAACAAAGTTCTTTGCAGAGGGCATCCCTGCCCAATTGACACTCAAGACCAACTACCTAGGTAGTACTAATGGATCTTGCCCCTCACGTACCCAGTATAGGCAACCCGTAACCCAGAAACCGGTTGGAAGCGCTCTGAGCCCTCGAGATAAAGACTGTTCCCATTCGGCCTATGGATTGCCAATCTCAATCATTGACTCCATCTGCTTTCTCGTCGCAGGTGGTATTGTCATCATCGTCAAGATGAAATGAAACGTTATCCAAACACTTTATTAGTAGAAGGTAGATAGACACCATGGAGGATTGCATGCCCTGAGTACCTAGTATCACTGCACTAGTATTTGCTGCTAGCAGCAACTTAACTTTCGACAGACTGCTGAGCTTCACTCAGGAAATCGGTGGCATTTGTGGCGCTATCGGTCGCGCAGAATATGTGTACTAACTGACTGCCTAGGAAGCTGTACCTGGCGGATCCGAGTGTTATTTTGAATAATGGTGCGTTAGGGGGTTTGAAGGTGATTCTGGTTCCGCGGGAGGATATTGCTGGGGTACGAAGCGCGTATAATGAAGTTATTGTTGATGTGCATTATCTGGCTCTGGCGTTGACGTGCTTGAGGGTTGTTGGGAGTGTGTTCTTTGGGTGTAGGTCTGTTAAAGAGGAGAGCGAGGAAAAGGGCGATAGTGAGGAGGAACGGCAGGAGGATCGGGAGGACGAAGAGAAGGAGAAGGGGGGGAATGAGAAGAAAAAAAAAAGAGGGACAATCCGGATCGGACAACATTTCTGCCTGTCCAGCCTGCTCCCGTTCCAGCTGCTTAAGATGTCTATCTTGAAAAATTTGATTTATCCGGGACAACAGTCGGGGCGAGGTACACATGTGTGGGCTCTCACCTTGTCTATGAACTTAGGTCAATCGTCTAGGTTATTGAAATATAAAAGTGCTGTTCTATTCAAACAAGGGGATAATTACTGAGCAATGTTTATTGGTAAGGCTTATCATAAGTCCCCTCAATGCTTGATTTGTTTAATACTACAAAATGGCATTTCTATATACTAATTTCCTATACATACACTCGACCACCCGATAATATGACTCCACATCAACCTATCGGCTTCTAATCATGATCGAAAACTGAAATGGTAAATTATATTTATTTCTATAACATGTAAGTTTTGACGCTAGTCCTCCGCCATTCCCTACACCTTTTCTTACTATGTTAACAAAAAAGGAAAGGATTCTTTAATTAACTGCTAGTTTTGGGAACCCAAACAGTGTGCTGCTGATGCCATACATATCAATATTAATAGCATATTGAACAGAGGAATGACAAAAGGTCAGAAGAATAGGAACTGATGTTGTATCTCTCAACAGCCGCATTGATACGAAGCTGGCCAGGCCGGTCTAGGCCAGTATTACTAGGTCAGTGCGATGGGACCGTGAATGGTGGGTGGGGCACGGGACTACTATGCAGTGAGATTGATCGTCTGTGTGCTGTGCCAAGGATACCTACTTACTAGTATCGATCTAAAATAAAACAATAGGCAGGGGTAGTCTGCGGCCTAGCACAGCCAGCTTATTGCTCATTTTCCAAATCAAGACAACGCCAAATCATATCATTCGAAAAGATAGGTATTCTGTTGAAAACGCCCTTGCCGCTCGGAATACACCGGCCAACCATTTAAAGTCATCGCAAAAAAGAGAAAGATAAGAAATAAAAGAAGGTGGCAAGCCAACTTCAAACGCTACCCTCACATGGCCATCTCCCTGTCCTTCCCTGCATCCGGATCCAGGTAGTCTTCCTTCTCGGCGGCTTCGTACTCCCCGACAAGATCCATGACCACCGCTCTGGCCTCGTCGAACTCGCCCAGTCCATCCGAGAAGGGACTCTCTTTCTTGTATTGCTCAAGGAAGGCGTTGCGCTTCCGCAGACGGTCGTATTGCTGCACAATTCGCTTGAAGAGCGTCGCGACGGAGGTGTGGTTTGCCAGCATCAGGCCGCTCACGCGGTGGGTGTTCTGCATGTAGGGTGACTTCTTCGTCAAAGCAACCTGGATGCTAGCTGGGCCCCACGGGATGAAGGACGCGAGACGTCGCTCACGAATACGGAGAAGAGACTTGTGCACATCCGTCGGGTCTGCTTCTCCCTGGATGATGTTGAGAATGCTGATGTAGCAGCTGGATTTCGTGGGGTTGATCGAAACCATGCGGTTCTTGGGCTGCAGGAGACGACGCATAACATCCAAGACAGTAGTCTTTCGCACCGTCTTAGCCTGCTCAATGTTGTCGCCGGTGAACGGGGTGTATGAGGTCAGTAGGAAGTGGCTGCGCGGTGTGGGGATGAGAGAAGCAATGATTCCGACGAGGTCGTTGTGCATGTAGCTAGGGTACCGAAGGGTGGTTGTAGACGCAGACATAACAGTAGACACCTAGGAATGGTTAACGCCAGGAGACTTGCAAGTAGACGGATACTGACCAGCTGATTCGTTTGTTGGAAGGAAGGCTCCTGCACATGAAGTCTGTCCGCAACAATCCGCGAGAGAGCACCGTTATCCAAGACCACCTAGGCATAATTCTTAGCAAACTCGAAAATCATCTCATGAGAATGGCAGCGACTTACAACAGAGTCGGCATTCTGGGTTAACCTTCTCATCGTAAGAAGACTGTTGTAGGGGTTGACCACGACATCCGCGGACTGGGTATCGGGGAAGACGGAGTAGGTTTGGATCAGCTTCTTCGGGAACCGGTCGTTCATACGCTCCAGAATATAACTGCCCAGACCAGAGCCCGTTCCTCCAGCTATTGAGTGCAGGAACATGAATCCCTGCGAAAACACATCAGCGACCCAGCCTCAATCTCACTCCATCTGCATCGCGCTTGCACCCAATCATACCTCCAAGGAGTCACTGCCATCCGCTTCTCGATCGATCATATCGAAGATCTCCTCTTGCACGACCTCGCCTGCAGAATAGCCGGCTCCCCAATTGTTCCCCGCACCGATACCCTGTTGCCCAATAAAGAAGTTCTCCGGATTGTAGATGTTTCGGTAGGGGCCTGCCTGGATGGCATTGAGGACCTAATCGGAATTTTCTCAGCTCACCGTTCGTGCGATCACAACGGGTTCTTCTTCGAGGTGGTCCTGCGCCAAAGGGGTCGTACCCTGGGTTCCAAGTCCAGCAAAATCGCTCGGGGGATATAGCGAGTATCATCACTCTATATCAGAATTCATTCAGTTAGATCGCTTGGAAGTCAACATGCCATAACAGAGTTGAGCGGACCTGATAGAAGAAAACGTCCTTGCGATCGCCGCCTTCTGTTGCGAAATCCTCCAGATTTCCATCTTGACTTATCCCATGCTCCAGGCAGAGCTGTTGCCAGAACTGCGCTCCGACTGCAAGAAGAACCCGTCAGCAATGTTCAAAGGTATGAAAGGTGCTATTCCGAAGCTGATGGCTGCGTGTAGCTGGAGTTGCGAATGAGTACCATTGTTACCGCACTGGCCGGCTTGGATCGTTATTATCTCTCTGCTCCGAGTATTAACATTAGTGACCGAGCTTTTATGACTGTGGGGAACCAGAAGAGATGCTAAAATAGGGGGCACGTACCTAGGCATCTTGTTGTTCGACCACCGCAAATGATGGTGGGTGATAGCCCACGCGTAGCGCGTCCCGCGGGGAAATTCATGAGTCGATTAAGCTAGTCGGCGCCTGAGGCCGACAACCTACGCCATGTCACGAACATGTCAACAGTGGCTCAGCACGGAACGAACAATCTTCTTCAATGAACTCCGAGTGAGGCTTGTGCAGAAGGCGAGACAGGATTATTAGAGAGACACAGAATTGACAATATATTGGGCCCACTTGTTTCCATTTTTCATCTTCACCAGAGAACTGAAAGCCATGTTCTGGAAACCCACATGATAAACAGTCTGGGGAATGCTAATGACTAAAGGGTTATTAAAGGAAGATACATGAGAAGAAACACATAATACACCCCCTTCCAAGTAGAATAGAATCATTCCATGCTCTTTTATCGTAATGCGATGCTTTTCCGCTATGACTCCATGACTCATGGCCCCATGGCGCTGAGCATGCCGATATTAGGAAACCTGTTCCTGAAGCACCAGCAGCACCAGCAGCTGCTAGCAATGCTCTAAAACCCAGCTTTACAAGCTGTCGCAAGCATCCCAGCCGCAGCGATGACACCGTCCACAATCCTGACTTGGTTGCCTCGCTGCCGGCCGTACGCTCTGACGCACCCCTCCCTTACAGCATCCTCCATGCCCACCATACCAGCACAGCCCATGCAAATCGCCCCTACAGGGTTGGGTGCGCCCTTGATCAGCCGCTCTGTTGCTTCGACCAGTCTTTTCCTCACTTCTCCTGGAGGGGTGGAATGCAGTTCCCCAGCTGTCAACCCGGTGGTCTCCACGCCGGCAAAGCGACCCGTAGACTTCGGATCTCCCGAGGAACCGAGCATATTTGCGACGGCCTTGCTGAGTTCGGCCTCCCAGGCCTTGCCAGTTGAGATGATGCCAAAGGTATCCCGGGACTGGGCCTTCTCGAAGCCCGGGTCTTCTGTGATTTGAAATGAACTGATGACGCCCAGAGAAGCTAGGACCCCCGCTTCGAAAATGCCGGTCACGTACTTTTTCTTGACCTTCATTTCCGAGGGGAGGCCCAATGACTCTTCATCCTCGATTGACCTCACCTTCTCCTTCAGCATCCCGACCAAGGGATGGGCCGAGAAACACGCCACGATGAAGCCTTCATATTCGGATACCAGTGGTTCCAAGAAGGGCATGCAGTAGAGAGCTGATCGGACCGAATCCTCGCCCGAGTCTATACTGGGCACCCCGTGCATGACACGCCCATCTGTAAGCTGGACACTCTCCGATGCCGGGGCTGTGTAGTAGTCGAATTGAATGCCTTCGTGGCCGAGACTGTCCAGGACGGGGATCAACGCATTGGTCATATGCGTGGATGTGTTGGGATTGATGACCAGAATTGATTTGACATTCGGTGGCAGGTCACTCATCTTGAGGATCTTGAGGATCTTGAGAATCCCGAGGGTCTTGGGGATGAGGGGTGAGTCACGATCAAAGGTGGGAGTTGAGGAGCTGGGAGCGAACGGACGCCGATAGCGGACTGGACTGGTTAGTCGGTGGTTCCCTACCCAACCGGCGACAGCGTGATGGTCGGCCAGCCTAGGGAACATCCAGCACCACCCATCTCATATATCCATCATCCCTCCTCCATCCTCCACCGGGGGGGTAGCTGCTTGTTTGTGGAACCGGGCAGTTTCCCTGCACGCTCGTCATCCAAGCCCCAGCAAACGCTGGGTTAGTGGGCAGGTGCCATGGGTGAGGATGGTGGGCTGCCTGGAGTGGATTGCGACACTGCGGGGAAACCGTCAACCAAACCGGCTTATCTGAGCCCCTCTTCGCTCTACCCCTCCGCCCACCTCGCTGGACGCCGGAGGGCGACATTATTAAGCAGCGCCGGGGGTCGACAGCTTATCGAGCATTCAGTCAATTCCCCCATTTCCCCCATTTCCCCATTCTTCCTCCTGTCTAGACACCACACCCCCGTGGTTCCTTCCGACGCCCTCCTACAGCCCCCGCCAGCACGAACAATCCAGGTGAGCTTCCCCCGTACCCAGCGAAGATTCGTACCTTGACAGTCCATGGTAACGTGAGCCCGACCCCGTAGCGGCTTCTCCTCAACATGCCACTCGTCGCACAGAATCCCACCCCCCGGGTGATCCTTGGGTTGATGACCTTTGGGCCCAATGAGGCCCTGGGCGCTCGCGTCACCTCAATTGACGACTTCAACAAGTGCCTGGACCATTTCCAGCAGCAGGGGTTCAATGAAATTGACACTGCAAGAATCTACAACGGGGGCGCGCAGGAAGCCTTCACCGCTCAAACAAAATGGCAGGAACGTGGTCTGACTCTGGCCACGAAGTGGTACCCGAAGACCCCCGGCGGGCATAAGCCCAATGTCCTCCGTGAGAACCTCGAATTCTCCCTGGGCCAGCTTGGGGCAAACCAGGTCGACATCTTCTATCTTCATGCTCCCGACAGATCAGTCCCCTTTGCGGAAACACTGGAAGCTGCCAATGAACTGCATAAGGAAGGCAAGTTCGTAGAGCTCGGGCTAAGTAACTACACGGCGTTCGAGGTTGCGGAAATAGTGACTCTCTGCAACGAGCGAGGCTGGGTCCGGCCCACGATATACCAGGCCATGTACAATGCTATCAGTAAGTGTGCTCATTGATCCGGAGATAACCCGCTGACGTTTGCATGTACAGCTCGCAACATTGAAACCGAGCTAGTTCACGCCTGCAAGCGCTATGGTATTGATATTGTGGTTTACAACCCCCTTGCTGGCGGGATACTTTCCGGTAAATATAAGACCCAGGATGTTCCCGCGGAAGGTAGGTACAGTGATAAAGCTTCATCCGGGGCTATGTACCGCGAGCGTTACTTCAAGGATGCGACTTTTGAAGCTCTGAGGATCATCGAACCGCTCGCGGAGAAGCACGGATTGACAATGCCGGAAATCGCCTTCCGTTGGATTCGCCATCATTCTGCCCTGAATATGACTGGCAATGGCCGGGATGGCATTGTTGTAGGCGTGAGCAGCCTTGCTCAGCTGGAAAACAACCTCAAGGATATCCAGAAAGGCTCGTTACCCGAGGATGTAGTGGAGGCGTTGGATAAGGCATGGCTGGTTACAAAGCCAACCTCCCCTAACTATTGGCACCTTGACCTGCAGTATACATATGACACCAAGGAGGTTTTGTTCAAGCCTCGGTCCAAAGCCTAGGTGCGTTAAAAATTTACCAGGGCGCACCAAAGTAGAAGAACAGCGGCAACAATGAGTGAAATAGACATAGAATATGGAAATGAACATCTTCTTTGGCAACATCTCGAAAGGCTTTTCCGCAGCAACATACTGAGCTCTTTTTCCTGCCATCATTTTCGCAAATAGACGCGGCATTTAGGGAAGTCGGCTAGCTTTGGTTAAATTGAGTGGCCATCCATCGGTGGGTCTAGATCGGGATTATTATGCGGAGCAGCATGCAGGTCGATCAGGCCGCACATGTGAGAGAGAAGTTGAAGGCCCTTTGCATCGCACACCAGAAGCAGATGCTTCCCCTCCTTAACCCTCCCCTCTACCCATTACTCAGTACTCTTGCTTTTTCATCCCCTGGTCGATAGGTTTCTGGAAACTAACAAATCAATGCCGAAGGAATTGACGCCTGCGAGGATTGATGAGAACCACCACATATACAAGGATCTGGTCTGACCCAGTCAGTAATATCCCAGTTTTAGACTGCGTTTTCTCCCAGCCGCCCTAGAACTGCCACTCGCGTCCAGGCATAAGAGAGAGCCACGGCTACAATTTCCCGACTCGAGCCGGGTTTTTTATAAGGCATTGATCTAGATTCCAGTTGCCTTCCAATGCCGGCTGTCGGCGTGATTCATATTGCACGCACCCAATAATGGCAATGGATGATTCCAGTCCAAAGCTTGACTGGCGCTGACCATCAGCTGCCTGGGGATGATCCTCGCATGATACATGATCAAAAATGGACTCACTATCTGCAGGCTGCACCCTTGCATGCCACTTCACCTGGACCATTGCCCGAGACTAATCCGGGGTAGGCGCCTGGCAGCCACCTGTACCACATTCGGTGAGAATATGCCCAGAAAATATCTAAAGTTTAAAACGGCTTATCTCCGACTTCTCCTTGCAAGTGCGCATATCCCTTCATTGTACGACTGAGCTGGGGGCGGACAGCTTCGAGCAGATTAAGACGGCATCTCCGGAGGTGACGCGAAGGAAAGGATTATGGGTGCAGATAAAGCTTAGTCTTGTCCGGCTTTAAGGAATCCGAGAAGGTATAGTGCATTGCATTCTTCGGATTCCTTTTTGCAGCCCTCAGCCCACATATTGCACGCAAAAGAGCCAGGTGTACGCTGCAATGTTACATTGCCATCATGCATCGAAAACAAAACGCCCATGGCTTTCGTCTGCAGCGTCCAGTGTTGTCTGGATGCCCTATCAAGGGGGTGCCGGGTACCCAGTATCTGGTATCCGACTCGTTTGGATTCTAGTCATTTGGTGGGTTGCATATCGCTTGATCTAGATCCCAGACTCTCTAGTAGTGTGGCTGTCAGAGGCACTAGGGCGAATGACCACCAGGTCATTGAAGTGGCATTATCACCTCTCCTTACCTGTTACTCAGCTAAAGGATGACTGAGGCTGGGGGTAGATGGCTGTGAGATATAAAGATGCTGGTCAGGAACGCCGCCGTTAGAGGCTCGAGGTCATTTTGGAGCAATTGACTTCTTCAAGATGTCTCTAGTCATTGCTCGTTCGCGTATTATCAAGAATGACCCAAGTGAAGAATCAAGTACTTTAAAGACATCGGATATCGAGAAGAAGGCTGTGATAAGCGTCACCCAAAGCCCCGTTCAGGTTGGTGCCGATGATACGGCAGTCGATAGCAACCGTCGGTCTTGGTTTCGGCGATCCAAAGCCTGTGACCCCAACGCCATCGCAACACAACCGTCGGTATACGATGATCCAGAGCTTGCTGAAGAGTATAGACCACGACCTGACTGGGAGGGCATCCATCGCTTTGATCCAGCAGCAAGATGGACGTGGGCGGAAGAAAATGTATGTAATTGGGCAGTCTCTCAACTCTATTGAGTATTTGCTGAATTGCCTTAGAAAATTGTGAAGAAACTAGATACACGGATCATTGTATGGGCATGTGTGATGATAACAGCTCTGGAGCTCGATCGATCAAATATCCGTGAGCTCGCTGGTTCCTACCGATCTTGATTCATTCATTGACGTTGTTTGTCAGAACAAGCAAATGCGGATAATTTCCTTACGGATCTTCATCTGAACCGAGATGGTCAGTATACACAATTGTTGCAATCAAGATGTGGTATTTGACAATTTAACAGACTATAACTTGGGGAACACTCTCTATCGACTATGCTATCTCCTAAGCGAAATCCCCACACAGATCATCTGCAAGAAGATTGGCGCGGACAGATGGCTCCCTATACAAATGATATCATGGTCAATAGTTGCCGTCTGCCAATTCTGGCTCACCAACCGAGAGTCATTCCTGATTTGTCGCGCCTTGATAGGGATCATGTCTGGAGGATTTACTCCCGCGGTAAGTGGCTCTGTCCACCTTGAATCCTGTCTGGTACAATTGAAGCTCTAACCCGACCAAGATCATTTTATATCTTTCCTACTTCTACAAGCACCATGAGCTATCTATACGTCTTGGATACTGGTATGCAGCGTCTTCTTTGGCAGATATTCTGGCCGGATTTCTCGCCTTCGGGATCCTGCATTTAGGTGGTCGCGCTGGTCAAGCCGGCTGGCGATGGCTTTTCTTGATTGAGGTGTGTCGATTTATTCGGTGGACCGGGACAATGTTGCTCAATATGCGCAGGGACTCATCACTTTGACTCTCGGCTTTCTTTCGTTTATTCTTTTGCCCCCTTCACCAACCCAAACAGCCCACTGGGCCCGGGGAAAGCAGGGCTGGTTCACGGTCAAGTATGTCAACCATAATAAAGACGAGGAACTAGAAACTGAACTGGATGGCTCAGGGAGGAGACTATATTGGTCAACCGCATCATACGAGAGGACCCGAGCAAGGGCTCAATGCACAACCGTCAGCCACTCACAGCCAAGCTCCTATGGATGAGCTTCAAGGACTACGATTTGTGGCCGCTGTACATTATAGGTGTCATGTTTTTGACACCATGGAGTCAGTATAACCAACTGCAATCCTCCATCTGTACGTGTTCGGCTAAGATAGTGAGCAGCTACGGTTTCGCAGTACTTCACATTGCAGATGAAGGACTTTGGCTTCAGCACCTTCAACACGATATTGCTAGCTATTCCATATAACGTACGGCGGGTCCGACCCAACAGTGTCTACATTCAAGGACGCTAACAGGGCATCAGGTTCTCAATATCGTGACAAGAATCCTTATCACCTATGCAGGCGAGATGTTTGGCTCTCTGGCATGGATGGGTGTTCTAGCTCAGATTTGGTGCCTGCCGCTCATAATATACATGAACGCAGTAGATCTGAGTCAGACGAATAAATGGATCGTGTGGACGGTTCTTACCCTGTTCCAGGGCTTCCCAAATAGTAAGACAAAGAGCGCCTATGATCAAATTAGCTTTATTTGGAATGCAGACGCTGATATGAGCACGTGTAGCCCATGCACTCCAAGCCGGGTGGGTGTCCCGCAACTCGAACAGCGTGCGAACCCGGGCGATTGCAGCTGCAATGTACAACATGGCTGTGCAGCTGTCTGCCATCATAGCTTCCAATATATATCAGAACGGTAAGTGGGGGTGTGACACTTCTAGAATCAGTAGTGCGGTAAACCCTGGCTGACCAGACACGCAATTGTATAGGTGATGCTCCCCGTTATGTGATTGGAAATCGAGTCCTCTTGGGTATAGTAAGCGCCAACATTGTCCTCTACCTGGCGACCAAGGGGTATTATATGCTGCGGAACCACCAGCGCGACCGGAAGTGGAACGCGATGACGGAGGATCAAAGGGTCGATTATATTGCAACCACCCAGGACGAGGGAAACCAACGCATGGATTTCCGGTTCGCGCACTGATTGGAGACGATCGTGGTGATGTTGTATTTCAGCTTGGCCTTACGTATTTGCGTGTCGTAATTATGAAATAACACAGTCAGAATGACGATGTGGATGCAGACTCGGACTCGGAGGATGCTGCTATAAGTAAGAATAAGCATTGCGGTCCTTCGCACTTTCGCAGTTAGCAGCCCAGCGGCGTGCCCCAGTGCGGAAGGTGCCCTATATTCCCCCACGCATCACGTGCACCCCACCTTGCCCGATCAGGCCCCGCGGCTAGCCAACCAGAGCGCGCCGCCCGCTCTCCGCCCGTCCCTGAACGGGGAATCCTTCGGGGGATCCTACGGCCAACTGCAACGTAACCGCGCATGGATGCCATGGATCCAGAGGCATCCAGATCCTTTACTGCCCCCGTTAACTTCCTGGTCTTTCTTCTCAGTCCTCCTGTGCGCTCCTCCCTCCTCGTCTCTCCCTTGCAGGTTTTCTCCGATTCTCCTTTCCTGTTGGATGTCAGCAACGGTCCTTCCTTCGCCTTACTGTCTTAGTCCTGACGTACGCGCAACCTATCGTCCTTGGCAAACGTGGCCGCAGCAGCGCCGCTTCCCCCCGGAGCCGCCATTCTATGGGCCTCAAGACCCTATCATCCGCCTCCGTTTCGAGGGCAACTGACCTTTATTCCTCCTCCTGACCCCTCTCGCGTCATCGCCGCATGAACCATCCCTCCTTGGTCTCGACTTATCCACTGTCCTTTTTCTCGTCCCTCTCAAAGGCTGCGACCCGCCGATAGAGCAGCTTTACCCGTCCCCGTACATATTCCACTCGTTGTCGCTTTGCCTCCTACTTGTAGGGCGCACGGTTTCAGAACAGGGCTACGCTCTCTTGGTTCTTTTTCATCCGATACTTAACCCGCTGGAAGGGTATTGACGGACGATTGATACAAGGTGGCGTCGAAAACTACACAGCAACCATCGGGTCCGGACCCCGACCTGGTTATCGACTCTCACGATTCGGACGATGAGATGCCCATGAATCGCGAATCCATGCATCGGCCCGCGGACGCGCGAGCAGACCACCCACTTCTTAAAGATGAACACAGACGGCTCTCCAACGCCAGTCTGGACCATGGCGATGCAGAGGGCAGGCCCATGCTGCACCATTCGCGGCGTCCCACAATCAGGGGTGCGAGCCCGGAGCGCAATGCGGAGCAACAGACCCGGCGAAAATACCTTATTGCGTTGGGATTCCTACTCTTGAGTCTGGCGAGTTTTGTCGTCCAGACCGAGACCGCAGTATACATCCAGCATGAGTTGAAATGGGACAAGCCGTATTGCATGCTGTGAGTGGATCTCCTGTGGCACAAAACCCCCGCTCTGCATGCGATTTAGACTGCTAACCTGACCTTGATGTACAGTTATCTCACTCACGGTTCCTGGGCTCTTCTTTGGCCAGCTCAGTTGCTCATCTTGCGCCTGCAGAAACGGAAACTCTCATGGGCTGCGTTTTGGCGACGACATGTCTCTCTTCTCCAAACCACCGCAAAGATGGTGGAAACCCAGGAGTTGCACGTCTCTTCCCGGGACTCCCACCGATCTCCGGTCTGCTACATGCTCCGAACAACCGCGTTCGTCACTACGGCTCTTACAATCGCTGGAGGATCCTGGTATGTCGCAGTCAACATGACCACCGCCAGTGACTTGACTGCAATCTACAACTGCTCCGCCTTCTTTGCCTACGCATTCTCCATTCCTCTCCTCAAAGATAAACTTCGGTTCGATAAGGTATTCGCGGTCGTGGTGGCGATTGTGGGAGTTCTGGTGGTCGCATATGGTGATAGGGATGAGAGCAAGAAAACCGCAGATGGCACGGTCGGCAAACCGCACGATGAAGCCGAGAACAGACTGGTGGGCAATATCATCATCGGAGTCGGCAGTGTACTCTATGGCCTGTACGAGGTGCTCTATAAACGATTCGCCTGTCCTCCGGAAGGCACCAGCCCCGGCCGAAGCATGATCTTCGCCAACACCTTTGGCAGCATGATCGGCTGTTTCACTCTTCTTGTGCTCTGGATCCCCCTACCAATCCTTCACATTACCGGTCTGGAGAAATTCCGATGGCCCACCGGCGAAGCGGCGTGGATGCTCATGATCTCCGTCCTTGCCAATGCTAGTAAGTCCGCCACAAACTCACCGTGAACCCGCATCCCGCATATGCTAATCATGATCTCCCCTAAACCAGCATTCTCCGGCTCTTTCCTTGTCCTGATCTCTCTCACATCGCCCGTCCTCTCATCCGTAGCTGCGCTACTCACCATCTTCCTCGTCGCCATCGCGGACTGGCTCCGAACCGGCCAGCCCCTTTCCGCCGCCGCCATCATCGGCGGCATTCTCATCATCGTCGCCTTCTTCCTCCTCAGCTGGAGCAGCTACCGAGAGATGAACGAAGAACGGAAGAAGAACATGACCAACGAACAAACCGAATCGGAAAGCGACGAGTAAACCTCGCTTCCAAACAACGGGATAAATATATACCATATACTCCATCTCCTGTACTTCCTTTCATTTATTTATTTCCCACCCGCCAACGATCGCATGGACCGATCAGTGGGGGCATTTTTTGTGTCGGTTGTCTTTGTTGCTTCATATCCATTTGTACATGGAGTTGATCTTCTTTTGTCTGTCTGTCTGGGATCGGTCGGGGCCCATGTAAGCAACTCACCTGCGCATTTCCAGGAGAATATTTTGATTTCGATTAGATATATACATATATTTTCGATAGACTTTAGGGATAGAACGGAATTATTCGTCAATCAGGAAAAGAAAAAAGTCTTATTTTGGATCGACTTTCATAAGGTAGATGGGAAACACTCTGCTCTTGTAGTCTGTAGAACCAACTAACTACATGAGAATAAGTAGTTCATTAGTCAGATACGTTATAGCTTTGTCAGCTTACGCCCGTTAACTAACGTAACCCACCACCGAGCGCCGCACACCACCGAGCGCCGCACCTCTTCCCGATTCCCACCTCCAGGTGAGATTCAAGCGCCTTTATTAATAAAACAATTATATTTCTATAGAAAAACTAATTACTAAGTGGATTAGGATATCTAACTCTAGTATACCCCTGAACATGATAATTAGAATACTACAGTAGCGTGTGTACATAAAGTCCAACTGCAGGAAGTACTGGATCTCCAGATACAGTATCTTAAACTTTATTAACCTGATTCTCCTACTGGAATCGCTCCTGGCTCTCCTAGATAGAAAGGTCTTCTGTAGAAGCAAGCTGCTTAGTAGATCTCTTGCGCTTTTAAAGCTTCTTCTTATATGCGGCTCGTAGATTATGGTTTTCATGTGCTAAAATAGTAGTACTATTCATTGCCGTTTCACACGCTTTAATAAGTTGATCTAGCGCAACCTTTATAGGAGAGGAAGGACTCTGTGTACATGCTCTAAGCAGCTTCTTAAGTATAGATGCCCGCTTCTTAAGCTGCTTAGTAGTATAGGGTATCTTAGGTACTGAATCAGTTGACCGACTGCCTGGTGGTGTAGGAGTTTTTAGTTGAATATTCAACTGATTAAGTACTCGCTCTGGATTATATAGAACTAGCCCAGTAGCAGAAAATCTACTGCAGATATTGCTAGTAGTATAGATCTCTGTACGCGCCTGAGGGAAAGCTTCAAGAAAGTCAAGCTTGTCGATATAATTAAATCCAAGGCGCATCTTGGTTTCCACTAAGCGACCGTACGCGCGCTTTAGTGGTGAGAAGCAGCCAATATCCAGAGATTGTAGTAGATGCGAAGAATGAGCAGGCATACAGATAGGAATAACATTATTCTTACTGCATATCTGGTCGAATTGAGGTGTTAGATGACTGCCATGGCCATCAAGAACTAGAAGACGGTATTTCCTAGTAGTACGCGCAGTAGTTGCAGGAATAAAGAGATTTTTAAGCCAGCGGAGGCCTATCTCATCACTAGTCCAGCTATTAGGACTAAGCTCAATCCTCCAGTTATATAGGAGGTTTGGAGTTTGATACCAACCCTCTATATGGACATTCCCCTTGAAGATAATACACGGAGGAAGCGCCCAACCAGAGGTATTAATATACTTAATAGAAGTAACCCATTCCCGATTTCCTAGCTGTACGAGAGGTTGTCTCCTATATATATCAGCTCTAGTAACTACTTTAGCAGTAGCTACGAGGCCTATAGTAAAGCCAGTCTTATCGAAGTTATAGATATCTTCAGGTACAATCTCATACTGCATTATAGTGATTTGTATACGGTCAAACTACTCCCTAATAATCTTAGGATCTTCATATTGAGCACACCGATAGTTATATTATTGAGAAAAGCATGTCTTTAATTCATTATATTATTTAATAAACTTGAAGACCCAGTTCTCTCCAACTGTTTGACTTGGTGTAGTATCACGCGCAGCAAGAAGAATATTGGCTATTTCTCGTACATGAGATGGTCGGGGAGGTACTCCACGTTGAGAAAGCGATAAGATCTATCGTGTAAGCGATTCCTCTTTATTTTGAGTCAATTTATAGCAGTTGGCGCGTGCTTCAAGACATGTAGGAACACCACTAAGTCGTCGACGGAGGGTTCTCTCAGAGATATTATAGACACGACCTGCTTTACAAATACTGCAAATTTCCTGCTTCTTTAAAGCAGACATTACTAGTAAGATCCTACCCTCCTGCTCAGTTGAATTTCTTTGATTTTAACGCGGTTTTGGAGGCATAGTGGGCGGTTGTATTAAGAAAGGCAGACTGACGCGTAGATTTTTGATGAGGTGCGGCGCTCGGTGGTGTGCGGCGCTCGGTGGTGGGTTACGTTAACTAGCTATATTGACTACGACCATGTCGCTAGATGCACGTTTAGTGCACGTTTAGAAGATAGTCGAAAAGAAGAAATAGGATAATCTTGAACGCACGCAGGTAACAGGTTGGCTGAATCCTATCCTTTTATGATATGGCATGTATAAAAGATGACTAACCCCCCAGAGAGATAGAGATAGATAAAGGAACTAAGTATTTTTTAGATGGATAGATAGATGCATGTATGTACGTAGTTAACAGAAGGGAGGAAGCCCTTCCAGGAGAGAAAAGAAGCACAGAGGAAGAAGAGCAAGGGCTGCTTGGAGGGATGCGGACGGGGATTGGTTTCCAATTCGCAAACGGCAATGAAATCACACAGGAGGCGGGTGATAGGATGGAGATTGAGGTCGAGTGGTATACACGAATATAGGCTAAGGTTTCTATCTAGGGCCAAGTTTGGCCAGGGCACGGGCTCCCTGTTCCTGCCACTCTTGCTTGGATACCCACATGTCCTCCTTATCGGCGATCTGGTGGATGGGTTAGTTGAGAACTGATTGATGGAGTAGCCTTGGGGAAGGAATGGGATGAATAAGAGGGGGGAACATACCAGGTTGGCAAGGACGGCACCTCCCAGGAAAACCATGTGTCTCCGTCGTGGCGGGTCCTCGATGCGCACCTTGAATTTCTGTGATATGGAGATTAGCCAAAGGTCTAATTGTTGAGGGCTACGTGGACAGGGGGGGGGGGGGGTTGCGTACGTTCAATCTCTCCGGGTTTCCTTGCAGTACCCGAGTGAGCCACAGCTGCTTGATCTCCTTCTCCAACCGCGAGGGCAGACCGGGGTACATGCTGCTTCCTCCACTGAGCACGATGGCTTTGTACAGACTCGAGCGCACGTCGACATCGGCACCCTGGATCGTGTTGAAGAGCAACTCAGCCATACCGGGCTGGTCGACGTCCACCAAGTGCGGCTGGAAGAGACACTCGGGGGCCTCGAAGCGCTCGCTTCCTACGCGGATGACGCGACCATCGGGGAGGGTGTAGGATTCGACCAGAACGGTGGTGTCCTCGGAGAGCTTCTTGTCCAGCTCCAGATCGTATGAGACGTAGCAGAGCTTCTCCTTGATCTGGCGCACGGTCTCGAAATCGGCGGTACGGTTCAAGGCATAACCGCGACGGAGCAGGAGGGCAATGAGGTTACGAGTGACATCACGACCGGCGACATCAAGTCGGCGGATGTGGTGGTTGAGGACTGTAGATTCGTAGACGGGGATGATGTGGGTGACACCGTCACCGGAGTCCACGACCACACCACTGCTGAGACCTGGAGGGAGGAAAAGGGCAGCGATCAGCGCTGGGATTCCTGACGGACACCGGGGACCTCCAACTTACCCTGGGCGTATAGTGCAAGCACAGCTTGAATAGCGACGTATACACCACCAAAGTTGTAGCCTTCCAGCATCACCTCGGCCATCTTTTCCCGGTTCTTCAGGGGATTCATGGGGGGTTCGGTCAGGAGAATCTTGCGGTCGGTCGGGTCGATCTTCATCTTCTCGTAAAAGGTGTAGTTCCATAGGTGTTGCATGTCGTCCCATCTCTTCACTATACCGTTCTCCATCTAAACCCACGGGGCCCAACATTAACACGGGCACCAATCGGACATCGGGGGTGGGGGGAAGGCAGGAGGAGCCGGAAGGATAAGGGCAAGAGAAAGGCATACAGGATAGGTGATCTGAAGCATGGATCTGGCGGCGGCGGCTTCATCTCCGCACATGATATCCTTGACGACAATGTCGCCTGCCTGCTCCTCCGTTCGCAATATGGGGCGCCCCACTATCGAGGGGAACTGGTGCTCGGGGAAGTTCTGTATCGAGAACAGGGCAGGTTAGCAAGTGAAGACATTCCGATGGGATAGAGAGAGCGACAGACCTGCGCAGCATATCCGACCTTGAGGAAACCGGTTCCTCCGTCGAGCACTGGGGGGGGGTTTGTTGGTTAGCCGGGGGGGTACGGGAGGCACAGGCACCGACAGGGAGAGCTGGAGAGGAGGGGGATCGTGCATAAACATACCAATGGGCATGTCAGCCATGGTGGCGAGAGTGTTTCAAGAGGGATCGAGTAATTAAGCAATTCCGGAGGGATGTAAACAAAGGAACATGGAAGTGAGGTCCAGAAAGCGGAAGGCTGGACGGGGGGAAGTACGTCGTCAGTGGCAGCAGCAACAGGAGGAGTAGTAGTTAGTCTGGCCGGAGGAGCACCTCCCACGCTACCGCTACGGGGCGCCAGTGACGAGTGCCCCGGCCGGAGGCGGTGTGGTGGCTGCCTTAATACCTTAATGCCTGAATGCCTTGGCACTTTGACACCTTGACACCTTGACACCTTGACACCTTGACACTTTAACGCCTTGATGCCTGACAACCTGAGATCTAAGTACGAAAGTGCTAGCCAAATAATCTCATGAACCAATGAACCTCGTTCCATTAGCATATATTTCACACAATATACACCATGGATCATGCTCTATCTTTCATCAATGTACATAAAATATACCGTGCTCCTGGTATGACGCATGTCAACACAACGCATAGACAAGCTCCGTACTGCCTTGTCTTAACAGAAGAATGAATGAACGAACTAACCCCCTAGAACATCCAGAGAAACACCAACGTGAATAATCCCTGTCGATAACGATTAATAACCGCTGCGTCTCAAGGGCGCCCCTACTGCAATGCCAATGACTAGGGCGCGGCGGCGTGGAGATCATCGCATTTCCCCGACATCGGGCCCGCCCGGTACTATCAATCCACCACCATCGGCTATCTATCTACATCAACCAAGCTAGCAACCCACCCACCCATTCACTCCTAACTACTCCATACAAAACCCCAGGAGTTAAATGCAGACATCCCCCCTAATTAGCCCCTCAACCAAACCAAGACTAGAAAACCACAATGCCTCGAATCGGCTGGGTACGTACTATCTATCTATCACACGCCAACCCAACCCAACCCGTCCATTAACTTCAACCATGACATGACCATGACCATGACCATGACCATGACCATGATCACGATCACAATAAAATCATCATAGCTAACCAAGCAACAGTACGGCCTCGGCTCCATGGGCCTAGCCATGGCCAACAACCTCCAAAAACACCTCGTCCGCAAAGCAACCCCACCCCTCCTGTATGCCAATCGAACCATGGCGCGCGGCGACGCCCTCAAGGCCCTAGGCGGGACGCCCGAATCGAGCTTCCCTGATCTCGTCGCGAAATGCGGGATTATTTTTACCATGGTATGTACATCCATCCATCCTATCAATCAATCGATCAATCTATCTATCTACCGCCCCGGTCCAACAAACCCATCCACTCACACGAACCACCCCCCCCCCCAAAAAAAGGTCTCCAATGACGCTGTCCTCGAGCACCTAGTCTCCGCAGCGCTCACCTCAGGCCACTCTCTGCGAGACAAGATCTTCGTGGACTGTTCGACCGTGCACCCGAAGACGGTGGGCGCGGCGGTCGCGAAGTTGAAGGCGCAAGACGCCGATTTCCTGGCCGCCCCGGTCTTCGGCGGCAATCCGATTGCCGTGGATGGGAAGTTGGTGTTTGCGATTGGAGGGCCCAAGCGGGCGACGGAGGTCGTTAAGCCGTTGATTCGGGATGTCATGGGGAGGAAGGTGATTGATTGTGGGGAGGATGCGACGAGGGCGTCGCTTTTGAAGATTGCGGGGTGAGTTGGCTCTCTTTCTCTCTCTCTCTCTCTATCTTTCTCTCTATACCCTGTACCCCCCTCTCTCTGTTTATTTCTTTCTTTTTTGGCCTTGTGTAGTTGAAGGAAATCTAGATGGGGGAAGGGGGTGCAGTCGCAGTCCACAGAGTCTAATATGGCAATCTAGGAATATCGTCACGGTGAATATGATGGAAGCGGTGGGTGAGGCGCAGGTCTTTGCCGAACAGACTGGGTTGGGCACGGGTCCAATGGAGGAGCTCATCGGGGAGGCTTTTGGTCCTGTGGCCGGTGGATATTCGAAAAGGTGGGTGTTTGATGCTACAGGAAATCCGAGTTACGAGGCTAATGTATTCAGACTCACAACTGGTGTCTATGCGCCACCTTTGGACTCGCGTCCCGGGTTTGGCGTTTCCTTGGCTATCAAGGATGCAAAGCATGCGTCTACCATGGCCAGTGATCACAACGTCGAACTACCGGGCTTGAAGGTGTCCCTGGATAACATGGAGGCTGCGAGGGAGTACGCGGGCGAATGCCTGGATAGCAGTTCCATGTATGGAATTCTACGGCAGAAGGCCGGTTTGGAGTTCTGGAATGAGAAGAGTAGAAAGGGAAATGCTTAAGATACGAATGCCATTTTGGGGGTACACATTTCGGTTGTACCCTGTAGACAACATTAGATGTTTATATTCACACAATTCAGCCCGAAACCAATGGGCCTTGGGTTTGGCCGTGGTCGTTGCTATCTCTCCTTCAGAAAATGGGCCCACCAGGACAACTACGTTGCTGCCAGCAGTCATCGTTATGTGTATCCAGTAGGATTGCCTAGGATTGCCGAGAGACCACCATCACCCCCTTTTTTGAGGCCAGCTTGGACTGGAACAAGGCCCACCCAGGAGGCTGACATGTCCATATCGTTGAGTATCATGGGCGTATATCGGGGGCTGACGAACCTTCAGGGGTTCGATCAACGACATCTCTGATGTTTTGTGTGTAAATCCTGAGTAGAATCAATCTGCTAGCCCTGTGTATAGATAGAACGACCAAAAGGCAGCCTTGTAAGCCGAGCCACATGGAACAATGCAATCTGAGCGTTCTAGCGAGGCCAAATTGTAAATGCCGTTGGCCCTATGCTGACATCCAGCCCGGGTTTGCATACATTGCTTCCCTCCCAAGAAACCCACACCGCAGTGACGAGGACCCCTAGAAAAGCCGAACATAGCAGTATATGAATGGAGTGACGGAGTAGAAGATAAGGTCGAGGTTACAATCGATTTTTTTGTCGAACCATCCAAGTCAGTGGAATTTCTCACAGAACCAGTCACTTTTGTTCGGTGACAAGTAGCTCATATGAATCAGTGCCCAGGTTTGATCTTTGTGGTTTCCACCAGCGAAGGGTAGGCTTCCGCAAATGCTGGCCCTAGCGACCAGTTACTGATATTGCGGAAATGCCTCTCAAAGACGGGATTGATGATGAGCTCGTCGCCATCCCCGGTAGACAGCAAGCAATCGGTCGCCTCATAGGGCCAATTGACCGACAGCGTACGTGTGAACGGGATGAACCAATTCTCAAACGGGTATTCATGATATGACATTACCAGGCGATCTCGCATCCGCGGCCAAGGCAAATAGTCGATCCAGACCGGATGGGGGGTCAGTAGTTGTGACGGACGAGGAGTCAACCACTCCGGTAGCCGGTCGTAGTTTTCGGATGTCGGGTATATCTGCCACCGCATGAGAAGAAACATGAGGAGCAGGACGGCTATTTGTTCGGGTAGGGTTGAGATATCGGGGAAAGTGCGCAGGATATCCGTAAACACTTTCGAGAGGGGATGTGAGTATACGCTTTTTTCCGGATTGAGCAAGGACGAGACGCTTGGATACGAAGGTCCAACCAACTTCTGTTTGGGTACCCCCTTGGCTGCGTCGCTTTGTCGGTGGTGGAGAAAGTCTAATAGGATGGCATCTAGAGTGCATGTTGGGGCAATATTGCGGATTGGGGTGAGGTAGGCGGGCAATGACTTTTCCGTCGCGGCACTATGGACGGGCGACGGATATGTTGAAGTACTCAAAGGCGGTCGAAGTGTTTCCGATGACCGCCGAAATCCTTCCACTTTGGGGACCTGTTGGGACGCATCAAGTAGAAAGTTGAAGCCCATTCGTTCATCCGTTCCACCAAAGTCTAGGCCGTGGGCTAAATTGTGTCGTTGGTAGTCAAATGCAATACGGAACGAAGCTGGACCGGCCGTTGTAATTTCGCCTCGTGATGCACCGGATGTGAAAGTCGACTGGGTGAAGGAAGGTGTCTCAACACCCGTTGTAGATTCGGGGTACGGACCCTCGGCCGCGGCCGGTCTCTGGGAGCTGGCTGAGAAACGGGCATTCTCCGAAATTGGCGACATTGTTGATATAGGAGGGATCTGGGTATTCGTTATGGAAGAGGTGGGAGTGAGGGGGTCTGGGAAACAGCGTTAATCCAACCATTTATAGGACCATATTTTCCAAGGGATTCACAAAACATACTCGGCTTCTCCTGCTTTCCTATAAGAGGCTGGATGATATCCATGACCGCCTTGAGCCCCTGTTGAATTTCTTTGTTCTCCGCCCGAATCGCTTCATTCTGCTTCAACGCTGCCTGGAGATCCAGGAATGGCTTCTGCGAGGAAAGATCGCGGACCCGCTGTTCCAGCGAGTCAATATGGGCCTTAGTCCTCTCACGGATGGCGCGTTGGGCCTGACGGTCGTTGGCTCGTTTCTTCGCCAATTGATCGGGGGTCAGGTTCGCGACCCCGCGTGCCGAGGTGCTGTTCAGTTTGCGTTTCCGGCCTGCGGCTGTCACAGGTGCCCCATTGTTGTCAGGTACGGGGGTTTCTGCATCCGCGGAGGTCAATGCGGACGGGGTGGGGGAGTCTTCCACTTTCAGCGACTCCGGCCCAGCCGTGGCTGCTGTGGGGGCAATGGAAGACTCGTGGGTAATCGAAAAGGCAGAGGAGGTCGAGGAGGAGGAATCGGCGTCGAGGGCCGCCGAAGGAGACGCATCGTTCAGAGGAAGGTGGGTGGCCATGGCCTCAGTTGCGGACTACGGAGCCCGTCCGGGAGCGGCCATTCAACACGGGGGGGGATAAGCGCAATCGACTCGGAGGATTGCCGGCAGAGGCGGTGTCTGATCAACGGCAGGATCAGACCGGTGGCATCGGGAAGGAGAGGTAGACCGGGGGAGCAGAGAGGCAGCAGCGGGGGAGGCGCGAGACGGGGGAGGCATCGGGGGTGGAGCAGAGAGAGGAGTGAGGGCCGAGGAGAGGAGCGAGAAAATATATGAATGGATGGGGGAGGCGCATTGCAGGCTCAGGCTTGCACCAGCCGGAGAAAGAGAGGCAGTCCGTCTGGTTGGCTCCGGTGGAGTTGCCCCAAAGTCAATAATCGGCACCACGTTTTGCCTTTTCCTGACGGAAGGAGCTGGCAGAACCACCCTGACCCAGACTATGGCCCTCGGGTCGATCTCCTCGCGCCCACGCCTGACTGGGCATGTTCCGCCTAGGCTGCTAGCAGTGCTGCTCAGCTGCTGCTTCTAGCCTTCTAGCCTTCTATAGTGGCGGCGCTGCTCATGTTTGGGAGTTTGGGAGCAAAGCCAAAAAAGTCCCTCGCCAAGGTTCTGGATCCGGTCAAGGGCCCCTCCTGGTGAAAGGATTCGTCTGTCTCGGGATTCTGCACACTAGACGACGGCTCACGGATCGTCTCATTGGTCTATCTGTGGCGTAACTCGGATAATGAAGTCAACCTGCCCTTACACCGAACTCTGCGACCCTTTTCCCACGCGACCGATGCCCAACGATCAACCGGACAATTGATGTACACGAGTCCCAATGCCTTTTGATACCGATATCCAGCCCCGAGAACACAAGTACAGGAAAGGGGGAAGAAGAAAAAAAAAAAAAGAAAACCTCGCTGTTCCCATGAACGAGAAGATGAGCGTCTTGACGCAGTGCTGTACATTACTAGGTAATCGGCCCCACCGCGCGAGGCCATTCATAGTATATCGGGTAGACAAACGGCTATAAGGACAATTGCAAACGAAATGAAGTGTAACAGAAAAAGGGGCGGGGGGAGACGATCTAATTCACTCAATCATGTGTCCCATTTTGGCGATCTGATTCAAGTCCGGAAGTTAGCTCCCATGTCCAAAACAGCAGTGCAGAAGTACCAAAGACAGCTGAAAGAAAACAGCCGGGGCCTTGGGGAAAGGCCTGGCCTGCGGTGAGAGACTTACTTTTGTCCTGAGATAACCCTCGACTTCGGAACTGTTGATTCCCTTCTTTCCGCCCGACGTCCAGGCTAGTGGTATCATTGGCACCCGCTCCTTGACCACTACCTCCCGACCCGGTCCCTCAATGGCTCGAACCTTGTCGGGGTTGTTCGTGAGGAGTCTGATTCCATGAGGATTAGAATCCTCGCCCAAGCCAAGATCCACCAACATCGCAGTAGCCAAACCATAACTCCTAGCGTCGGCCGGGTGTCGCAGGAGGAGATTGGCTTCCACAGTGTCTGACCCAAGATCTTGCAAGTTGTAGGCCTTCAACTTCTCCCCCAGACCAATTCCGCGGCCTTCTTGGCGCAGGTAGACAATCACGCCCCCCGAGGCATTGGAGGGCACAGCCACAGCCTGCTGGGATGCAATTTCCGACAGTGTCTCCATGGGTAAGGACATTAATCTCGCCGCCTCGTCCAATTGTTCGCCGCAATCGCAGCGCGCGGACCAGGCGGTCTCTCCGGTATAGCACTCGGAATGTATCCTCACCAGGGGCGCTTGGCTTGGAGAGCTCTGCGTCAATGTTGACTTTTGTGATACGGGGCCGCCTTCGGCAGTGCCGCTGCTATTCTGCGCTCCAGTTGTTCCTTCAGCACGGGCGCTGTCGTACCAACTACTCACGCGCCCGGGGTGCAGTGTGCCCACGTAAGCTCCACGAATCATACGATCCATTTCTGTCTCCCCAGGTCTGACTTTATCCAAGCTGCGACTTCGGATAGTGTTCCCAAACACGATTGCCAGGTGTTCTTTATTATCTAGGTCGTTGAGGTAAAGGTGGAGGAACATCTCGGCACCATTGGTGGTCGGGATGCGGGCGCGGACGATGCATTCAACGTTCGGGAGGCACTCCAGGAGTTTGGGACGCTTTGTATGTGTGGGCTGTTGGGTCAAATTTGCCGGGTTGAAGGAGCCTCCTGGGGTTACTGGAGGGGTAAAGGACGGGGAGAGCAGTGAAGCAGGCACGGCGGGGGTCACATCGCCCCGGTCGCTATCTGCGCTGTCGGACTGGGTGGCGTCATCGCCACGAAGCTCATCCACCCGAGCGTTCAATGGCAGAGGTGCTGTATGATCTGCCCCGAGAGAAAGCTCCTCCACCGGGTGGGAAGAGGAGGAGGCTTGCGCCGTGAAGGACGGGGAGGCGTGGGAGGGTAGGTTGGACATGGCGGGACAATGGCGGCGATGCACAGACGGAAGGGAAAAGTCGAGAATTCAGGGACAAGAGAAGTATGTGGAGCGACCTTATCTACAGGCCAGGCGCATATCAAACAAGAATTTCAGCAGGAAAGTCGCGACGGGAGGAACATGGCCACGATGGATGCAACGGCAAAGAAGACAGAACCACCATGGTAGGAGTCAGTCATCCGGCTGCTATCTCGGCGCCGCATGTGGTTCGAGACCCTCGGGAAGGCGGCGGGTTCGGCGGGGGACTCGCTGACTCAGGCTCCCATTAGTCAGGCTGCAGGCGCGTTAGTTAGGTAAGTCTTACGGAGGCGATTCCGGGCCCGGCCCTGCACGGTGCGGGCGTGCACAGTAAGCCTAACTTGGCAGCCGGTAATCGATAGTCTAGCAGCTTCCATGGTTACGGCGAGTCTGCGACACAGTATACCCCTGTGGCCAATTGGATCCTTAGGTGTCACACTAATACATAGTAGATCCTCCGCAGTTGTAATACAAAGCAGTAATGCCCTAGAACAAACCCCCCCAGCAGTAGTCGGCAGCAAAATATCCCTTTCAAATCCAACCCTGACTCCAGATTAACCCCCCTGCTCTCCAGAATCAAAACAATCCAATGGGTATCAATAGTGCGACAGATCATGACGCAGACCTCTCGCTGTGCTTTCCCTGTCAGTTCGTCCGTCGTAGTCGTGCAAATCTCTCGCGATGTAACCTCAACGCCTCAAGACTCGCTTTACTTTCCAGGTATGTCAAGTACGAAGCGTCGGTCGACCTCCATCTCCTTATCATCTTCCTCGCCCTCGAATTTGAGGCGGTAAACATCCTTCTTGGACCCCATCACTTCCGCACGGTAAAATGTGGTCGTGTCCGGATATCTCGCCAAAACCTGTTTTCCCAGGGAAAACGAGGGCAGCGTCGTTCCAATTCGCGGGATCGGAATCAACGAAGCTGCAGTGGTTTTGTAGACGGCTCCCTGTTCACCGTTCTCGTTTGGTTCCGGGTCCTGAACATCATACCTTGAAAGGTACATCGGTCAATGATTCTGCGGGAAGGGGCTGGGGCGGCATGCCTACCGTTTCTTGAGTCCGTCACCAGTGATGCCCTTGATAATACACTGGATGCCCTCGCCTTCAACCCCTTGCTTGTTCTTGTTATGTTTGAAGACTACTTCGGCCCCCATCACCAGATGTCCGCTGCGCTCGGCGACAGTCCCCTTGGTACTTTCTGACCCTCCTTCTTCTATTTTGACATAAACATTGCTCTCGCGGATGTCACGTCCTTCACGGACCTGTGTGCTAGAGACGCTCGTGCTACGCTGGACGCTCCCTTTGACGCGACTGACCTTTTCCGACAGACCGCTGTTGGACGGCCCCGGGGAATCCGTAGCAGACCCGTCCAGGTCATTTCGCTTTTTCCGCGACTTGGAGAGTGCAGCGGCGCGATTTGGCGTCGCCTCGGCTTCCGAGGCTTGCCGCAGTGCGGTTAAAAGACCCAGATTTTTGATCACATCGCTGGGCTCATCTTGAAGGATGGCTCTCTCGTCCTCGCAGAGTTTCAGCATCTGTCGATAGAGACCGTCCAGCTGGTTATGCTCGCTGAGGGATGGTTCTGTTTGGACAATTAATATTTGCTTTTTTCCCCTCCCGGAATAGATGAACAATGCGTGCAAATCGGCTAAAAGACACATGGATCAAGGCCGTTATATACAACTAAAAAAGCTCAACTTGCAGCATACAAGCCTAAAGGCTCGTAGACCCCATGTCCGTAGACGCTTAATAATAGCTACCGAATCGGTGTAAAGCCAATCAAACAAAACAGGAACAAGAATTAGGGCAGGATAGCGGGCAAGCCGCTCACATTATCACCAAGCATCTGCAGATTCATGGCTAGACCCCCTCCGACTTGAAACATACGCCATTTAGATGCACCAAAGAAAAGAGCTTGACTTACTTCCGCCCTCTCGCCCGATCTTCTCGTTCAGAGCTGATATTTGCTCAGCCAAGACTTTTTGCTTGTCATTCTTCTCCTTTGCCTTGCGGAGATCTTGGAGAATCCTGTTCCACATGTCAGTTTCCTCATTGGCGGCCATGCCGTTGTCCCTGGGGACTGGGGGACCCCTAGGCCGGTTCCGGGACATGGCGTTGGACGATGGACTCTGCTCCGCGGTTGCAGTGGCAGTGGCAGTGACAGCGACAGCGGGCGGAGGGGTCTTCTCTTTCTCCTTCCGGCCTCTACTGGGCTTAACGGGGGTTTCAACGGCGCCGGTTCTGAACTTCTCAATGTCCAGGGCCTCCCAGGCAAAGGCGGAAACAATGTCCTTCTGGGTCGAGCTTCGCGTACCACGAGCAGCGCCTGTTCTGAGGTTGTGGGGGCGGCCTGCAGAGGTCGCTGGGAGAGGGGTGGACGACGGATGCTCTGGGGTTGATGACTGGACGGACTGGGCTGGCTGGGCTGGCTGGGACGGAGGAGACGCAGGAAGCTCAGCTCCAGGAACGACGACTCCGACCCCGTCATTCTGCGGCGTCGGGAGGCGGCTGCCCTTCCCTTCGCGGCTAGCTGGGACGCGCTTTGCGCTCCAGGGGACGCCCTGATTGGCGGGCTCCATCGCGGTCATGTAACGGATGCGGAATGCCCAATCGGGGATGGAGGAATCGAGAGGGGTTGGCGCAGATGGAGGGGCTCGCAAAGACACAAATACTGGAGAGGGGAGGCCGGGGAGAGTTGAGCATCGTCGTGGTTTTCTCTCGTCTCTGTCGCTTTCATGGGAAGCAGTCACCGTCGGTCCAGTGAATGATTCCAGTGCCTCCTGCTGCCCCAGTACCTACTCTTCGTCTTCGCTCTTTCCCTGACCGACTCTCGGGCTCTATTATTACCATTATTACCATTATTACTCCCGACTCCCGACTCCCTACTCCCTAACTGCCTTCCTTCCCCAGACCCCCTCCTCCATTCACTATCACTTCATACCCCGATCTCCCCTTTCCCCCATAATGCAGGTCCCTTTACTTCGGCTTCAGTGCGGTAAGCATCCTCCCCGGTCGCCCATCTTAACAATACCATCGAATCTAATGCTTGGTTTTCCCATTTCCCAGGTGTCAACAGCTATGACTGGGGTAGGCGTTCCCCGCATCCTGAATCCTAGACCCACGGACGGCCGATGCTGAAAACTGCTCTAGGCAAGGTTGGCCAGGACTCAGCTGCTGCAAAGTATGCCGCCACTACGGCTGCCTCGGAGTTTTCCATAGAAGCAGAGAAGCCCTACGCAGAGGTTGGTCTCTGGAGTTCCCACGCCTTAACGGTCGCTGTGGACTAGTTCAACTAACCCGATGACGTCGCATAGTTGTGGATGGGCACACACCCCTCCCTCCCCTCCAAAGATGTCGAGACCCAGCGAACCCTACTTGACATGGTCCAGGACAATCAGGCTTTGATGTCCGCGGAAGTCAGTGAACGATATGGCCAGAAACTCCCTTTCCTCTTCAAGGTCCTTTCGATCCGGAAAGCCCTCAGTATCCAAGCCCACCCGAATAAGAATCTGGCCGAAAAGCTCCATGCCAGAGACTCTCGAAACTATCCTGGTAAGAGGACACCTTCATCTGATGGCATTAATGCCTCAAAATTGCAGATTTGACCATCTACATGTAGATGACAATCACAAACCCGAAATGGCCATCGCGATCACTCCGTTCGAAGGACTATGCGGCTTCCGACCATTGGGTGAAATCGTCCATTTCCTCAACACGGTCGCACCTCTACGTGAGTTGGTGGGCACTGAGGCTGCTACTGAGTTTGAAAACACTGTCAAGTGTTCCGAAGACTCTGAGGATCCTACTGTGACCGACAAGAACAAGGATGCTTTGCGTACCCTGTTCACCTCATTGATGAAGTCATCGCCAGAGAGCATTGAGGCGGCCACCCAGAAGCTTACTGCCGCCGCTCAAGATTCTCCGGACACTTTTGCTACGTCCGCCAGCACATCTGAGACGAATCCAAGCAACCCCGAAGAGCTAGCCGCCCTCGCCATCCGTCTCAACGGGCAGTTTCCTAATGACATCGGTCTATTCGTGTTTTTCTTCCTTAACTTTGTCCAACTTTCCCCCGGAGAAGCTATGTTCCTGAAGGCGGACGACATCCATGCCTACATCTCGGGAGACATCATCGAGTGCATGGCATCGTCCGATAATGTTGTGCGGGCGGGCTTCACCCCGAAGTTCAAGGACGTGGGTACGCTGACCGAAATGCTGACGTATTCCTACGCACCCATCGAGGAACAGAAGTTGGAGCCTACGGACTATCCGTACGTCGTGCTCAATGCCTCTGCCTACTCGAGTGCCTCATCCAGCCTGCTGTACGACCCCCCGATTGAAGAATTCAGTGTGGTGAAGACGGACCTGAAGAGGACGGGGGCCAAGGCGACATTTGATGGCGTGGTTGGACCCAGCATACTGATCTGTACCGGGGGCACGGGCAAGATCACGGTCGGCAACAAGACGCAGGAGGTGAAGGAGGGGTATGTGTTCTTTGTGGGCGCCGATGCCGAGTGTATCATTGAGAGTACGGGCACTGGGGAGGACGCGTTTACGACATACAAGGCATTCTGCGACCTGACGGGGAAGGAGGACATGGTCAACGGAAACTAGGCTGTATATCAGAGTGATCGCGATGAATAATGGAGGCGTATCTCACAAATTCTTGCCATCCAGTGACCGGTGGTGCGTATGCGGCTTGCTGGTGCGGGGACTCTAGCAAGCAGGCAAGCCGAGGCGTTTCTTCCCCGCCGGCGGGGAAGCTGAACCACGTTCGAGGGACCCTGACTTCTGAGAGGCTGGCCGTCTCGATCGCGCGCTGATCCTCAGGGCGTTAGTCTCTTAGTTGTGGACGTGATTGACACATCCATTTATCCTCCCATCCAAATCCAACTATTTATCCCTTGCACATTCCCTCCCCCACCTCCCCCAAATGCTCCTCTTTCTTCTCCCTCCCATCTTCCTCTCCTCTCGTAGCTCCTCGAGTAGAGGCCCCCTTCTCGCACTATGTCGGCCTGGGATCAGCCCCTCACCTTCTGGGAGAAGGTGCAGGAAGCTCTGAACCGGCTCTCCATTCTTGCGACAGTGCTGTCGACCACTGTCACTGGCATCTTCCGAGGCCAGAGTGGTGCCAAGCAGTACTCGGTCCATGTGGCCTGCGCGGTAATACGCAAAGCATGTGTTACCTACACCCCGAGGCAGTTGCAGTACGTCCCTTCCTTAATCCCCGATCTGGCTCTGGATAGCGATGGTGTAATGTGAACTGACCACAAACCCAGACTCCAAGAAGCCCCCACCGATGAAACATACAGACAGTTCATGACTGAACAAGGCCTCCAACCGGATACAGTCCCCCTCAAATATGGCGCCAAAGGCCACTGGATAGGAAACAAGAACGCCAAAACCGTCGTGGTCTACTACCATGGTTAGTTCCACATGCCCTTTGAGTCTGTGAAACAACAAGCATCCAATTCCTTGGATACACCGTGATTGACCACGCCCACCTAGGCGGCGGGTTCTTTCTCAACGCCTACCCTCATCACTTCCGCTACCTCGGACATATCGTCAAACGTCTCAACAACGACGTCGCCTTCTTTTTCCTCAGCTACTCCCTCACCCCGCACGCCGCCTACCCCGTCCAACTCCGTCAAGCCGTCGAAGCCCTCCGGTATATCCTCACGCAGACGAACCGCTCCCCGTCCAACATCATCCTGGGCGGCGACTCCGCAGGCGCGAACCTCGCTCTGGCAGTCCTGCTCCATCTCTCCCATCCAAACCCCGAAATCGACACTCTGGAGATCTCTCGGCCCCTAGCCGGGGTATTTTGCCACGCGCCGTGGATAGATTACAGAACAGATGGCCCCTCCGTGCAAAAAAACGCGTATAAGGATATGATCCGTCCTGAGATCCTGAATTACTGGTCCGCCATATACCTCGGCAGTAAGGAAGGAGATGCTTGGAGTGAGCCGGCCAAAGCTCCCGCGGAGTGGTGGGAAGGGGTGAAAACGGAACAGGTTCTGATTGTTGCTGGAGGGGATGAGATCTTAATTTCGGGGATTGATGAGTTCGCACAGAAGTACAAGGTATGCTTCCCCAACTGCGTTTCGTTTTTTGTGCCTGTCCAACCAGTGTATCGTTTTCACTGAATGCGTGACTGATCAAGTTTGCTATGACTGTGCAGAACGTTCTTCCCAATATGGTGTATGTCGTGGGCTCAGGCGAGACGCACGTTTCGGCAGTCTATGTCGCGGATATGGTGGGCCATGACACCCAGCAGGTTGAAGCCATTGTCAATTGGCTGGGTGCGAGATTGGTTTAACTACCATCGTGAAATAACGAACATGCAAGACGATGGGTTGTGATGCTCAGGTGGTTAAAAGTTTTATTATTCCATAATAGGCAGATAATATGACCTGTGTGGGTAATTAATTTAATGAACAGAGATCTCACATGAAGTCTGAGTGATATCCATTTTTTGAGCCCCTGTTGAAGGCCCTCCTCCCTCCCAATGTACAAGACACCTTACTCAACCAAGACAGACATCATGGGGTCTGTTTCTCTCTAGACAACCTAGTAAAACAAAAACCTCATACCCAGCTTCCAGTAAACGTAAGGAGTATATGGGATATGGGATATAGATATTGATAAAATGCAAAGGCATTCCGCTCGATAATACCTGGATCATACATATACATAGCTACGCCGTCCGTCATATCAATTCATCATCGAGAACTCACAGCAACATTAGCGCCAAGGAGGAACATAGCGATACAAGGCGCGCGCAAAAAAACGAAAAGAAGATTGAAAGGGAAAAGAAAGAAGGGTGAATAGTAAGTAGTCTTCGATAAACGGTGCGAGTAAAACAAAACAACAATAGCGGATATCCTAAATCAAGAAGACACTCTGGGGGCGTACTTCGCCGCGGCGGTGTCGAACAACGCGCTCTTTTCTTGGATGTCGGAGAGGAGGGGATGCGAGGGTTGGGTCTGTTCGAGACGTCTGATTTCGCGAGGGGGAGGGATGTTAGCAGCTGGATGGATGGATGGATGGGGTGTAGATTGCAGTTCGAGACGGGGGGGGGGGGGGGGTATGTGCATCAAGAAGGGGAATAAGGGAGGGAAGGAAAGGGAAGGGAAGAGAAGAAACGTACTGCTCCAGCTCCTCCGTAGGCTTTCCAGCCAAAACATTCAACACTACGGCATTGGCAATCAACTCCGCCTCGTCGGGATGCTGCTCCAGCGCAGCCGACAGCGCGGCCTCTGCCTCAGGTAACCGGCCCAGGTGGAGCTCTGCCACGGCTTGACCGACAATGGACAGGGGGGCGGAGGTGCTGGGAGCGGAGGCGAGTTCTTCGTAGACGTAGAAGGCCGCTTGGTATTTTTCGCCGCCCTGTGAGAAACCGACGGACCACGTTAGCTACCTAGCTGACATGGGGTGAAACCAAACAACTTTATTTTTATCCGAGGAACAACCGCAATTGGGAGAGACGTACGACTCGCATGCCAACCCACGACTCAGCCAGATTGACCAAGAGAGAGTCCTGAGCCCAGCGCTTGGCAGCCTGGACTTCCTTCAGGGCGAGATCGGAACGGTTCTGCTGGAGATGGATCTGGACGATCAGGGCCAAGCTAGATGGAGGGATTGAGACAATCGGTCAGTCTCGTTCTAGGCAATTATGTATCCACAAAGCAGAAGGGAAGAAGAGCATTGTGGTGAATGAAACTCACGCCTCCAAGTTCCCCTGGTGCTTCGTCAACAAAGCCAAAGCATCCTCACTGTGTCCCTGGGTCTGCAGCACCGTTCCACCGAGAACCTGGACGGTACCGTTATCAGGGTAGTTCTCGGCGAGGTCCTGGACCAGCTTCAACGCGGATTCTTCGTCTCCGGCTGTTTGCTGGGCCAGGGCCTTGACGGCCGCAAGATCGGGGGTCTCCTCCTCGCCTTCGACATCGGCAAGTACCTCGTCGGTCTGGCCGAGGGCGACCTTGGCGCGAAGCTGCAGAACGCGGGCGGGGAGTTGGTTCTCGGGGGAGAGAGCGGAAGTGTCGAAGTCGATCACGGCCTGGTATTGGCCTTGGTGGAAGGCATTGTGGATGTTGATCAACTCTGTGAGGGGGAAGCAGTGTAAGCTGTCGGCGTGGTAAATGAATCGCTGGGTGGGGGGGAGGCTCAATTGGGTAGACTTACCACCCTCTGCCGAGAAAGGATCCATTGTTGCAGGATGGGGGTGCGAAAGCGAGCCGGGTCGGGGGTAGAAAATGGAGAAGACGGGCTTGGGGGGGGTATACACTGGTCGCTGGGATGCAGCAGTCGTGAATCGTGATCCGCGGAGGGCGGAAGTCGTCACGTTGCCTTTACGGGGGCGGTGGGCGGCAGGTGGTCCGAGCCGGGGTAGGTTAGCCGAGCCCGGCCTGGTCTGGTCTCTACCACAATATTCATCCATCCTCAGCATGGAGTGGGATTCTTGGAAGGCCTTTGATAGAGCGTACTTATGCGTACTCGCGTATTCTTACAGCTTGGAGGGTGTTCCAATCTAGATAGCTCGTACCAGAGTGCAGATTGTCCGGAGTCAACATAGCGTCCCAGCCGCAGATTGATATAAAACTAGAGTAAACGATGTACGGACAGACATGTCCCGACAGTATACCTCTAGGGACCCTCAGGACAGCGGACATGATAAATAAACAGACGATGATCATGATGATGATAATGATGATGATGATGATGCCAGTCCTCTCCCCGAGGCACTGGCCCCCGCTGACCTAGGCCTAGGCCATAATGCACAATCCCCCACCAGTGATGCCCTATGATGCAACCGCTTCCTCGGTGACTCCCCCGAATGCGACCCCGATGCAATGACAAGTGAGATCTGAAATGCCACTTTGAATGAACCCAAAGAAAATTTGAAAGGAAAGAGGGAAATCCCGAGCCGGATGCGACGTATGAGGTGAGATAGATAAGACAGCCAGGGGAAGGAGAAAGTCATCCGCAACAATAATGAGACAGCCATGCAACGCAGAAAAACAACACAGAAAAATCAAAATCAGAGGGTATCGCTGGTAAATCGAGGTACTCCTGTACCCCCACACACCCCCACACAGGAGCTAGAACACAAACATGAAAGAAAGATAACACCGTGAGCCCGCCCTGTCGGGAGTCTGAAATCAGCCATGCATCGCCCTTGATAGATAATAAAACGTAAACCCCATATATTTGAGAACATGCTTCTCGAGCCCGCCAGTGGCTACATTCACGACCATAATGCGCCTTAGGCTCCAAAAAGACATCGGGAAAGGATAATGAATGCAAACAGATACAACCAAAGCTGATAGAACACCGCTTCCTTACTTGCACATGGGTTGAAACAAAGAGCACAATGTAATAGCGAAATGAGATGTGGAAGAAGGCAAGGTGGCACAGGGGAGCGCAGCATCGCTGCACGACCACCGCAATGAGTGCCAACACCTCCTTCGGTAGATTTAAGGAGGCAATGACAAGGTAGAGGCTGCTGAAACAGTCGGAGTCAAAGCCGGAGAAGTAGGAGAGGTGTTTTCCTCTAGACAAAGGGGGGTTTCGTTCCCCCTGTCTGAGCAAGCATCCTTGTCACGTTCAGTGGACGAGGATCGTTTGAACACGGTTTGACCGATCTGTCGAAAGATACCCATGCGTTCTGCACGGAGCTCTTCGGCATCTAGCCGTTGTACCGAAACAGGATCCTCCTTGGTGATCTTGCAGAACAAGGTTGAGAACAAATATTGGTCACCACCTGCGTCATGCAAAGGCAGGTAGCGGTAACCCTGGGAAAGGCTGGTGAGTTTGGCCGTGAATGTAGCCAACTGTACACTGTTATTGTTCCCGGCACTGCGGCCATCTTGAGAGCTCCAGACCGTCCACCGGACAAATACCAAGTCTGGGTACTTGGTTTCCAATGACAACTTGAAGCGATCATTGAAGATTGGGCTGTACCCATTGCTTTGCTCGATCCTTGTACGACGGCGATGCGGATAGCCAATGCCTGACATGCCATTCCGCGCGGAAGCGTTCATGCCACCTTCGCCCAAGACGAAGCTCTGACCTCGATCATCTGCGCTGAACATTTCGATTTCCACATACGGGTTGATATTATCATCAGGTCCAATGGTGCGAGGGCGAGGTAGTTGTTGGGCGGAAATGACATCGACCGAGAATCGGACTAATTTTCGTTCCAGGCCTTTCTTCCTGTCCTCACCTAAAGAATCGATTGCGCGAAGGGAATGTGGCTTGAGCACGTAACCGGTACGGTCAGTTCCAGCGGCAAACATGGCTTGGTTCATTTGCATGCCTATATCGTAGGTCTGCCAATTGAGAGCGGCCATCTGCACTCCACGACGCCAGAACTTGAGAGGATCGAAGTTCGATGATCGCAAACGAAAGCCTGATGGGTAAACTCTTGTCAGATATTTTCGGTTATGCTTCTCAAATAGCGCTTTGCTGTCAGCATCGCGACAGATGCTCTCAAAAGAGCGCTCGGCAAACGAGTACACGTGGTTATACCGCTGACTCTCCGAGGACGAGAAACTCTGCCACTTGTAACCGCGAGTGTATACCCCCAAGTCTGACAAAGGTTTCGTGATTTTGCTCTTCTGACGCCTTTTCCGCTCTCGTCTCATAGATGTCAAAGCACCATCGCTGTCTTCCGTAGCACTGCTAATGCTAGTAGTTGTAAAAGATCGTCGGTCCTGCGATAGAAATGTATCGATGCCGTCGGGGCCACCCGTAGAAGGCCCAGCAAGGGAAGGGAGGTTCGAAAACATTGGGTATTCAGGCACCGCTGGGCGCATAAATGGAGAGCTCGAGCTGCGCTTACGACCATGGCTGATCAGGGAGCTCGCGGACTCTTGTCGCATATCGCCTTGGGTCTCGTCACAAGTTTTGACCTTGACAAGGATACGGCCCTTCAGCTCCTCCGGTGACGGAAGGACGAACGAGTTCGTAAGCAGAGGTTCCAAAACCAACTGATCTTTGAAAGTTTCCTTCATGATTTTCACCATCGCCAATTGTTGCTCGGGATTGCAATGCACCTCAAGGGAAAGGATTAGAGGAAAGTCCGTGCTGATGAATGCATATCGATTTATGACAGTGATGCAATCCGCAAACAAGACACTTGTAGTCATAGTCCTTCCATGAGAGACTATAGGTCGGCCGTCTGCTCCATCCCAGCAGTCAATCTCCACACAGCGACACCCTTGGAATAAGGCGCTGATGTATGCCTCGGTGCTGGATGCGCCGGCTACCTGGCGCCCCAAGAGATATGTATTGTGCGAGCTGGAGATGAAATATTCGTTCAGAGGACGGTCGAATCTGGATTGAGGAGCGCGAGAGGCATAGATGCCACTCCATGAAGAAGACAGGAAAGATGTGAAGGCATCAAGACCCATACGGGGAACTCCGACATCGGCAGAATGCTCTGGGAGACTCGGTGCGCGTGGTCTAGACTTTCGCACAAATTTGTCAAATATAGAGACCCAGTAGCTGCGGTCGGATTCAATATCTTCGTGTTGCACATCCCGAAGGAACGTTAGGAATTCTTCGACAGTAAAACCCTCGGGATCCGCGGCACTTTCCTTGAAGATGGCCTTGACATCTTTCCTCTCTTTCAAGCGACCGACAAAGTCGCTGAATTCGGAGAAATATAGCTTGCCCTTGTTATTGTTATCGGCCTTGGAAAACTGAGCGCGAAGCATGTTCTTCGAGCAGTTGATGTGCAAACTGCGGCAGACAGTCTCGACCGCTCCGAAATCCAAGCTTTCCGGTTCGCCAGGTTTGGGGCCCTTGGGATACAATCGCGACATTTCACGCTGCCAGTGGGCTTTCAAAACCGCCTCACTTTGGCCGGAGCCAGCCAGACCAGCCATGAGACCAATTCTATAGCGTGAGATGTGTTCAAGAGTCGTGGTCCACAGGTCAAGATAATGGTCGTTAGGGGCGATCAAGTGTAACGTCTTCACAGCTCGTCCTTTCGATCGTTCGGCGTCCGCAATAACGATGGTGAACCATCGGCTTTCCTTATCTTGCGAAACCTGGTGTTCTTCACGATAATTGCGTGCATCTGCCCCCACACGGATTTCCTTGATGTCATCGATATAGAAACGTTTTGTTGGATTCGAAACATCCCAATAGACTTTCCCAGCATCAAGGTCGAGGAAAAATCGCACTTGTTTTTGTCGCTTCTTCGTTACTTTTGTGAGGATGGTGCCGCGTTGGATAACGGAATCGACCTTGGGCGCTACAGCACCCGAGTTGCGAGAAGCAGTCATGAAGCTTTCATTCTGCAAGCTCGAAGCTTCCGAGCCACACCAGACCCCCAGAGATTCTAGCGCATCATTGCTGTCTTCTTCGTTGCTGGACTCGAGTGCACTTTCAAAGCTATTTTGTCCAGTTTTGCTATCACTCCGCCTGCGCATAGTAATAGTAACGGGGCCAGAGCTGCGGTCTCGTTTATCATTATGGGACGCGGACTGCCGCCTCCGAGTGAGCTTGTTGGCTGCCCCCCGAGAAATTCTGCGCATTAGACCAGGGCCTTTGTTTGAAACCTGACCGACCGTGTCCCCAGAGCCGGAGGCACTAGCACTCCCAGGAACAGCCATTATTGACTCCCCAAGCTCAAGAGAGGCGGGAGGGATCAGAGGGAAAGATGGTATTCGACCACGGAGAGCGTCAGTAGCTGCTTGTAGAGGTGTGCCAGATGGGCTGGAAGCATTTGAGAAGTTATAGATTGGGCGTAATGAGTTTGGTGTAGTTGTATATGAAGAGGCATAGACCGGTGCAGAAGAGGGATTGGGGGCGGGCGGAACAGAAGTGATGACATTATGTAGTTTTGGCGGTTTGGGGAGTGAGCCAGTAAGTTTTAAACTTGCTTGAGTGTCGCCATTCACGGTCGAAGGCGACGAAGCAGCGGCGTAAGCCATTGCGGATACCTACCAGACGTAGTACCCAGCTGCAAAACGTGAGATTGTAGACCTGCCGTGAACCGTGCCAATGCTTGAGTCACCTGGACTCTTCAGGGGACGAATGAACAACGACGTGCGGTAACTAGGCGGTCGTGTTGGTCCTGATATGGCGACCTATAGTTAAAATGCAATACGAGCCAAAAAAGGGAACGTGTCTGGCTGAGTGATGCAAAAGCCACTTCCTTAGCGGGATTGCTCTGTCTTTGATATCTGCATCTTGGCCTGCCTCTGATGCAATGCGGAGAGCCCTGCCGGAGAGCGCTCGCGAGGGTACGGGATTCGGGTTCCTGATAACAATTGAAACAGACACTGGCTTTGTGTAACCAAGGCTCCGTGGGGGGGAGGTCTTGGAACCCTGTCGTCAATTCAATTGATCGGGGGACGATTGATGACTTGGCTCCCAGCCTTGGTCTCTTTTCGGAACGGATTTTCGTCACGTTTCCTGGCCTCTTTTAATTTGCCCGGTATTTCCTGACTCGGGTCCCTATTTACCCCTCCTCGATTCGCCGATCGTCTAGTACGCGGGGAAAGCTGTCTCTGCAGCAGGAATGAGAGGACGTGCGGAGCTCAACCAATTGGCCGTGTTTGTTCCAGGTGGGCGATGTTCTTTCCTGTGGGCGGCAGGAGAAAGGAGGACCCTCCAGGAGCGAGCAGGGAAACGGTAATGAAAATAGAAAATTGTGAGCGAAATTATGCAAGTCAAAAGCCGTGTGCGCGGCGCATGTGCTTAGCTGTCAGCAGAGCCCCTCCGCAGGTAGCTTTCGCGGACGCCCGACTTGGAATTGAGCAGGGAAATCGGCTTCGCGTCGATTGGCGTCTGGCGTCACTCCAGGAGACTAGGGAAGGCTGCGAAAGAATGGAGAATCGGCGACGAGGATCGGAGCTGCAAATGCAGGATTGCCTGCCAACACAGTGATGCAGGTGGTCCAAAGGGGAAGGGTGATAGTGTGAGCAATCGGAGATTGGACCGACAAGAGTAATCGCGAGGGCTGCGGTTCCCTAGTGTGGTCCGATGTGTAGCTTTTCCAGTTTGCTGCACGGTTACGTGGAGAGTAGTAGAGGACCTGCAGCGAAAGGCGCCAGGATGTGAGTAAGAGAGGAGATCATGCGACGGAGGAAACTGAGCCAGCGTTGTCCTTCGCCTGGGAATTTGAATCTCCACTTGCGGAAGTCGGGGGGAGCGACGATTCTGGAAGTAAAGAGTGTCAACGAGGTGCTGGAGGAATTTTGGCTTTGGCCCTTTTATGGATTTCCCATCCACGCGAATGCGGTGTCGTACAGACAAGGGAGAAGTTCGGAGGGAAGGATTTTGGAAGTCGCTTTCGAAGAAACCGATGGATGTTTCAATTGAAAGAAAGCTGTAGTGGGTACTTACTGACGTACTCTGTACGGCGCGCGGTACGGTGGTGGTACGGTGGTATTGCCGTATTGTCAAACGTTGCGGTGTTCTCCGTACGCGTATTGCTGCGGTATGGTGCTCCGTAACGCGACCGGGACCGTTTCCACCAAGGTACTGTAGGTAAGGTAGGTAATCTGGAATAATAGCACGCCTTTCTTTGCCTTCTTCCTCGCCCAGGATCTCTGGTTGAAGTCTGAAGGTCTGAACCTGGGCTGCCTGCGGGTCCCGCCAAGTCCCAACTGACTGTCTCAGCAGGACTGAAAAAAACGCAGGTCCAATCTTCTGGTACCAACAGGAACCAACAGGTAATGATGATATAAGACAAGAATAGGTAATGATGATGGTGGTGGATGGCAGTGATGATAGCAGAGGCGTTCGGTGGTGTAGGGGAAGGGGTTTCCAGTGCAGTCCAGTACACACGTTTGCTTTTTTGCTGTTTCTCAGACAGTGCCAAAGTACAACCTGATGATGGGCACAGTAATGCAGCTCCAAGGGAGAATTGCAAGTCCTATATACTAATGGGTAGGAGTCGGGAAAGGGATAACCTTTACTTAGTTCAGGTATGCTAAGTCTAATCAAACTGGGCCGTCATTGCTGGGCACCTCTTTCTTTCAAGGTTGGAACCCGCCCTCCGATGAGGGTGAGTTGTTCGCGAAACATCGAACAGCCGTCCGAGTAAATTATGATATGAGACTCCAACCTAACCATGATCATGAGATCCTGTACCTAGTATGCGGCTCCTTTCATCTACCACCACTACGGAGTACTCCGTACGGCTCCAATCGTTCCGTTCTTTCCCTGTGGCTCCCTATCGATAGTGCCAAGGTCGACTTGGCATGCTCAGGGAACTTTGCCTTATTACATACACTACTACTGGTATATTTTATTTCCCTTCTCTTTTGCCCCAACATTGGACTTCCCTGCACTGCTGCACCTGAGGCCCCCTACCAGATGTACGTTACAGCATCCTGTTACGAGTATCTCAAATGCAAGACCTGGTAGGATGCTCACCGGCCTTGGGCTCCACCGCTTGCCAGGAGATCATGGCAGTTTACCCCGTACACCCGATCTATTGGATGATCATCCCTTGACGGTGGTATCACTGTCAACCAAGCGGGTAGACAGACTGATAGGTATGCTGTTTCACCTTTTGGGGGGGTTGGTCGTTAGGTTGTCGCACACGCAAGGCAGAAAAGGGGAGGGCGAATACGGAGCAGCCGAACGTCAGTTGCTATGGAGGAAGGTGGATACAACCGATCCCATAGCTGTAACGGACTCAATTATTCTCTACGGAGTACCTACTACATAGTGAGTACCTACGTAGCGAGAGAAGGCTCCCCACGGAAAATCCGCTCTGCATATACTAAGGCACACGGGTACGCGGTACGGAGTACGGATTTATCCACCGACCATCGCTGCTCAGAAGAATCCGAAGCATGCCTGACCGTCGATCTACCAACGCTATTGCCGTGTCTATCACCATTATTGACGTTACAGATTTCCGTCGAGGCACCGACACAGCGGTCCTCCTGGGGAGATATGTGGATCGGATTCCCGTTCTCTAGCCTGGGGGGGTTGGTTGGTCATTGGTGGTCGGTCCCCTTTGTTTTCCCGTTTCTGAATTTCCGATGCCAGGCGATGATTCAACAGCCTGCCACTACCTTACGGAGTAGATACTGCTACTAGTAGCCCTGTATCTCTGTCGTCCTCAAATCCTTTAAACCGGAAGTCGTAACCAGGCTTGAGCCTGCGCTGCACGCAATTTGCCCCCATGCCACTAGTAGCATGTACGAGTGTGTTCAGAACTGGGCGCTTCCGACAATCGGGGCTTGTCACCTGACACTCGGGCTGGGATGCGCAGACCGCCTGAAACTTAAATTATTATTTTTATTATTTTCTGCTGGCCCTGATGTCTTGTCCTGTTCCGTGCTAGTTTCCTTTAATTTCCCTCGGTATGCAATCATGTGTCTGGTTTGATGCCTTATGGAAAGGGGAACAAAAGGAGCCGGAGAAAAGGAGGATAGCAGTACGTAGTAGTAACAGGTTGGGCCAGATAACGGTTGGCGCCGCTTTATCCTTACTTGACATTATTGTGGAGCTTCGAGTGGTTCTCGATTTTCTAGGTTCATCACTGGTGCCATGATGCAAGCGCAGGAGGGTGCAATAATTCGTTGGTAAATTAAATACATACTACCTGGGTACTGTGACTGTGAGATAGCTGGTGAGTAAGGTAAAGTTGGCGATTTGCGATTTCATTCAATTGAGTCATCCCACTTAGTCACTAGTCGAGCAGCAACACTGCCTATCTAACCCTGTCCTTGTCTGAACGCGGGGGAGAACCCGGCTAGTACGGTCGTGGTAATCTTACACGCGTTAAGAATAATGAATAATTGTGAGGCAGCGGAGGCCGAGGCAGTGGCAGTGGCAGTGTGGTTTGGTAGCCGGGGCGGTGCGGAAAGGGGAAGGGGAAGGGGCCGGAAAGTGGGAACCAGGGCAAATACGAAGTACGAGCGGAAAATTAGCCGGGGCGGTCCAAAGCGGTAAGAAACGAAGGTACGGAGTAGGTTGGATTCCATCCATCATCCATCATGGACTACGGAGTGCTAGGGATGCCTACCCAATGGCAGTATAACAGTATCTCATAAGCTGTCAAGGCTGCGTCCAAAGAGCAATGGTGGCCTGTTGTTTATCCCAGGCACTTCCGTGCTAAAGGCTTTGTCTGCGTCGTACATGCCTTAGATACCCAAGATAGGCGGTGGTACCGGGTCATTGGGATGGAAGATGGTGGAGAAGCGGTCAAAGAGTCTATCTCCTTTCTATTGGACCTCATATGCTCCAGTGGCTTTGATTCGCATATTGGGTAACAACATGGGCAGGCTATGATGGTAGCGACGAAAGAGAGTTATAAGACATCCTGGTCATATATGACATGGTATAGGTCTTCTTTCCAGCTCATTGCTTTTTCCCTCTGCCCTATGACACCGGGGATCTTGGTCGTAGGTACTTGATCCAGCTCCGGACGCTCGATCTTCCAGCGAATTAGGCACTAGCAAACCGGACTGCAGGCGCTACTTATGTGCCACCTGCCTGCGAAGGTATGGGGTGCTTTCGCGTCAGGTTGGCTCTGGGGGACAATGCACATCTCCCTTACAGGACTGCAGACATCGGCCCCTTGGCGGGGAAATATGATGGCAATGCTACCGATCACTCGTAGGAAGATGCTCATCAACCAAATGGAAGGCAACCATGAGTACTAGTAAGCTGCGGGGCGTTCTTAACCCCGCACGTCGCTGAGCCTTTCTGCTGAGTTGGCGATGCTGCGGCTATCATCTCATCGTCTTCATTTATTTCGCGCAATGTCTATTTCTCCTACCTGTCTTTGATCTCCCCAGAATTGGTGAAGAGTGTTTGACCCAATTCTTTCGGGTCTCAAGCATGTCTTTCCACACCCACAAAAATCATGTTAAGTGGTCAGGTATCGATTTTTTTAGCATAGTATCTAGCATTCACCAGCCGAATACACTTGACACCACACATGGTCTTTGCTTATAGTTTTCCCTCATCCTCGGTTAGATATGCAGCCTGTCGTTTATAGACCCAGGCATTAAACTCCGAGACATTAAATATGAGCGCGCCCTTGGTATAGCTGTGCTCTTCAAGTCATTCAACCTGAACAGCAAAGACCTCAATTTAAAATCACTCATAACCAATAAACAAATCGAAAGGTACTCCTTGGATCTACTTTCTAACGGAGTAGGGTATGGCTATATACGCTCGACGTTATTTGCTAGCAACGCCAAGTGTATCTACGGTGCTGAATATTAAACAGGACTTTCCGGGAAGAGGAAGTTTCTCCCTCCAATTATGGTGTCGCTGGTCATGCAAATGACCATGTGCTACAGCGCAGCATCGATTCCTACAGGTGAAGGGGATAGAAGTCAAGTATGCAATGATCTGTAAAGACCACGATATCAGGATCCGATCTTGCTCCGGCCGATCCGTACGCTAAACTGATGTCGCGGCTGTGGCGGAAATTTTTCTGTGTATTTGAAGAACACAATCTGGATATCAATGTCTTGTCTCTGCTGATGATGCAAGGGCGATTTGCGTGGTTCAGACTTGAGACTACAGAGATAATGGGCCATCCATGCAGAACTACAGAGACAGCACCGCGGACAGCCGCTGAGGTTTCTTGATAAGAGAGCTTACCGCACTAGTGTCTGATTGCCTGGCGAGGTAAATACAGTTACCGCGTGCTTGATAACCATACCATGGCCTGGCAGGATTCTGTCTGCATGCATGCATGTACGGTAGGCAGTGGTAGGCTGTATTGCGATCCTTTCCCCCTCCTAGCCAGCAGATGCTGATAATGCCGATCCGAGGAGGGGAAACGAGGGAATGACCCATGCTTTGCTTTAGGTTATCGCCATCTCGCGTGCATCGGTGACTTTGACCGCTCCCTTTTCCTGGATTCCCTGTTGACCTAGGGATCAGACCATCATCCCAGCCCGAATTAAAATGCGGGATCCGACCAAGTGGACTGGTGCCGATTATCTTAACGATCTTAGAGACAAACCCATGACGACTGGGAGCATGTATCAACTGAAGGAATGGATAGGGACAGGAGTACGGAGTAGGCGCCAATACTACCCCCGCCCACGGGTATCATCCAACCGTGCTTTGACGCATCACGAAATCGAAATGCATTTTATCCGATATGGAAAGATCCAAGGAAGCTGCTGAGCCCATGACCATGTATGCTCGCTCTCTTATTCGTGACAAGAGATGCGTCGGCGCTGCCACTACTAGGCGTTATCGTCATGGTTGACCTTTAGCAGGCAGTACCTAAGTACTTCGACAGATGGTAGTAAGGCTTAGTACGGAGTACTAGGTAGGATGCCTGTCCTGGCTTTAACGGATTGCGGAAGACGAACTGCAACAGGCAGCATGCGGATTACCCGACTATTACTAGATAGGAAACACGGCACTCCAGCATTCATGGTATCCGACGTACAGGCACTAGTTAAGGTAGGCCATTACTAAGCGCAAATTCCTAGGCAGGGAAGGCATGCTCAGCGTCCACACGTGCCGGCTTCGCTTGAGTATTATTGGTTGAAGCGATACTATCAGACACCCGCAGGAGTAACTAAGGTAAGGCAGTTACTATCACCACTTAGGACCTAGCACTATCTAGTAGTGCTCCGTAGTAACCGATAGTACGGAGTATCGTCTCCGACTCACTTTTGATTGGCCATTACTTCCCAAGCGGTCTGACAAAGGTGGGATTCTTTGAGGCATCATCGGGCTTGAGAGAGTACCTCTACTGGTGCCAGGACGGAGTAACATCATGGCTAAGGCTTCCCACATGTACCTATTGACGGTAGTCCTGCCTATAGTACTCCATACGGAGTACGGAGTACAAGTATCTTGTCGTGGTGTGTGCTATCTAGTGGGCCAGCGGCACCTAGCACTGGCAGGCTGGGCAGCTTCCAGCTTCAACCATGGGGGAAATTTCAAGCAGCCACTATGATTGGGCCAGGACCTCTGCTTCGTGGGGCTTTCCCCAAACACCGGCCCACTCTTGACAGCCTTCCAAGGCTTCCAAGGCTTCCATTGTGGTTTTCTTTTCGCTCAGGATCTTGCACCCGAGAACTCCTTGCTACGATCACATCATAGTCGTAGGTTGAGGGATGATTGGTATGGAGTCATACCACGCAAATAAGACTACCTAACGCTTGCCATCGCTTTCTTCTGTTACACGATTAGCGAGCACCCCAATTGTGACAACTTATTATGTATCAGTGGGCTCGTATACTCGTATATTGCAATCAATACGAACCCAGAGGCCATTAGCGAGCCATTATTTCTTGAATTTCACGGGTCCCCTATCGCGCCCCACGGCTCTTGGAATGTACATGACAAAGCCCGCCCGATATCAGAATTCCTAACTGCATACGGAGTACATCATGAATAGATACACACTGGCACTCCGTAGATCCTTGCTAATGCCCTAGCGTTGGATAATACTGCGTACTATACAGGAGGCTACAGGATATGTACCCCATTGTGGAAGGCTGTCCTTTGTACTTTGTGCTTTGTACGGAGAACAGGAGATGTGACGCCCTGCTTCGTCGCATTACTAGTCTAGATACTACGAATTACTACTTAGGTACTTGTAGCAGTCGATCAACAGGGTGATGCTATGACATCATAGACATAAAAGTCCATCAGTGACACTTGCGTGGATACTATCACAGTGCCTTATCTTATCCACCAACCAGCGATGCCAGGAGAATGTAAATATAGAAGGGGTTAACTTGGGTCCAGAAAATCCGAGGAAAAGAAATATACCTACAGACGAGACCTGACGGGGGACCCCGAGAACGCTTATCGTTGCCGTGCGGTTACCATACTGCTTGCCACTAACGAATCCATCCATGTATCCTATTCGTAAGCATGTCAAGTTTCTGGGTCACGTCATGAAGGCCTAGTAATAAGTATGTATAATCGATCTTTATCTGGTACCATACGCCCGAAATTCCTAACCTATTTAGGCGGCTGCAAGTCGTAGCCCTATTATTATGGAGAATGCTTGTCCTGAGCATCCATAGTACCTACTCCGCGTATCGTCAGATTATTTGGAGCTCTTTTGTTCCTTTCCGCCCTCCTTCTGTCCTGGAGTCCTACTCCTGGAAAATGAGTCATACGGAGGAGCGATTCCACACCCATGAAATTCCAAAATGATATTCATTGGGACGCAACCTGTAATTCTAGAGGAGAAGGCGGTTTCCCCCCCACGCATATAATCGCCTTGGTAACCAGGTGTAAAAATCCGTGTGCCATACTTAAGACTTGAGTTGATTTTCGGTTGCCGGGGCCGGGTTCATGGGCAACCATGACTGTTATTCTTCCAATTGGAAGGAATGGGGCCCTTCCCAACTGGATGGAACGTTGCGCCTCCTGGACCGGGGTCTGATCGTGGTGGCCGGTAATGACCTGTCAGTTTTACAATAATGCCGTACAGGGGTAATATAAACCGCCGCCGTTGTAGGTATGATTACAAGCTGCCGATGCAATTTACCCAAGTGATACCATGGAACGTGTACGACTGTACGGCGTCTGTCGCCATCATAATTACCTAACCACCCGCCGCGCCTTAGGGCTTGGGGGGTTCTGGCATGCCAGTAGTACCTTATAGTAGTACATGGATAATAGTACTAGTACTAGCAGTGCTACTGGAGTCTTGCCGTACCTTAATCCTTAATCTTCGTCGTTTCTTTTTCTTCTCTGAAACTCTAAATCGAATGGAGGCTGGAGCTGCTGCCCGTCCGCCTGCCTGCCTGCCTGCCTACCGTGCACCCCGTACTTTGTAGAACGAAGCTGCATACCTAGTGAATTGCCCGCCGAGTCCCCCCTTCACCGGGGGGGGGGGCTGGAGGGGTAGGAGGCTAGGAGCAAAGCCACTGGCTAGCGGTGGGCGAGGATAGGGGTGCATGCACCGCTCCTATGACAGCACATGCCTGAGGCATAGCGTAGCGCCGGTCTCAGCTGAGCCTCGTCAAGCCAGTTCCTTCGATGCGTCTTCGATGCTTCAACCTTCTTTGGCCTCCCCAATCCACGGTCGCACGGCGCATGCTACACGGTGTCATTCGACCAGCGCCTTCCTGGTCCTGATCCCAACAATGCCGTGATCCGGTTTTGTTCGTGACAGTCTGCCTATCGGCCGGCCGGCCAGGCAACGTGTCGTGGCTTGCTGATAGTCGAATGATCTCTTCCTTGGAAATGCGGCACGCACGGGCAAACGCCCTTTTGCTGTTGTCATCTCCATTCATTATTGATTATCAAGCCTCGTGATTGCCAATAGTATGGTTGCTTTTCTTTTCCTCTGCCTTCTGCGCCCCCTCCTCCCCCCTGCTTCTGTCTCCTGCCATGTCGGCACCGCAGTGAGATATGGCCGTCCCGAGGGGCTAGGACCCTTTCGATGACCTCTCCGCCGTCGCTCGTTACCATAGCCTTCTTACTGTCTTACTCGGGTGTTAGTGGGATACACTATCACGAGTATCTACTTAGTAGCCGAGAAAACAGAAGGGACCTGTGACACCGTCCAGGAACACCACACTCGCTAAGGTGGGATCTCTTTCTGAGACAATGTCGACTTGGCGCATCCAGTTAAACGAACCAACCGTACGCAGTACCAATACAATCGTCCTTGAATCCTCCAGGCCAAGCGGGGGGCAGGGCGGGAATTGTTCTTGCATGGTGCTAATCAGACCCTGGCCCGTCCGGGTCCCTGGCTCTAGATTGAGGCTACTACAAAGTATGACATCGGCCCACTGCAGTGGCGACCGCGTTGCGGAGTTTACACCCGTACAGTAACTTGCAACTCCGGCACCAACCCTCTTTGATCTGAGCACAAGGCTAATTCGTGAAAGCATAAGGCAAATCTCCTACCATGACCAGGACCTTACGCCCTGGCTAGTGGCTAGCCCTTTCATTCCCCACAATCGGCCAATGAAGTTTTCAGGCAAAAAGTAAGGCCGCTACTCTTGGCTGCAATCTGGCATTCCACAAATTGCGGTGGTGGTGCTAGTAGTTTGTGGGCTTTTCCTCCCCTTCCTAGTAAGTTAGCAACCCCATTTTCTAGAGCACAACATGTCTATTTTATGTCCTTTCATTACTTTCTGTTTCATATTTGGTGACACCATTAAAATTATAGTAATATAGTACTGCATTGCAGTATTCGGCGGCTGTTTGCGGCGGCCCAGCGTTGGGGCAGACTATATGACAACAAATGACGTTAGTCTCTCGCATCCATTCTCACGGATAACAGTACGCTAGGGGTTGCCTAAGGGTTGAAGCCTGTCGTTGCCAATCAAAATCGGCAAACCGGGCACTTCCTGTTGATTCGATTTCACCAGGTTTCCACCGTGCAACAGTGCAACAAATCGTTCCCTGCCTTCAAGCTGGATCACCGGCTAAAAATAACTTGGATGTCCATTCCCACCATGAACCGTTATCATTGGGCTGGTGCTCAGGTACCTGGTTTCTCGAATCCTTCGAGAATCGGGCCAGACGATACAAGGACTGTGACATGGTGGAATTTTGCGGGTCTGCGGTAGCCCACACGCGACGCCGGTCAATTCCGTTTCGCAGATTTCCGTTTCAGCTTACCGTGGTCTATCTGCCAATCCGGTACAGTCAAGCGAACAACCCCATGAAGGCCCTACACCTATGTGGAACGATACCCAATGCAGCATATGCTGCGACCCCGGCAAGGACATTTGTAGGACGGCGCCGTCGCTCTTGCCGTTTATCAGATGGGATCTTTGTTTGCTCTGTGCCACTGTATTGCGCGCCAGAAGACCGTCTCGATTTCACTGGACGCTTGCACCTGCAGGCAGCCTGGCCCTCTTACACCGGTGAAAGCACAGCCTTCAACAATCCCTTGGGCGTAAGAAACCACTTCTGACACGTGTCACCACCCTCATCTAGCCTATGCCAGGCCACTAAGCAAATTTTTTTTGATTATCTCTTTGAGCACACCCATTTAGTGCTGGAGTCAGAGGGAGGCGACAGCGGTAAGCCCAACTCTCGGGATGGTAGGAAAAGCCTGTTCTTGTTTCGGAAGTACTTCGAGCAGTACAAGCACCCTGTCGTTCTCTCTCCGTCCTTCCTTTATTGGTAGCACTGTTCCTTGTCCCATCCACTACGGACTTAGGATATTTGGCCCTCTCTTTACATAATAAAACAACCCTCATTCCTTCGGATTCCGCCGCCAAATTTTGCTCCATGGAGCCAGTCACTTATTTCCCAGACCCCTCTTTTGCTGCGCATCTCCACCCGAATCTTGAATCGCTCCCCCAGAGTCCAGGGCCACAATCTATGCGAAACAGGGTAGCGGAGGCCAATCGTACATGCTATCTTCATGCCGCGTCTTACGACGATAGCCGATATGGCCGAGTGGGCTCCTCGGTCATATGAACGCAGACGATATTGGCCCTTGTATATTACAGCTACAGAAACGTATGCAAACGATGCATCGGCGCCATAGACAGAAGCCACTTCGTTCTAACTCGATTTTTTTTTCTAATTGGACACGATGGTAGACGACATTGATAACGACATTAGCGCAAGACCGTTGGGCAACAACCACTGGCGGCGCCGAACGACCAATTGCAGGTCAATATGTATGAGCGCAACCTCATGATATGTTTGAAGACCTATGATACTAGAGGTGAGGCTGGGGGACTCGAACGGGGAGGGTCGGGTCATGGGGAATTCCTTCCGCGCCGAAAGGACGATGATTGCATACTTCTCGCAGCACATCTAGGCACCAACCTATCTGGTTTGAGATGGGTCGATCGCGATGGATACGAGACGTCTTTGTAGCTACCGGAACCACACGGCTCACCCCAGACCCCCCATGACCAGTCCGCATCCTATTCCGGGCCAGCAACCAGTCAAGCGGGCGCCGTATACTTGGTTTCTCCTCTCCCCCCCTCCGTCCCGTCTTGTCGGGAAAATGCAATGCGGCGAATGAATCGAATGTGTTTCACCACGTCAGAGATCCGTGCCGGGAGCTCTCGGCCTCGGGAGAACGGCAAATGCGTTGGATCTTGGATCTCATTCATATGCCGTATGTTAATCGGTGTTAATCGGTGGCTGTAGTATGACATGTGGATCTCGTACACATCGAGTCATGAAATCAGGTATGATATAGTTTGTAGTGCTGCAACCTGTCAGGCGCAGTTGTAATTTTGGTCTACACCTGGCTGCCTCGTCCCAAAAAAAGGACTATACTACCTCGGTGAGCTAGCCGGTCCAGTGATTGGATGGGACCGTAGCTTAGTAGTCACCACACAGATACCAAAGCGCGAGAAACGTAGATGCCCTCAGGTTTGGCTTCACGCGGTGGTCCATGGGTGTAGATGAAAGAGGAACGTGGAGAGAGAGGTCGTGATGGATCGTGGAGGGGATGGCCAGGCCAGGCAAGCAGCTCGACAAACGCAGCAAGTCACCTGCTCTCCCCACGACAACTCATCGCGCCTTCCTCATCCACTTTCCCCTCGCCCACCTCAACTCCTCCTCCACCCCATCTTCATCCTCATTCATCCCTCTACATCAAGAATCAACATAGACAGACGCATAGCAGGCCAATAGATCCATCTCTCTAGGCCGGTGCACCGCCCTTCTTCCCTCCATTCATCACCAAGATACATCATGGATCTCACCAAGCCAGTCGATTCGGCCTTCGCCAAATCCCTCCCCAAAATCGAGGTCAGTACGCGCATATAAATAACTTCCACTTCTTCCAAATCACGAACAGGAGGAATATCAAAATAAAAGGATGAGAGAGAGAAAAGAGCCATCGATCGCTAACGGCACTCCCCAGCTCCATGCCCACCTTAGCGGCAGCATCAGCCGCCAATGTCTCCATGAACTCTGGGCGAAGAAGAAAGCCCAAGACCCGAGCTTCAGTGTCGAGGATCCCTGGGTGGCCATGCCTCCAGGCAAAGTGGACTACTCCCTCCAGACGTAGGTGTCTAGCCACCAAAACATTGAAACTACAAGATTCAAACCCCCAAACCAACCACCAAAGCAAAAAAGATTCTTCCAAACCTTCAACAAATCCATATACCACCTTGTCAACGACCTCCTCAGCATCACCTACGCAACGAATTCCGTTCTAACGGACTTTCTCCACGATGGAGTCACCTACCTCGAGCTCCGCACCATCCCCCGGGCTTCTCCATCCGCAGCCTTCACCCGGGGAGAATATCTCACCACTGTCCTGGACGCAATCCAGCACTTCCGGTCATCCTCAAACAAGATGTCCGTAAATCTCATCCTAGCTATAGACAGGGGCCACAGTACCGCCTCGGAAGCACTGGAGATAGTAGACTTGGCTCTGGCGAACCGTGACCGCGGCGTCGTCGGTATCGATGTTTGTGGGAATCCGACCAAGGGAGATGTGTCAATCTTCCGAGAGGCTTTTGCCAAAGCCAAGATGCATGGGCTGGGTGTGACCGTTCACTTTGCCGAGACACCATCATCGGGGTCCCTGGAGGAGTTGAATACCCTGTTGGAATATCAGCCTGATCGATTGGGCCATGTTATCCACGTGCCTGAAGAAGTGAAAAAGGAGATTGCACGAAGACGGCTCGGATTAGAGTTATGTATCTCGTGTAATGTCCATGCCAAAATGTTTGATGGGGGGTTCTTGGATCACCATTTTGGGTTCTGGAGATTTGAGGACTGTCCAATTGTTCTTTGCGTGAGTACTTTTGTCACCTTTTTGCTTTTCCCCTTCTATTTTCATTACGTGGATGTTACACTAACATGCGCAGACTGACGATGTGGGTTTCTTCTGTAGCCCTGTGTCCAGCGAATACCTGTTGGCCGCAGAGCACTTCCATCTAAGCCGATCCGATGTGATGAGCATCTGTAGGAAGACCTTTGATGTGATATTTGGGAGCGAGGCCGAAAAGGGGCGCCTTAGGCGACTTCTAGACGACTTTGAGGCAAACTACAGCCATTGAATGTTCAAATTTAAGGGTTTTTTTTTCATTATTTGGAGAGGAGATATTTTCTATCGAGGAGAGTCACGAACAAGGTGCTACCTTGTCATTATGGATACACAGTCATTCGGGTCTCCTAATGATCAGCTCTGCCATCTGAATTTGCCTTCTTTCAGCGTCTTAACCACGCCTAGTGGCATGAACTCCCGATTCACGGCTGCTAGATTCCCGAATGTCTTCACCATCTCACCCTGATACAACTCTGCAGTCCATTGCCAGTACGGCGACATGCGAAACCAGCTGTCTGAGATGATGTTGCGATTGACCGTATCATTGATGACTGTCTTGTCCAGTGACATTTGATTTCTGTGCAGTTCTGGCGTCTGGTTGACACTGATCTCCTCAGGGACACGGATTAGGTCGTTGTACGCGTTCATAAGCGGTCGGCTATAGGTCTCAGAGTATCGTGTGTACTCCTCTAGCGATAGCCCATCCAAGTCGTCGTCGTTTAGTCCCGTAGCAGCAGCGTTATCGGATTCTCCTTTCTCAAATCGTTCCTTGACAGCATGGTACTCAACCTCATGTTGCAAAAAGGCTTTCCGCAGTCGACCATGAGGTGTCATTTTGATACCTTCGCGCATTGCAAGGAAGGGGATATACGGGTTCAGAAGTTCCAGACCGCCAAACTCAACAGGGAAGTAGAAAAATCCTTCGGGGAGGTCATGAACACCAAACTGATCTGCTATTACCTGACGCAGGTGATCTGAAACTCCGCTGGAGCTATCCGGGAATAAAGTGCGCTCAATGCGGCTCAGCGTGGAGATAGCCATATCAATGTGGCTTCGTCCAAAGCACATAGCTGGCTTGGCAAAGTTGTTGGCAAAGAATCGCCCGAAGTAGCTGTTCCATGCTTGCACCCACGAGAACACGCTTTTGCAGGATGTGAGCTGGCGCTGCAGCTCAGAGATGTGGTTGTCGACCTGTTCTTGATCGATGACGAAGCGGCCTTCTAGAGGATCCAACTTGAGGAAGCCCCAGCGGATATCACCTTTGGGAAGGGGGTCGTCTGATTGTTGACTCTGATGGCGCTTGGCGTCCTTGCCTACCAGTCGCACTGTTCCCGTCTTTTCCTCATTCAAATCCATGCCCATGACCTTCGTAAACTCGGTCATCGTAGTCCAGGCTTTAACGCAGGTCTCTTCTTCACCCCAGAACCAAAAGTCATCGTGCAGCCGATATAGATAGGCACCGTCCGTACTCTGGTTGACGGCGAAGTCCATACAGAATAGCACGGCCTCCCCAAAACAATCGGAGAGAGCATGGCTCATGGGAACACCACGCTGGCGAATTTGTTTTGAGCCGTCCGGTCCATCTTGAACGAACTTGATAGGAGTTTCCAGGAATGTTTGAAAAAAGTTGAGCCAGTTTTGTGGAACTCCAAAATACTCCAAGACCGTCAGTATCGTAGTATGGGCGAGAGAGGGTCCAAACCACTTGAAGTCGGACCTGAGGACTGTGAATTGTCCATGAAGCGAGGTGTATAAGAGAGACTCGGTGATGAGAAGGTGTAGAAGTGAGTGCTTTGTGTCCAACGCATTCTTTTTCGTGCTATCCGAGGAGTCTTCATTATTTTCATCGTATGATACCTGACCCTCCTCCACAGACGAGGGTAGAAGAGTCATGAAATAGACGTCCTTGTACATCTCCTTCCGAAGATCGTTGACGCAGTTTACCCCGCGCCGACGGGATTCGCCGTCGGTAAAGTGAGATCGACGAGAGCTTTCGCGCCTAGAGATTTGCTCACGCAAGAATTTCCATGCCGGTGTATCCAAAAAGGAATTGAACGCAGATCGAAGGGTCACAGACCACTTGATCCCTAGATATTGGAACATGAGACTGTCCAGCAAATCCTCGTCCATAAACACACGGTATTTCCCATTCAGCTGACGACGCATCTCTACCGGAATGCCTCCCGCAGGCCAGCCCCAGTTATCCAGGGAAGCAAGACGCATATTGAGAACGTCGACCACCTCCTGGGCTACTGCAGGGTTGCGCATAAACTCCTTCAAAATGGCAGTCTTTTCTTTCGTGAGCACGTCCGACTTGAGCAGTGAGTCGGAAACCCACTTGAGGTCGTCCACGTCGAGCCAAGTCCTTTTCGACGCAAAATCGACCCCAAAGGCTCGGATCTTCTCCCGCAGCTCCTTCAATGCCTGTTGTGAAGGTGTCGATGTTTCAAAAAGATTCTCAAGGTATGCTCGGACAGCGCCGGCATCCACATCTGCCTTGGAGAAGACCAAGGATTCCCATGTTGCTCGCTGTTCATGCATCTCTGCACGCCCCACCTTTTCGAAGCCGATACTTTGCTGCCCTTCGTCGTCCGTTGTGGTGGAAGGAGCAGCCCCGCCTTCCAGATCACCTAGCCATTCTGTAACCAGAGTACTGTAAAAATTCGCATGCTTATGCCTAAGCTGTAGGTATTGTAGTTCTTCCTCGAGATGCGAAATCCAGCCCTTCAAGCTGTGATCCGAGACCGATGGGTCATACTGGCTCTGCAGAAGAAAGCGACGGATATTGGCATGGCGCGCGCGCTCGGTGCGATCCTCAATTGCAGACTCTTCATCTACTGCTTGGTCCGCATCTAGGTCTTCCCGGTCAAGTGCATCATTGGGGAAGCCCTTAAGTTTGGTTACACCTTCCAAGAGGATCTGAGCCTTCGAGCGAAGATTAGGAGCATTCTCGGCAGCATTGACAACTTCGGTTCTCCGCTTCTCAAACAAAGCCCGTTGCTTGGAGAGCTCGTTGATTTTGGTTGTTGTGATCGATCCCAAGGTTTGAGGGAGCGCCCCGCTGGACAACATATCGTTGGATTTTTTCGAAAAGAGGCGACGAAAGTGAACAGATTGAGGTAGTGATTTCCAGCGATGATGAGATGAAGGAAGGTTTTTAAAGCGCAGGTGGATTGATAGAGGATCGACAGCTTTCCTCATAGTCGCTTTGTTGAAAAAGGGAAAGGCGGGACAAGAAGGTTCGAGGAAGAGCCATCGCCTGATGATTGGCAGAAGGCAAGAGCAAAGTGCTCCATATAAATAGCCACTGGTGGGGGCATGACGACACCTGCGAGAACATCATGGCCATTTCAAAAAGAACTATTATTGTAGATTCCCTGCAACCAAAATCATCCCCGATTGGTTGTGATAGGGTTGAGCATCGTACTATGTATCCCCAGTGATCCTGCGGGACCGCGGCATCCAGAAAGGGGGCCCGAACGTCCCAAAGGGGTTTCCGACCTCCACCAAAAGGGTCTTCGACGCGGCCAGTGAGTCACCTCAGCTGTCACAACGTCACCTCGGTCCGAATTCCAGCCAGCATTCATCATATTGCATTTCCAAGTGGCTTTTACCCTGCAACTGTCCCACACTCTTGATTTTCCACTGCTGGACGAACGCCACCACCGCTTTCGCGAGGACAAGCAAGGCCAGATCCCTTCCGATACAGCCTCGCGACCCTTTGCTGAAGGCAACAAAGTTATTTTCCATCTGCCGGCGATGTTCTTCATCCCCCAACCATCGCTGTGGGATCCATTGGTCGGCGTCGTCTCCCCAAATCTCACGCGACCGACCCAAGACATATGTATTTGCGGACACAGTGGTGTCGACCGGGAGCGGAGTCAACAGGCTAGGAATGACCGTCTCGGCACCAGGCGTGATCAGCCGGGGAAATGCAGTTGGGAACGCTGCTCGTAACCGCATAGTTTCCTTAATCACAGCTTGAAGCTTCAAGGACACTGACGTGGCCACTGTGCTCTCCTCAGAGACATGCTTCCCCTGTCGAAGGTTCTCCTGCCAAACCTGCCCTTCCTGCGTACCCAAGTGATATAGTATCGATGTAAGAGCTGCCGCCATGCTCCCGGGGCCTGCAAACACCAGATTCAAAGCCTCCGACAAGACTTCGCCTTGTGTCATATGATTCGAATCACCGATGGGGACTTCCAACCAGCTCTTCACAATACCGGGTTGGTTGGCATCCGCGATCTTCTCTGGATTCCGTATGATTGCAGAATGACCCGCAGCCATCAGGCCCACCATCCCGGTTGGTACACCTTCTTTATTGAAAGTAGGTTTGCGAAACAGAGCGTTGATGGGTCGAGTGTTCATAAGCCATCCGTATGTTGGCCAAAGAGAGAAACTCCATGCTGTTTTGGTCATCATGCGGAGTTGCGAACAGATATCACCGGCGACGGCACTGTCTGTATATGGATGTGATGCTACAGCTGGACCAAAGAGGATTTCCAGCATTGTATCCAGAGTGAACTGATATATCAACGGTGCCATGTTGATAGCAGCGGTTCTATCATAATCATCATCTGCCGGACGTCGCAACGATTCCACCCGGGAAAGCAAGACTGCTACATGTTTTGTGATAGTCGATTCGTATCTCCCCACCTTCGAACTGGATAATGCTGGTCCCAACACCTTTCTTTTCTTCTGGCGGTGGATGGCGCTCGATTTTGTAGCGAAGATACTCACTTCGCGTTGACTAGAGCCCCGCCCGAATGTATAAAAGTCATCTTTCTCGACAGACTTGTTAAACCCGTAAATTGCCTCATAATCCTCCAGACTCGAGAAGGAGAGCCAATTCGGGGCGACACGGACCACGCGGCCGTACTTGTTGTGCAGAAGCTGTTCCGTGAGATGATGCTGACCGCCTAGGAAGGTGATGAATCGCCTTCGCAAGACGAAACAAGTCAGTACAACCACGATGGGCTTGTATAAACTCCCTGGGTTCCGCGTGGGCCATGACACACCAGAGGTTGGTAAAGCGGGCCCAGAAGGGACCCGGGTAGCGTGCCAGCGGGTGGAAGTAGCAAAGGTAAACCACGCGGACGAGGAGGCCGAGCAGTGCTAGCTGGGATAAAAAGAGGATGAGGGAAGCCATAGTACCGCGTTCTCCGCGCTCAGTGCGGCTGGACCATCGCGCTCCAGTGGGTGATTTAGAAGAAGACTCACCAGAGAGGTGAGGAGCAAACGAGATGGGAGGTGGACGATGAGGGAGGGACGAGGGTGAGGGCGAAGAGAAGGAGGAGGAGAAGGAGAAGGAAGCCCCGCCACGTCACACGATCCTGGCCGGATTGCTTTTGGAGCTCCCGTCATTCGGGGGTGTCATCATTCAGAAACTACCAGAGGCTAAGCACTCCGTACTCCCTTACTGTACGGAGTAAATACTGCCAGGACTTGCTGTTGACGAAAGGATGCTGCGGCTGCTGATTCGCCCGTCCAGGGCAGTAGTGGTCCCTCCTGCAGCGTCAAGCTTATCGATCCGCAGCCTGGATGACCGGGCGATCGACAAGGCGGCCCCAGTATCAAAATGCAGTGCTTCATAATGCACCTGCTGTGATTTATGTACAATTCTAGGCACATAGACATACACAGTGGATGCGCCGTAAGTCCCCCTGGGGGAAGGTACCCACTGAGTATACAACAAGCACAGTAAACATTAAACAACCGGGCGTGTTTGTCCGATCATTGCTGCCTGAGGCTACCAGTCTCGTTTCCTGGCTAGTCCCCATTCGGCCGCCAATGCCAATCAATGCCAGCAGCAAACATGGCGCACTCCTCTCTGCCCGTCAGCATCCCTTTCCTTTGCCTCCTAACCCGCAACTGAACTCGGATCCGATCCCATGTGCTGAGACCGGGGTGTCTGGCCAGCTAAACAGCGGTCGGCGCGACGAACACCTTCCTCATGCTTCACGGCGGACCATCACCCAGGCGAGCTGCCGATGCGCCCAAAAGATGGATCGACCCCGTGAATCCTAGCCCAAGCGGATCAAAATGGAATTCATCTTCATCAATGTGAAGGAGCCCCAAGACGCCCTTCAACTCGCCAAGGAGCCCGAGTTCCGATCGCACGTGGCACGTCACCAATGGCGGCATACCGAAACTCGTGTGTCAGGCCCTGCAAAGAGGAAGAGGGAGGAGTTCTTGCCCTTTCGTAGGGAGGTGAACAGCGGCTCGACCCTCCGAAAGCCAGTCGATGCGAACCCCCCTGCGCCACATGCAGTGGACTCGGCAATCATGGCAATCACTATTCCCCCTCCGCTGGGCGGTCTCCGAGTCGACCCATTCTACTCATATCCCATTCCCTGGAGACCGTTTGTCCCACGGCTGGTAGACCACTGTAGGTGCAATTACCTTCTGTCTTTAGAGAAAGGAATGCAACTCGCTAATGCGCATATTCGTGACAAGACCTGGTAAGCATGGCCGTTGATATCCCCGAATTGAACCAGCCGGGTAACCGCGGTCTCCTCCGGACCAGTTGGTTTCCTCTCGTCATGACCGAGCCTGCGCTATTCCTGGTAATCATGTTACTCGCGGCATCCCACCAGGCATCTGTGAGCCCCGGGATTTCGGGTGTGGCATTGAATCTTCTAAGTCTTCTATACGAGGCGGTCCAGACCATCAATAGATCCTTGGGCGAACAGCGGGACGGCCTAAACGATGCACTCGTGGGCGCCATCGCCAAGATGGCCAGCTACGAAGCCATGTTCGGGAGCATGGATCATTTCAGTGTGCATATGCAGGGTCTTCTCCATGCCATCGACCTTCGGGGCGGTCTGGCATCGCTCGAGTTGAATGGCTTGCTGCGTCGGATGGTAGTGTGGATTGACCGTAACGCGGCCTTTTTGCATGGGTCGACGTTGTATTTCCCCGGTGCGACCTTTGCACCGGGGCAGGCGCTACCGGATCCTAATCCTGGCCACTTTTTGGGTGCGTCATGATGGGTGTGGCTTGGGACTGGCATGTAGTCAACGCTTAGGTTTAAGAACCGAATGACAGACACTGGCTCCCAGTCTCCCAGATATAGAACAGTGTTTTACATACGTTTTTCAAATCGGATAAACAGAAATACATGCAAATGTCAGGAATGTATCACTGGAGTGGTCTAAAAGATAGTAGCCCAGTGAATTAGATCAGCCATATAACGCTTATTGGCAGCCACTATATCAGTGAAGAAACTTGAGCATTTTCAAGCACATGGTACCGTGATGATCCTAAGCTGACCATATTCACTATCAAGATCTGCTGTGCCAAGCCCACACTTCTCTCCCAGTACTGTAATTACAGCCATTTACTGTACATCCCAATTCCTCGGACTAAGTACCTTACACTCACTGCCTCTACATACAGTAGTATATGCTGATGCATGAGAGTCGCACCTGCCTGCCGAGGTAAGTAAGCAACGATCCTTTCTTCAAACGGGAAGGCGCGTCCCAGCTCATGCCTTAGTCATCTCTGGTCAGTGGGGCCAGTGGGTCATTGATCTCCCCCACCTGCCCGATCGGGATATCACATATTAAACCCATCCGCGAGCCCAGTTCGTCCACTGATATACTTCGTAAAGGGACATCCAATTCCCGTGAAAACAAAGAGATCCAAATCCCAGCCAACAGTGATGATTCAAACTCCTCCCAAATGCGGAATTGGGTCATGGGAAGGCTCCTATAAGGAGGTCCAGCTCATCCCTCCCCATCCCGGTCTTCCTCTCTCTCCATCCATCCCAATTACCCCCCAAAAACACCACCACGCATGATCCGTACTACTTCCTATGCGGGGAGCAAGGCGCCCGTGGAGTATTTTACTCGGTGGGCTCATACTCATACAAATAGACATTATGAGATATCTGCTAATGGTGGTGATGGATAATACCAGGGGTGTCTGTAAAGAGCTTCAATCTCGCCGGGTCAGCGTTAATAATGTTGCGCCAGGCCCAATGGATACTCGTATGTGGCATTCTTCTTGACCTCACCCTTTTCATATTGGCCTGAGCTAACGAGGTCTTTTTTTAGCATTCTTCTATCCCCAGGAGTCTCCCGAGGCCGTGGAGTTTCACAAGTCCAATGGAATGGGAGGCCGGTTGACCATGGTGCAGGATATCGCTCCCATTATTCGATTCCTGTGCACGGAGGGCGGCTGGATTACCGGCCAGACTATCTTTGCTAATGGAGGCTATACTACTCGGTAGTTATTTATGGGCTGACATGCAACCTATATGAAAGGCTATATAGGGGAAGAGTGATAATGGGCCATATATACTTGAAATTTCAGACGGTACACTCATGGGTATTATTAGGTATTTTACATCAGAGGCTCAGAAACCCGTAAAGGTGAAACGGGCCAGCAATCTGGCACCACTTCCATGGCACTCTGTATTAATGTGCACCATCAGGCAGATAAACGTTCAGTCATTAGAGTACAAAATCAACAAACAAGGTCATATCTCATTTTATGCCACAGACGCGGTCATGGACTTCGGTCGCTTCTGGTCAACAGGAGCTTCCAGGTCCAGCGGCTTTCCCGTCGGATGGTCGTCTTCCCCATACACCTCTTCCCCGTCGGCGATGGACAGATCGTCCACGTCCACGTGGACCTCGTTCCATTTGTCGCTGGTGGCGGGGATGGGGAAGAGCCGTGTCAGCACGTAATACATCACGCTCGAGACAACGATTCCAGAGATGTAGTTGATGTTATAGATGTACTGGGCTCCCACGGGCACGCTGCGTCCCACCGCTCCGGCAAAGCCAACGATGTTGATAATAATGCCTGAGAGGTACGCGGCGTATGCGTGCCAGGAGAAGCCGTAGGCGTAACGATACGGCGAGGTCTTGCCGGCATTGTACAGATCCTTGACTTGAAGGTATCCTTTCCGGACGACATAGTAGTCGCAGATCATGACACCTGCGATGGAGGAGAGGAAGATAGAGTAGGCCGAAAGATAGGTAGTGAACGCATTAGATGAGGATGAAAGTCTCCACTATGGTCTGTTAGCCACTTACTCACGAAAGCTTTTGAGGAGGATACCGTACCGGACACATGCACAGGCCAATCGCCGCGCAAATGTAACTACCACGTCGGATGTTGAGGTATCGAGGCAGCAATGCCGTCATGTCTGTACCAGCGGAGACCGAGTTTGCGGAAATGTTTGTGCCCAGCTGAGCGAGAGTAAAACCAGTCGAGATGATAAAGATTCCGAAGCGTTCAGCCGAGCTGGCTCCTTCCAAGAATTGTCCGAGAAGCGTCAAGGGATTCCACACAAAACCACCGCCGAAAATGACTGACGAAGATGACGAAACGATGATGCCGATGAAGGAAGTGATGCCGAAGCCGATTGGGATGGTCAGCAGTTGAGACCAGAGCGCGTCCTTCGGTGTCCGGGAGAACCTCGAGAAGTCCGGGTCGTTCACAATCAAGGTCGCAAAGTTGCCCAGGCAGCTCATGATAGACTTGATGACAGCCCAAGCCAAGGCACTTCCATGCACCGTAGCAGGTTGGTGGACGATCGGGCCGATTCCATTGGCCCGTGAGATGGCCCAGGCAAAGAAAGCAATGGCTGCAATGGGAGAATAGATCGCTTTGACGGTGAAAAGATGCCGAATCTTATGGACGGGGAACCACAGGGCGGGAAGAGAAATGAGCCAAAACAGGAAGAAGCTGACAAAGTTCTTGGTTGTGACTCCGGAGCTCGCAGGAATACCATTGGGGATATTCTTATAACTTGGCCAGATAGATTCAATCATCAAAGTGACGCACTCGCCTAAGGCAGACGTTAGAGGGATTCAGGCGGAAGAGTAGCCAGTGTCTCGTGGACCATCCCAGAAAGACTCACCTCCGATATAGCCCTGGACACCATACCAAACGACGGCCATCGCTGCTCGGTTGAAGACGGGCCAGAAAGAACCCCAGATTCCGAAGCTTGCTCGGCATGCGACCGGGAACGATACGTGATAGACAGCACCGATCCGACCGGTCAAGCAAACAAAGCAAGCGGCGATGAAGTATCCGACCCAGACGCATATCCATGCCTGCCACCAGGACAGACCGTCAACGATCATCGAGGATGAGATCATCCATGTGTTCTTTGCATCAACCACTTCCGTTAGCCGGTTTTTTCTGATAACAGGAAGCTCAATTCGAGGGTACTCACGATATTCAAAGAGTCCGCTATCCAGAAAGCAACGAAGTTGAACCATCTCCACTGACGACGATCATGTTCGACTTTTGCACACGGTCAGCCTACACTATTCTCCGGGAATCGAGCTGGAAAAGCACGGGACGTCTCAAGGTGATCCGCCGGCCAGTTTCAAGGTCTCACCTGGCCGTAAGTCACGGTTCGTCAGCATCAACTGGGTGTTGGTCAACCCAGGCTCCGCTGGCACCTCGAGCTTCTCAATCCATTTCCTGATCCGAGGCATTTTCAGCCTGTATGTCTATGTCGACAAACGCCGGACTCGGGCGAGGCAGTGGGCGGGAGTCTGTCGTCGTCCGTACGGGGTATCGATAGGATGGGGACAAATATAGTAGGGTAGTATGAGAACGGAACCACCAGGGCTAGATCCTCCGAGTCGAGTAAGACACGAGTGAAGTAAGGTAGGAGCCAGTGCAACCTTTCTGCTTCGGACCGGAGGACAAGAGGAGAATATAAAAGCGATCAATGGCACCTCCATAGTGGTGCCACCGCTATCTGCTCGATCTGAAGCCGAGCGAGAGTGCGGAAGGCACTATCAGCGTCATCGCCCGGGGCGGGCCAATCAGGGCGGGCGCGGGCCCCGATATGGAACGGTTCCATTGTGAAGCTGGCTGATATGCCGGGCCATCTGAGACGCCAGGATGACACCCGGCCAGCCATCCAGCCATGCTCCATGCCCCTTACGCAAGATAGAGATAAGAAAGTTGGTCAGAAGAGTCGGGATCGCCCTGGGCACCACTGCCCATGGATCTCCTTATCATCCGCCATGGGCCGTCGATCGGGAGCCCCGAGCCACCGCAGGCTGCCATGGGCGGCGATAATGGCTTTTCCATTGCTCGATTCGCTCGAGTAAGCATGGCGTTATCAGTGTCCGAGGAGCGCAGCGCGACTCCACTGGTCCTCCGCAACGGCGCACCCAGCCGGGGCCGGGGGGTCCCCCATCCTGGCCGGCGACTCACAGCGCCCGCCTGGCCGCCGGTGGCGGGGCCTATCTAATCGCGGGGCCCGCTGACTCGATGTGATCGAGTAAGCAAATCCTTGGGGGTTCGGCAGATGATAGGCACCGAGGCGGATCTTGATCCTTCACCCTCGCCTCGGACCAGGGAACTCGCGCGCTGCTCCACATGGCCCTGTCACTCACGGAACGCATGCGAAAACTGAAAAGTCGGGCTGAGCCTTTCGGCGCCGACATCGTCAAGGGGCTCGCTCGGCACGTGTCCCCGCCAGGTGGGATTAGTCAGGTGATGCGCGCAGAACCCGAAGTATCGGACCATCATACTATGCAGTACAATCCCTAGTATGTCCTAATCTACAACAGAGGGTCCCGCCAATCAGTCTGCTTTCAATGCAAAGACTTCATTCCCATTGCCGGTGCTACTCCAGTCAGACTGGCTCCAAATGCAACATCAATTAAACAGTCTTCGATTCAGGATCAACCAGCTCAAGTGAACCATGGGTCAAATACAAAAATAACTAGTAGGTACAAAAGAAGTGTACAGCCATTCTCCTCTTCTACGCCCGCACCCCCGTCTCATCCGCCGCGGCTAAGAAGCACCTAACCCCCTAACCCTTATTCCACCTGCCAAACTTCACGTAATCATCGTACAACGCCTTGAACACGGCCCGGCCAGACACATCCAAGCCCGCATTCATGGCACGCATCGTGTCGCGCGACATCACGTCCAAAACCGCGTAGAGACCCGGGAGGACTGCTGCCTTCACGTCGGGCGCGAGGGTGCCGCGCAGAGAACTCTGTGTGTACTCCATAATCAGGTACTGGAGATACTGTCCAGCAATGCGCTTGGCTTTCTTCGTCTGGTCCGTCAGGCCCTCATGTCCACCCGCAGATTGCGTCGGTCTCGACACCGCAGACATGGTCGGGTCGCAGAGAGATGTGAGGAGTCGAGTGAAGTGGACCGCGTGCGAGGCCTGCAATGGGGCAAGCCAGTAGGGCTGCTGTCCGGTTTTCTTTTCATAAACCATGGATCGATTGCGCTTCTTGGAGCGAGCGAACAAGCAGCCCAGCAGCCGTTCGACAGGGGGGAGGATGAGATGGAAGCGTCCTCCGAGCTTCTGGCGGTGAAGACCCAGGAGGATGCCGATCAGCCGACAAAGGCGGATATAGACCGTTCCGGCGAATTCGGGGTCGATATTGGGCCCGGACTTGGAAGCGCTGACTGCAATGCATGCCAGCAGGTTATCGACATTCCACTGCGTGATGCAGCGCGTGTGGGTGCGGAGGAGGATGTTGAGACACTCGGTTGCAAGGGTGAATTGCTCGATCGATTTGTTGCGGGGAAGCGATTCGGTCACTGCGGTGCAGACCAATGACAGCACTTTGGCTGCATGGCTATCCTTGTCCTCGATAACAGGCAGCGAGGCAATGGCTAGACCAGCGATAAGGAGATGGTACTCCGCATTGCCCCCAACAAATCCTAATTCCCGGACATCCTGGATCACTCGAGTCAACTCGTCCACTGTCATGGATTGGAACCTTGCGCTCGTGGATCGGATGAAAAGTCGCTGTTCCTCACTATACATGTGCTGCAGCGGGAGGGCCTCCGCACACTGTATCACAGGCTGTGTGATACTCTTCTCAGAGCTCCGTCCAGCCAAGACACGGCGTCTGATGAGTCTTCTCAGCGACGGGCCCGAGTCGACCGATTTTTCCACGTAGCTTTCAATCTTCGACAAGAATTTTTCAACCTCTGAATGATCAGTGGCAAGATCTTCAAAATCCTCCAACGCATCGAGAATCTTAATCAGAGCAATCGTCTCCTCCAGCTGCTGTTTCTTGTACTGATCTTTGACCGACTTGACTTCCGCAACCACTAGCTCGAACATTTTCTGCCGACAAGTAGCAAGCTCGGCCTCATCAAAGACATTGGTAAGCTGTTTGCGATGGTACCAGAGCTGAGAGAGAGAGATCCTCAGGTAGAAGCAATCCATTGAATCACGATCAAGAGATTGCAATTTAGACGCCTTGGAGGTGACCTTCCGATACATCTTTTTGAACACCTTTTGGCGTTCTTCCTCAGACAACACAAGCAGCTTGGCTATGACTGAGCGATGCAAGTTTCGGAATGCTTTCATAATTTGAAGGTCAATTTCGCTTCCTTGAAAAGTGACTGCTCTGGCAACCGTCCAGATTGGCTCCCAATTGCTGGTCACGGCCGCTGCTGACTTAGGCATATCTGCCAGTCTAGCCATCAAGGATAGTATCCCCATGGTAATTTCGGGCGTGCTATCTTCTTGTACAATAACCTCCTGTAGCAGATCCAGCAGAACCCCTCTCTGGCGGCGCGTGACAAGCGGCGCAGGAATTCTCTGTAGACTCTCAACATAGAGCTTGCGGTTCACGGTGTCTTCCTTGACTCGTCCAGAAAGCACAGCAATCAAATCGGAGGCGATGGCCGGTGCATTGAGTAGATATTCGTGACAAACAACACTAGCCCAGGCCTGCAGGAATCTGAGATCGGGACTAACAGTCTCCAAAGCCGACGGTGCTGACTTGTACTGGGCCGTTGCCAAAGACAGAATGTGACCGAACAAAGAGCGTCTGGTCTCGGATTCTACCCGAGCCCAAATTTCCGGGCTCCTAACAAGTGTTAAAAAATAGGCCAAGGCCAGTGTCTCCGGCGCTTTTAGGGTCTCTATGCGCCCATTCCAGGGAGACTTGGTCGACCGTAGAGCATCCTTGCTGGAGATGGACTTGACCAACTCTGTGACTTCGCTCGTAAGAGAGCTGAATTTATCGCTGTCCGGGGACCCTTTGATGGCAGCAAGGGTAAACTGATATGCCTCAAAACACTCCAAAGGAGCCCAAGGCTTTTGCATCCGGTCCTTGTGGTGACGCCGAATAGTTGTCGCGCCAGTGTCCACCAGGTTCAGAATAGTAGCACCCAGATCGTTGTCAGTTGACTGTACATTGTTTTCAAGGAGGTTACGAGCCAGTCGCCACAACCGCCATCGCCAATGCAATGTCTTTTTCGACGCCAGCGTTAACGTTGCTGTCTCAATGACAGAGGTCAAATATTCGTTTTTATCCTCGAAGCTCAGGTCACGCTTTCTAAAGCCAGATTCCAAGATCACAAACTGCGCATATGAACCAGGTGAGTCAGAAATCTTGCCATTTTCGGCCTTGATCTCGGTTGCAGCCGCATGCAGCTGTGCCGCAGCATAGGCGTGGGTAAGAGGGTTTCGAATTATTTCACCATAAGCATTGCACACATCATCATCTTCCCATACGATGAATGAAGTCAAGTTCTTGTCCCCTGACCGCGCCTCTTCGACCTCAATCAGTTGTTCATACCAAAACTGCATGAATGTCGGTAGGTCTCTGGCAGCCGCGAACCCGCGCAGCAGAGGAATCACAATGCCGTTCTTGATTATCGTGTAGCTGCCGTCTGTATTGGAAATACCGCTACGCCAATGCGCAAAGATCTTCTCCAGCAAGGCCTTCAGCAACTTCGTTGAGTCGTTGAGTCCTGAATTTGGCAAGAAGATGTCCACTCCTAATTCAACGAGCAACGATGTAAGACTCCATTCAACCTGCGACAATCCCTCCTTCAGAAGGCCAGTGTATGATGCATGAGTGAGCAATGTATGCAGAGACAACTGCACGTTGCGGACAAGGACCACACGAAAGAGATGCTCCAAGATGCCGACAAACTCGGGAAGATACGTAGGCGTGTTTTCCGACTTCACGATCGAAAACGCCAGTTCAGCAATAGCAACAAATAGAGTCTCCAGCCATGGGGCCTCATGGGTCTGTCTCCGGAAAGTGTCCCGCGGCACCGAGCGGACAGCGATGTCGAAAAATTCGGGTAGCAGTTCTGCTGTCTTCCACGAGATTTTCCTTTGGACATTGACATCCTCGCCGGTCTCTACCGGACACTCCGGTCCACACAGGTTGGGTCTTAGCGCATCGGAAACAGGCTTGACGGAACTCCAATCGGGCTCGCTGGCTGAATAGTCAATACCAGCACCTCCTCGTTCATAGAAACCACCACGCGCCGGAAGAACCACATGAAGGGCGATTAAGCGCTCCATGCCATGCAGCACCTGGGCTCTTTCGTCCGTATCAAGTCGAATAGATCGTATACAGACTTGTAGTCTTAGCGCACTCTGGAAACAGTGTTTCGCGAAACATTCCTACCCGGCTGTTAGCCCCACGATAGTCCAAGTGCTCATCTTACCAAACTTACATTACTCAATCCCTTATCGGAGTCATCCCGGCGAGATGATCTCAACTCCCACAACTCCAAGACCGCAGGGAACACATACAATAGATGCTGTAAGTCTGTAGTCTTCCGCGCATGTGAGAACTGGGTCGTAACCACAGCAGCTAGACGAAAGGACTTCTGCAGCGTCATGGCGACTGACTCAGGCTCCCCCTTGAGCGCATGCTTCAGGTGTGAGCTCGCCACCTCATCCACCTCCGGTGTACGAGTCGCTAGCATGACCAGGCTATACAGACAATCCAGGGCGCGAATAAAAGCCAGGAAACACGAAATCGGCGTCCGGGGCTGGTCATCGATATCCATCGCATCCGCCGCGCCATCACCGGCCCTCTTCCTCTTCGTTCCCTTCCGGTCGTAATCGCCATTGCGGTGGGGCGAGTCGCTCAGGGTATGGCTTGATTCCGAATCCGAGTGCATAAGTTCAGTCGTCCCAGTCTTCAGTCCAGCAAAGATATCCTCCTCCAAGTCCGCGATCGCATCGTTGAGAATCCCGAGAAACCTCTGGTCCTTCAAAGTCGTGGCCAACGTCTTGGGCGGAATCAGGTCGATCAGCTGTCGCAGCAAGAGGAAGGAGCCGGAGTCGACGCGGTAGTTCTTGCCTGCGCGCAATTTCTTCAACAGCCATCGGAGGACCCATTCTTCCTTCGGCGCAGCATTGTTCTGAACATGGGGGGTTCGGTTGATCTCCGGATGGCTCGCACAAAGCGCCAGGTCCAGTCCGATAATCTGGGCGGCTTCGTTGAGTTGCGTGGTTGGTGAAGCGGTGCCTTTCTCAAGGCGGAGCAAGGCCTCTTGCGACGAGCGCGGGCGCTGTACAGAGATCGCAAAGTGTTAGCCGAACGCGAGGGTTGTATGTATAGAACAAGGGAACCACGGCGAGGGATGATAACACACCTCCGCAACTGAAGGCATCTCGGATGAGACGAGTCAGACCAGATTGTGATACTGGTTCCCCTAGATCTTCAGTTGCACCTCTTCAACACGAGACGAACATAATCCGGAGCCGTTGTCCTGGTCGTTTGCGGGGACCAAGGAGGATCGAGAAAAAGTTGAGACTGACGCCAGAAAGCGGAGGCCCAACCTAGTTTTTCCGACCGCCTTTTAGCCCGGCAGAGCTCGACGTCGCTCCCGATCGCTTCCATCTTCTCCTCCTTGACTTCCTCTCTGCCTTCCTTCCCTTGCACATCCCTCCCGTCTATTGCATTTCGTCAGTCCGCCCGCCCGCCTCCAATTCGCCCCTGTCCATTCCTTAAACTGACCCCGATCGTCTAGCTCCATCGCAATGGCCGACTCCAACGAATCCCAGCCGGTCGCCCCGGTCCCACGCTCCACCAAGCCAGTCAGCGAGGCCCTGTTGAACGAAAAGGTACTATCACTCTACATCTACACATCCTGTCGGTCGCTGGTCCACTCCGGACATTGAGCGCCCCATGTGTGATTTTCAACAAAGGGGTGAACAAAGAATTTCCGCCCGGGAGCTCCTCCCACCACGGCAACAATGCGGGATATACATAGGTCATCGGGAAAACTAGTGTGCATTCGGGCTAACACGGAATTTCCTCTCGCAGTGGGATCGCGCCATCTCCTCTCTCATCATCCGCTCCTCCCTCGGTCTGTCCTTCGGTGTTGTGTTCTCCGTCCTCCTCTTCAAGCGGAGGGCCTGGCCCGCGTGGGTTGGCCTCGGCTTCGGTGCCGGACGTGCCTGGGAAGAAGCTGACTGTATGTGATAAGATGATGTTGTGGTCGAGGTCAATTGTCGCTAACGTGATCCAGCTTCTTTCCGTCGGGGCGATTCCCCCATCAGAGATGCCCTGCGTAGGTAGAGTGGCTCAGCATTCGATTCTGTATGATACCTGTATAGCTGGGAAGGAAACGAGTTGCATCGAGATATCCACCATCCGTTGCGGTTTAGAACGGCCTTCTGAACGTTCCCTACTTTAGCATCCAATCCATCGTCTGGTCCCTGTTTAGTTTTTTGGGGGAATATATAGCGTTGTTTACACAGTAGCTCCCTGGCGGAATCCAGAGCGTCCCTAGGTGATCACGCGGTCATATCCCCGGACGCCTGTGCCTTCTTGCCATTACATTCAAGTTTCCGAGATAACGTATACTGATGTACTCCTCTTATAGTAGTTACTATAAAGATATTCCGGTTTGAATAGAGGTAAGAAAAGCCAAAGTGCTTTGAAGCTAAAAACATCTCAAAATAATGGTGCGTGTGTTTCAAGCTTCCAGCTATATACATGCACACACGCCACACAGTGAAAGCATTTTTATATAATCTATCATCCAGCGTCTATGCGAGGGGGGTATCATGAACAATCATAAGTCATCTGAGCGCAAACTCGATGCCAGTAGCGAGTGAGAGAAGAAGGGTCGGCGTGAAGCAAAGTGTCCCCAGAAAGTAAAGCGACAAAGCTTTACAGCATAGAGTTTGTCGAGACAAAGTCATCGAAAACGGGCATTTGAGATGTGTTGATGCCTGTTGCATCGGTGGGGAAGTGTGGGAAATCCATGTGGCTCCAACTAGTCTCCATGGTGGGCTCAAGACCAAGGCCGGTATGCCCGCTGTGAGTAAGACAGCCAACGCAGGTACAGTCGTTCCCGCACTGACAATTTCCAGTAGTGTCAGCGCAAGCACTTGGCAACCCCACGGGGTATTCAAGTGTGTGGTACTCTGAGGGCACCATCAGATGTTGGTCTAATATATAGTCCGCGGGTGGAGACGTATAGCCGCTATTTACATTGCCAAGGGTTGGGCTTTGCTCAACATAGGAATGCATTCCGATAGGCTGAACGCCATGGTCCACTGGGTGCGCGAAGTTCGTATATTGATATGGCAGCTGGGTGACGATCGAATGTTGACCCTGCAGAGGAGAATTCCTATGGCTATTTAAGCCTTCCGTTTTCTGTTCGTCATCATTCAAAGTTACCAGGCGACCCATCTCTTGAACATGCTGCCTGGTGGTGTTATTGAATGGGTGAGAGGCACAGCCCAAGCATTGACATCCGTCGCCACAGCTGCAGTCATGGGTGGCATCACAGCCAGTTTCTTCTGTTTTTGGAAAAGCGATCTGCGTACTATCCGAATGTTGCTGCGGTATCGATGGCTGGAAGCGTGCATGGCCATTCAAAGGTTGCGGGTATGAAAATTCCACAGAATTTGGCTCAATGTGCGTCATATGTCCTGGCATAGGCGGGAGTTCGGGTTGGGAAAAAGGCAACGAAAAGGGCTGCATGTAATGACTTTGTCTGGTTGCCTGGAAATCCTGCCATGTTGATATTGAAGGAATGGAGTTTGACGAGTGACTTGTGTCGTTGTCCTTAAATTTTTGGGCATGGAAATAATCGGAGCTGCCGAGAATTGTCCCATTATTAACATTGTCTGGCAGCGACTTGGGCGCTTCACAACAAGAACGTTGGGCCTGAGGGGCTGGAGTCTGCGTGGGGGGCTGAGGCTTGCGAGAACAACAGCTACTGCCCTGCGGTATGGTACCCTCGCCATTTTGATCGGAAACTTGACGCGAAGTAGTGACTAATTTCTTCGGCTCTCCATTGAGGACATCGTGCGAGGCGTTTAAACCGTGCTCCTGGGTTGGATATGAGTACGAACGGGTTGGCATTCCATTCATTTCACTCTCCGCATGCTGCTTTCCGAACTCCGGTATAGAGCTCAGAGCTTTGGTGAGATTCTCCGGTGCGGTCTTAATCTGTCGTTTGACAGGCTTTTGGATTTTATTCGGAGTAGAAGATGGGGTCGGAGTTGTGGGAGCCGGTGCGGATTCGGCCGTTTCAGGAGACACATGGTACATGGGTCTACACAAGCACGTAGAACCTGACGATAGCAGTCAATGTCAGCTATTTTGCGCTTGATGGGAATATCCCAGGTCGAGGCACAAGAGTGAAAGAGCGTCGGAGGTACCAACCTTTCGGGATGCGGATCATAAACGCATATAGTTTCTGGCAACTACAACTTCCTTTTGGGTGAGGGCACCTGGCCAGCGGCCGTCCAGCTTTAGGGACCTTTATCATCATCCTATCAAAATGCTGACATTTCGAGGACCGATGGCCACGGATACACGGTTCGCTAATGGTCGCAGTCCTCGGTTAGCAGACACGCCTCTTCGCCCGCAGGAAGATTCATACCATGACCATTTGGCCCCTTCTTCGTCGAGAGGCATAGCAGCGAGATCAACGAAACATCAGCCGATGTTTTCTTGGACTCTTACCCAGATAGAAGGCCTGGGCTCCCACGTAGAATAAGTAGGCGATAGATAGCCTTACCCCACCTGGAGGGGTCCGATCGTACCACGGTTGTACACGCAGGTTTTGCCAGGATCCAGGCGATCGTTAAAAATCTGGGAGCTTGGAGGGATAATCAAGTGTTGGGCTCGCCGAGGCAGTTGCTATCAATAGGGCCAGCGACAGACCAAATTTTGTTATTAGAGGAGGATAGAGGGACCCATCGACGGGGTTCGGAACGGTGATTCGAGGGAGTGCGCAAGGCCGGACGCCCGATCAAGGCTATATGCGGACACGGCCTATGGACCAGACAAGAAAGACAAAGATGGGTCTGCTGTCTATTATGCCGAATGAATCAGCCCGCAACCCCGCGCGTGATTATTGAAAGGAGGTGAAGGTGGGGAGGAATGCCGGCCGACGAAAGAACGGAAGTCGTAATGGCAGAACATCGGAATGAATCATGGCCGATAAGCGGGCGGGATGGACAAGGCAACCTCAGGCACTAACGTAAGCAGCGTGCCTGATGGCCTGATGGCCTGATGGCCTGGACGCCTGATGGCTGATGGCTGATGGCTGCCGGGCCTTATGCTGCCTGAGGCACCACGCATGCCAGCTGGGCGGAGAGGATCGACCGGCGAATAACAAGCCGAGCGAGGAGTGGACAGGCGGTATGCGAAACTCTCCCCGACCACTAATTACTCCGTACGACTACTGTTACTAGGTGGTACCTTTGCCTTCCCCAGCCTCGGTACTTCAGCTGGCCCTGTCGCCAATTTCCCTCATCCCTGGAGCTGACGTCGTCCAGCCCGGCCGCTCTTTTTCTTCTCTCCGCCATCCGACCTTCTCCCTCTCCATCCAATGACCCCCGAACGCCGTGATGCTCCCGGCCAGGTGCCGGACAATGTGACCACGGCTTCGCGCGCTCGAGACTTCTTCTCCGTCCCTGCGCCTGTTAAGCGCATCTTCGACCGCTTCCCTCTCGTCACCTACCCTTCCAATGATCTCCCGCACAGCCCATGGTCGGATAAACGAGGCAATCGATTGTTTGTCTTCACAGATGCCGCAGGTGCCAGGCGTGGGAGACCGTCCTTCAATCCGCAGTGTCTTAAATGGCAGGTATGTAAAAACATAGGTGCCAGTGCAGCGCGCTCCTTGTTCGGCCATCGCTAATTGGGACCAACCTCCGGCGGTTTTAGGCATACCTGAGGTTTGTTGGAATCGACTTCGACATCATTCCTTCGAACAATCATGCGTCGCCATCCGGTGCCCTTCCTTTCCTTCTCCCCGCTCACCCGATCGATAACAACGATCCGATTCCTTCAAGCAAGCTACAGAAATGGGCCATTGAGCAAGTTCACTGTGAGGAGGAGCAGCAACTGAACCTCCGCTTTGATGTGTATGCGTCGTTGCTGGATCACCGGATACGAAATGCCTGGGTGTGTGATGGAGCCGTGAACTCATAAAGAAATTATCACATACTGACAGGCGTGTAGCTATATGTCCTATATTTGGACCCCGAGAACTTCGACGCTGTTGCTCAGCCACTGTATGTGAACCCGTCGAGCACAAACTTCGCCGTACGCACCACCCTTGCGGTGCAGCTCCAGCAAGCCGCCCGGACAGAGATCCTCAAATCATCATCATACGTTGATGTGGGCGCTTTGGAGGCTGAGGCAAGCGACGCATTCGAGGCGCTATCCACCCTCCTCGGTGATAACCTACACTTCTTCGACCGACCCAACCCCGGTCTCTTCGACGCTAGCGTCTTCGCATACACGCACCTCATCTTGGACGAGGGTCTGGGATGGAAGCGAAACAGACTGGGACAACTGCTGCGACAGCATGAGAACCTTGTACAACACCGTGAAAGACTGCTAAAGTTCTTCTAGACTTTGGTGGCGGATCCAAAAAGATATTTTTAATTCCTGTACAATAACAACCCACCTTGTCAATCCATACCCTACCCACCTAGAATCGGAAGAGATGTCCAACTTCCGAGTTAGGTTCACTCCATCATTCAAATCGCTTTTTGAAACAGATGCCAAACCATACTGTTACGCCAGTCCATTTCTTCGCCCTTTGCCCCAACAAGCCCGCCAGCGTCTCATCAACCGTTCTCTCCCAAGCGCTCTGCCCACCAAGCTTTTCCATTTGGAACCCAGCCTGATCCGCCGCCGCCACTACATCCTTGAGGGTATGCGAGAAACTCGTCGGCCGGATTTTTGTTCCTGTCACAGTATCCACAAAGCCAGCCTGGCTTATCGCCCCCATATCGGAGTGCATATTCGTCACAAGTAGGTATCCACCGGGCCTCAATAGCATCGTTGCGCTTTCAAAGAACTGCTGTAGCGGTATATGCTCCAAGACCAAGGTTGAAATCACTCCCGCCGCCCCAAGGCTGTTCGCCGGCACTTCCAACGGCCTATGAAGAAGGTCAAAGATCCCCAATGATACCCTGTCAGTAAGTGACTCATTTGAGTTCAATGCCGCCCGGTGTATGGCCTCCCGCGCAACATCCAGCATACCCGGTGAGGCATCCAGCCCGATAATCTTCATCTCGGGCGCAGCCACCTCGGCGAGGAGTAGGGTATTCCGGCCCGTGCCACAGCCTAGATCGATTAGTTTCGTAGTGTCGGATCCAGAGACACGGGTCAGAAGCTGTAGGAACAGAGGCAGTAAATGGCGCATTTCGATAGTGTCTAGTGCCTGGAGGAAGCTCCCGTCTGTGTCATAGACCTGTTTGTGTTGGTTAGATACTGTACCGAAGGGTGAAAGTCGGACAAGCGCCGTTGAAGAGACAAGGTGCACTGGCCTTGGCCCACTTATTATACGCTTCTACTGTCTCCATATACTGAATTGGTTTGCTGGCGACAGCACCATTGTGACTGGATCCGTCTGCCAGCTTCTCCTGAATTGTACAGGCCATGTTGCATGTAGGTTGGGATGTTGTAACTCGAGGGTTTCCGCCAAAGCTGGTTGGATTAGGTGTGTGGAACTTGCGTTTCCGCCCGCAAGTTGTAGATAGTAGTATCGGGGGAAGTAACTAGTAGTAGTGAACTAGTAAGCTTGCCCGAACACAACGGCAAGGATATAGTTATAGTACTACACCACCCGTCAATGAGTCACACCAGCAGATGATAACGTAATCAACGGTCGGGCGGGCCACAAACGGTCAGGCGGGCCACCCCTTCGAAAACACCATCCTGAATCTCCTACCTGAGGCTTTTCAACCACTACAAATGCTACCAAAAGTATCTATCTTATTAAAATCACAAGTAGAGCAGGAAGACAGGATTCTTCTTACTATTAAAGCTATTTAGAAAGACTAATTTACTAGTATATATAAAGCAGCGCGTATTTATAATATTGCCTGAACTACCCTCCGGACTTGACTATCTGGACATATTTTCGCTAAAGATATAACTAATATACGTTAAAAATTATTAAATAATAAAGAGAAATTATTTATTAAATAGATTCTATCTCTAGATAAATAAAGAGTAAGTCCTCAGCTGTTAAATATTAGAGATATAACTAATTTAATAATCTTTAAATAAGATTATTTAACTACTGAATAAGTAGGTATTAACTGGGCCTATATCTTTATTAAATATTATAAATCCTTATAAATCTAATTTACTAGATAACTTAATTATTAAAAAACTAAAATAGAAGATTCTAAAATTATAAAAAACTAGTTTAATTATATACAGAAAATAATTTAAGAGTATAAAATCTTATCAGGTAATATATATAATTTTAATAAAATAGAATTTACTATAAGAATAATTATTATATATAAAGTAGTAACTAGTTCCCAGAGAACAGGTCAGCCGTCTCTAATAGTTTAACTAGAGAATCAGGAATAGGTTACTATAATTAAATATATTTAATCTAATAGAGAGGTTTTACTGTTTTATCTTTATATGATAGGATCTACTTGTCAGTGTTACGGGATAGAGATAAGCACGTGACGATACTTTCCCGCTAGACTAAAAGGTCAACACAAGTTAACTGAGCAACAGTTAACTAGCCGCCACGCCTTATATAGGAGAGAACATCCATCTTATTATTTATCTGTTAAGCACAGGGTAACCAAGCTCTATATATAAGGGTTTCCAACCCCTAATAGTCAGGGTAGAAAGCCTGTCGACTAGGTAAGGAATCAACCACTAAACGCAATGGATTCGTCTAATAATAACAAAAATAGTCTATATCTATAAAATAGACTAATTCTTAAAGAATCAGTAGTCTCCTGCAGAGGAATCAGTATCTTTTAAATATTAAAAAAATATAGAACTGCTATTAATAATCTTATAATTTTTATTATTATTATAATATATTATTCTGAGAGCTGTTACTATAATAGCTAGGCTATTCTATTATAAATAGTACTCTTCTTTACTGGAACGAGCTACCTAGTTTAAATATTAAGAATAATTTTATATATTCCTGATTCAGAATAGCAGGAATCTGATAATAAAAGATAGAAGACCTGCAGAATATATAATATAAATAAAATTATATACTATTTCTGTATAGATTTACTAGTATTTAGATATATTTATACTAATAAAATTTTAGAAAAAAAAAATAAATAAATAATTTTTTATATATTTTTTTTTTCTTTTTCTTATCTTCTTTTTTATTATATAGATATTATTTTCTTTTCTTTTTATTATTATTTTATTTATTATTTATTTTTATTATATTAGTTATTTACTGTTCTTATTATCTCTTATTTTTTTTTAGTAATTAAGTACTTAATTATATCTGTTATATTTCTAAATTATTAGTAAGTTATATAAGATTTATTATTTTTATTTTTTATACCGGATAGAGAATTAGATTAGTATTATTACTGCTGTATAAATATAATTAAAAAGATATAAGTACTGGGATCTGTATATAAAATAATAATTAAATTATACTGATTATAATATATATATTATCTTTATACTTCTATAAAGTATTTTAAGTCTGAAAATATAAAAATATTTAAGATTAACTATATTTTTAATAGAGAGAAATCTATCCTATATTAACAGTATTATAGCTGCTAAGGCGGTTGTAAAATAGTAAAAATTTATAGATTTTTTTAATATACTTTAGCTAATATATTTAAACGCCTGCTGGTATACTTAGAAATACTACTAAACTAGTTAAGCTTTTAGAATAGTATTATATATACTTTTTTCTTATAGAGAATAAAGATAAAATAATTATTAATTTTAATAAAAAAGTTCTTTATATTATTAATAAATATATAGTATATCTTATTAAAATCTTTATTTAAATAGTATCTATTTATTACTAATATTATAGTCTTTTAGTAGTACAGAAGTCAGTATATAAAAAAAATCTGATTAAAGATTATTATATTAATATTTTATTAGTATTATATTATAAATTATAAAGTATATCTAATCCGGTATTATAAGATTATAGAAGTAGATATCAAGAAACTGTATCTTATATTTAGTAATATCAGTTTTATTTTATAAATTTTAATAAAATAAT
>KZ825800.1:76327-246171 GCA_003184645.1 Aspergillus ellipticus CBS 707.79 | reverse complement strand
CGTTTAGTGGTTGATTCCTTACCTAGTCGACAGGCTTTCTACCCTGACAAGTAGATCCTATCACAATATTATTCTGAGGATTATTATTATAATAGTTAGACTATTTTATTATAAATAATATCTTTCTTTACTGGGACGAGCTATCTGGCTTAAGTATTAGAGATAATCTTATATATTTCTGATTTAGAATAATAAAAATCTGATAATAAAAGATAGAAGACCTGTAGAGTATACAGTATAGATAGGGTTATATACTATATCTGTATAGATTTACTAGTATTTAGATATATTTATACTAGTAGAATCTTAGAAAAAAGAAGTAAACAGAGAATCTCTTATATATTCTTTTTTTTTTTTTTTTTTATTCTTTTTTTTATTATATAGATATTATTTTCTTTTCTTTTTATTATTATTTTATTTATTATTTATTTTTATTATATTAGTTATTTACTATTTTTATTATCTTTTATTTTTTTTTAGTAATTAAATATCTAATTATATTTATTATATTCCTGAATTATTAATAAATTATATAAGATTTATTATTTTTATTTCTTATACCAGACAGAGGATTAGATTAGTATTATTACTGCTGTATAAATACAGCTAAAAAGATATAAGTACTGGAATCTATATATAAAATAGTAATTAAACTGTACTGACTATAGTATATATACTGCTTTTATACTTCTATAAAGTATTTCAAGCCTGAAGATATAGAAATATTTAAAATTAATTATATTTTTAATAGGAAAAAATCTATTCTGTATTAATAATATTATAGCTACTAAAGCAGTTATAAAATAATAGAAATTTATAGATTTTTTTAATTTATTTTAATTAATATACTTAAATACCTGCTGGTATATTCAGAAATACTACTGAATTAATTAAGCTTTTAGAATAGTACTGTATATACTTCTTTTTTACAGAGAATAAAGATAAGATAATTATTAATTTTAATAAAAAAATTCTTTATATTATTAATAAATATATAATATATTTTATCAAGATTTTTATTTAAATAGTAGTTACTTATTATTAATATTATAGTCTTTCAGTAGTACAGAAGTTAGTATATAAAAAAAATCTAGTTAGAGATTATTATACTGATATTTTACTAGTATTATATTATAAATTATAAAATATATCTAGTCCGGTATTATAAGATTATAGAAATAAATATTAAGAAACTGTACTTTATATTTAGTAATACCGGTTTTATCTTATAGATTTCAGTAAAATAATTATTTAAGACTAGTATTTTAATTATAATTAGTCTGTAATTCAGCAGTAATCAGCTGAATAATATTTTTATTTAGATATTTAAAGAATTTCTAGTAGCTTTAAAGAATCTGTAAAAATAATTTATATTTGATTTATAACTGAATTAGTACTGAATAGCAGTAGATTATAATTATTAATATATATAAATATAATCTGTCACCTTGTAACAGTATTTAAAATATATTTATTAATATATTAATAAAATATTATTTAACTAATTTATTATTAACAGCTGGGTATACTTCTGTAAATTATTTAGTAGTATTTTATTAAATTTTTTTCAGCTGTTATAGCTTCTAATATATTTTCTAATAATCTTTAATATTTTCTTATATATTTATTATATTTTTACTAGAAATCTATTAATTATATTTATTTAATTATTTTTTTTATTTAATCAGATAGTAGTTTTAGCTATTATAATATTAGTAGTTTTTAATTTTCTTAATTTTTTATTTATTTTTATTATCTAGTTCCGGTATTAGAAGTAGTTTTTTATAATCTTTTTCAGTATTCTATAATTTTAATAAAAAAATATAAAATATATTATAAATTTATCTATATTTCTTAAATAAATATAAATAATATATCTGGAATCTAATATATTTAAAAATTTAAAAAAGTTTTATAAATTTCAGAGCTAATTTTCTTAATTCTTTAAACTGTAAGTTCTAAATTAATAATTTTATTAAATTTTTTTTTTTAAAAAAAAATAGTCTTTTATATTTATTATAATATTTTTTTTATTTTTTTATAGTTATTTATTATATTTTTTATAGCTATTTTTTTATTTTTTTAAGCTTTTTAATCTTATTCTATATAGCTGGGATCTCTTACTATTAAAAATTATTTTTAATTTTAAAATAAAAGTCTGGTAAATAATTATATAAGATATTATAAAATAATAGGTCTGTAGTTATATTATTTATATTATTATAAATAAATTAAGTAATTAATAATATTACTAACTAGTTAGTATTAAATTAGCTGGAGTAGTATTGAAAATAATACTTAAAAATTTAGTTTATCTATTCTGTTTAGCTATCAGTTTAAGAGTAGAATACTGTTAAAAGCTTTAAGATTATATAGATATTATAAGCTAAATTTAATTAGAATTTACTTATAAAAATTAATCTTTAATTAGATATAATATCTGTTAGGGATCTGAAGATAAGTTTAATCTATTTATAGAACAGTTCGGTAAGATCTGAAGCAGTTATTATAAATAAAATAGTAAAGAAAAAATAATATTTTAAAAATTAATTAATAATAATAAGAATAGTATTAATAGTTTTTTTATATTAAATAACCGGAGGTAGTCCTGTAATAAAGTCTATTACTAATTTAGTAAATAGATAAAATAGAATTAGTAGTAATTTAAGACTGCTATATAATTAATACTTTAGAGCAGTATTATTTTAATATATTAAATAAGTTTAGATATATTTAGCTATATTATAATATAATCTATTCTAATAGAACTTCTTTTATAGAAGTACTTCTATTTATATTTTTCTAAAATATCTTACTAACAGATTATTATAGTATAAATAAATAAGTATTTAGTATAATATTTTAAAAAATAGAATATAATAACAGTTTTTAAAATATAAATAATCTATAGTTTTAATTATCTAGTATTTTTAATCTGATTATTTTTACTGAATAGCAGCTTTTTACTGTTATATCTCTAGATCTTTATTCTATAAATATAAGATTATTTTTTAGAGCTCAGAATTATATATATTTAAGTATAGAACTTCTACAGTATATATCTATAATATTATAGATTAGAAAATAAATCTTTTTTAAAATAAATTCTTCTAAGTAGTCTAGTCAGTTGTTTTTATACTAGCTTAATTATTAGAATTCTTTAAATTTAATATAATACAGATATTAAATCCAGAATAACTCTGTATATCTTAAGATTTAAACTGGGATTTCTCTTTAACTAAATCTCTTATTATCAGAAATAATATATTTATAAATTACTTTTAAATTAAAATTAATAATTTTTTTTAAGAAGCAGATTTTATTTAGAATCTAGAAAGTATTCTGAAGAATCTATTTATTAGATTTAATTTTTTTATTTTATATTTAATAATAAAATTATAAAAGATTAGATTTATAAGCTATTAAACTTATCTTTTATTAATTCTAGTTTAATATATAAAAAATTATAAGTTTAAATAGTTAAATAAGATTTTAATTATTTAGAAAGTATTTTTAAAATACTGTTATTATTATTTAAAAAAATAAATAATAGTAAATAGTTCTTAATCTGGAGTATTATAGTTTAGCTCAGTACCAGAGAATTTATAAGATTAGAAAATAACTGGATAGAATATACTTTTATTATTAGATTAAGATAAGATATTATTTATTCTTTTCTTTAATATATTAGTTTCTAAATATCAGGATTTTATAGAATTAAAGTATATTAATAGAAATATATACTAAAAAATAGTAATTAAATAGTAAAAGACAAGCTGCTTATATAAATTTAAACAGATTTTTCCAGATTTTTAACTGTTAACTACTCTACGAAATAGAGAGATAAAAAATAAAATAATTTATAAATAATTTTAAATAAATTAACAATAAAAGTTATAGAATCCTAGAAAAATCTGGATATTATAATAACTTTTAGAAATCAGTTATAAAATAATATTATTTATTTATTAAAAATCTATAAATATTCTATTAATATTAATAATATATTCTAGAAATTTGATTTAAAATTAGTAAAATAAATATTTAGATAATTTTATATAGAGTTAAACTTCTTGAAATCTTTCTAGTATTTAATAAATATATCTTATATAAGATTCTTTATCTGGTAAGAAAATAAAGATATTATTAAGATATACTATATAAAAATTATTAAAAAGTCTATAAAATACTATATATATATAGTTTTAGAATATTACAGAAGTATTAATTAGTCTGAATAATATAATAGTATATTTAAAGTAGCTGTATCAGGTATAAAATACTATTTTTTATTTATTATTTTTCTTAATACAGATTTAGTAGTAAATATATTTAATATTAATTTTTAAAAAATATTTACTATCTGAAACTTTATTAAAAATCTCTGAAATAAAAGATAAAGAATAGTAATTTTTAATAAAAACTTTATTAAGATCTCTGTAATCTATATAAAAGTATAAACTACTATTTTTTTTAGATATAAAAAAAATAGAAGCCCTTACAGGACTTTTTAAAAATTAAATTTAATCTAGTTTTAAGTTTTTTTTAATATATTTTTATAAAATCTTAAGTTCAGCTTCTAATAGAGAATATATAAAATTATAAAAGAATATTTTATCAGATTTAATATTAATAGTATAGTCTGCAGGGCTATAAAAAAGAAGTTATTAAAAAAAATTTATAAAAAATATATCTTAAAATTTCTAAAATTTAATTAAAATTATTTTTAAATTTAAAAATAAATTAGAAAATCTTTTTTTTAATAATTAAATATTTTTAAAAAGTTTAATAATAATATATACTCTTACTAAGTTCCGGGTTATTTTATTAAATTAGATAGTAGAAAAAAGAGAAATAGATAGTATATTAAATTATTATTATTAATTCTATACTGATAGATTAATATAAAGATTTTAAAATATAATTATTAATAATAGAATCAGACTATTTTTTAGATAAGAATCTTGATTAATCTCTATATAATATTATTTAAATATACAGATATTTCTCTGTAAATTAGTAGTAGTAATAAAAACTTTTTATATACTATAGATAAGAATAGTAATTTAATTAATAATTTTAATCCTAGATATAGTAATTAGAGTATATTAAAAATTATAAATCTTAGTAAATTAATAGCTAATAATATCTACTTTAGTATAACTATCTAGATCTGTAAAGATTTTAAGACTATTTTAAATATAAATAGAAATATAAAAATAATATATAATCTTTATTATAAATAAAGAAATTAAAATTATAAAATTTATTCTAATTTTTTTATTTTTCTTTTAGAATCTAATAAATATTAGTAAATTTTAATAGATTAAATCTTTCTACTTTTAGTAGAATATTAATTTATAAGATACTAGATACTATTATATATAAAATATTATAATTAATTATTATTCTTTCTGATAGGGTTTTTCTTACAGTTTAATATATCTTCTTTAGTTAGTCTGTTAGAATAATCTTAGAGGTACTTATATAGTTTATAGCTGCTGAATCAGTTATTATTTTATTTATATTTCTATCTATTACTCTATAGTTTATAATAATAGATAGTAATAGCTATTATTTTATCTTATTTTTCTAGTAAGTAGAGAATATATTCTTAAATATAGTAATTAAAATCAGATAATAGCTTAGTAAAATATAATAAAATTTTTTTTTTCTTTATCTGATAAGGGAAGTGTTACTTTAAGATATTAAAATAAATATAAAACTTTTTTAGATCTTGACTGTATTACTGGTAAATTTATTTAAATTAAATTATAGTATCTGATTAAAAAGTAATAGTATTCCGGATTAGAATAAGAATCTAATTTTTAAATTAAGACTATAATTTCTTAAGGAATTATCTTACTACCGGGTTCTTATTATTAATAAAATAATACTATCTTTATTTATATACAAGATTTATATAACTAATAGTAGTAAAAATCTTATATTTTTTTAATAAATACTTTTTAGAAATCTTCTAAAATATATATTCTAAATTAATAATTTATTTTTAATATTTTTAAAGATTAAAATTTAAAATAAAATAGAAAATATTTTTAAACTTAATTTTTTTTTTATCTTTTTCTGATTCAGAAGAGGATCAGTAATATATAAAAAAAGTCTTACCCGGAAAACTATTTTTCTGTGATAGGATCTACTTGTCAGGGTAGAAAGCCTGTCAACTAGGTAAGGAATCAACCACTAAACGGAATGGATTCGTCTAATAATAACAAAGATAGCCTATATCCATAAAATAAACTGATTCTTGAGAGATCAGTAGTCTTCTGTAAAGGAATCAGCATCTTTTAGATATTAAGAGAGTATAAAACTGTTATTAATAACCTTATAACTTCTATTACCACTATAATATATTATCTTGAGGGCTGTTACTATAATAGCTAGGCTATTCTATTATAAATAGCACCCTCTTTTACTGGGACAAGCCACCTGGCTCGAGTATTAGAGATAATTTTATATATTTCTGATTCGGAATAGCAGGGATCTGATAATAAAAGGCGGGGGACCCGCAGGATATACAGTACAGATAAGATCATATACTGTATCTGTATAGATTTACCAGTATTTAGATATATTTATACTAGTAAAGCTTTAGAAAGAAAAAGTAAATAGAGAATCTTTTATATATTCTTCTTCTTTTTCTTCTTCTTATCCCCTTTTCTACTATACAGACGTTGTTTTCTTTTCTTTTTATTATTATTTTGTTTGTTATTTATTTTTATTATATTAGTTATTCGCTGTTCTTATTATCTCTCATCTTTTCTTAGTAATCAAGTACTTAATTGCGTCTGTTGCATTCCTGAATTGTTAGTAGGTTATATAAAATTTATTATTCTCGTTCCTTATACCAGGCAGAGGATTGGGTCAGTATTATTACCGCTGTATAAATACAGCTAAGAAGACGCGAGCACCGGGATCTGTATATAAAACAGTAATTAAACCGCACTGGCTATAGTATATATACTACCTTCGTACTTCCGTGAAGTATTTTAAGCCTGAAGATATAGAAGTATTTAAGATTAACTATATTTTTAATAGAAAGAAATCTATTCTATATTAATAATATTATAGCTATTAAGACGGTTATAAAGCAGTAGGGATTTATAAACTCTTTTAATATATTTTAGTTAATATATTTAAATATCTGCTAGTATACTTAGAAATACTGCTGAACTGGTTAAGCTTCTGGAATAGTACTGTATATACTTCTTTTCTACAGAGAATAAAAATAAGATAATTACTAATTTTAATAAGAAAGTTTTTTATACTGTTAATAAGTATATAATATATCTTATCAAGATCTTTATTTAAACAGTAGCTATTTATTACTAATACTATAATCTCTCAGTAGCACAGAAGTCAGTATATAAGAAAGATCTAGTTAAAGATTATTATACTAATGTTTTACTAGTATTATACTGCAAACTATAAAGTATATCTAGCCCGGTATTATAAGATTATAGAAGTAGATATTAAGAAACTATATCTTATATCTGATAATACTGGTTTTATTTTATAGACTTCAGTAAAATAGTTATTTAAGACTAGTATTTCAGTTATAGTTAATCTATAATTCAGTAGTAATTAACTAGATAATATTCTTATTTAAATATTTAAAAAGTTTCTAGTAGCTTTAGAAGATCTGTAAAGATAATTTATATCTGATTTATAATTATATTAGTACTGAATAACAGTAGATTATAATTATTAATATATATAGATATAACCTGTTATCTTATAATAGTATTTAAAATATATTTATTAGTATATTAATAAAATATTATTTAATTAATTTATTATTAATAGCTAGATATATTTCTGTAGACTATCTAATAATATTTTACTAGATTTTTTTCAGCTGTTATAGCTTCTGAAGTATTCTCTAGTAATTTCTAATATTTTTTTATATATTTATTATATTTTTACTAAAGATTTATTAATTATATTTATTTAACTATTCTTTCTATTTAATCAGATAGTAGTCTTAACTATTATAATATTAGTAGTTTTTAACTTTCTTAATTTTCTATTTATCTTTATTATCTAACTCCGGTATCAGAAGTAGTTTTTTATAATCTTTTCTAATATTTTATAATTCTAATAAAAAAATATAGAATATATTATAAATTTATCTATATTTCTCAGATAAATATAAATAATATATCTAGAATCTGATATATTTAAGAATCTGAAAAAGTTTTATAAACTTCAGAACTAACTTCCTTAACTTTTTAAATTATAAGTTCTGGATTAATAGCTTTACTAAATCTTTTTTTTTAAAGAAAAATAATTTTTTATATTTATTATAATATTTTTTTTATTTTTCTATAGCTATTTACTATATTTTTTATAATTATTCTTTTATTTTTTAAGCTTCTTAATCCTATCCTGTACAGCTGGGACCTCTTATTATTAAGAATTACTCTTAATTCTAAAATAAAAATCTGGTGAATAACTATATAAGATATTATAAAATAATAGACCTGTAATTATATTATTTATATTATTATAAGTAAATTAAGTAATTAGTAATATTACCGGCTAGTTAATATTAAATTAGCTGGAGTAGTACTGAAGATAATACTTAAAAATTTAGTTTATCTGTTCTGTTTAGCTATCAGTTTAAGAATAGAATACTGTTAAAAGCTTTAAGATTATATAGATATTATAGACTAAATTTAACTAGAATTTATTTATAAAAATTAATTCTTAATCAGATATAATATCTGTTAGGGGTCTGAAGATAAGTTTAACCTGTTTATAGAACAGTTTAGTAAGATCTGGAGTAGTTATTATAGATAGAACAGTAAAAAAAAAATAATATTTTAAGAATTAATTAATAATAATAAGAATAGTATTAATAGTTTTTCTATATTAGATAACTGGAGGTAGTTCTGTAATAAAGTCTATTACTAATTCAGTAAATAGATAGAATAGAATTAGTAATAATTTAAGACTGCTATATAGTTAATACTTTAGAGCAGTATTACCTTAATATATTAAATAAGTTCAGATATATTCAGCTATATTATAATATAATCTGTTTTAATAAAACTTTCTTTATAGAAGTACTTCTATTTATATTTTTCCGAAGTATTCTGCTAATAGATTATTATAATATAAATAAATAAGTATTTAGTATAATATCTTAGAGGATAGAATATAATAGCAGTCTTTAAAATATAAATAATCTATAGTTTTAATTATCTAGTATTTCTAGTCTAGTTATTTTTACTGAATAGCAGCTTTTTACTATTATATCTCTAGATCTTTATTCTGTAAATACAAGATTATCTCTTAGAGTTCAGAATTATATATATCTGAGTACAGAACTTCTACAGTATATATTTATAATACTATAGATTAAAAAATAAATCTTTTTTAAAATAAGTTCTTCTAAGTAATCCAGTCAGCTGTCTCTATACCGGCTCAACTATTAGAGTTCTTTAAGCTTAATACAATACAGGTATCAAATCCAGGGTAACCCTGTATATCTTAAGATTCGAACTAGGATTTCTCTTTAATTAAATCTCTTATTATCAGGAATAACATATCTATGAATTACTCTTAAATCAGAATTAATAATTTTTTTTAAAAAGCAGATTTTATCTGAAATCTAGAAGATATTCTGAAAAATCTATCTACTAGATTTAATTTTTCTGTTCTATATTTAATAATAAAATTATAAAAAATCAGATTTATAAGCTATCAAGCTTACCTTCTGTTAATCCTGGTTTAATATATAAAAAATTATAAGTTTAAATAATTAGATAAGATTTTAATTATTTAGAGAGTATCTTTAAAATACTATTACTACTATTTAAAAAAATAAATAATAGTAAATAACTCTTAATCTAGAGTAGTATAATTTAGTTCAGTACCGGAGAACTTATAAAACCAGAAAATAACTAGATAGAATATATTCTTATTATCAGATTAGAATAGGATACTACTTATTTTTTTCTTTAATATATCAGTTTCTAAATATCAGGGTTTTATAGAATTAAAATATATCAGTAGAAGTATATACTAAAAAGCAGTAATTAGACGGTAAAAGATAAGCTGCTTATATAGATTTAGACAGATTTTTTTAGATTTTTAACTGTTAACTGCTCTACGAAGTAGGACAGTAAGAAATAAAATAATTTATAAGTAGTTTTAAATAAATTAACAGTAGAAGTTACAGAATTCTAGAAAAATCTGGATATTATAATAATTTTCAGAAATCAGTTATAAAATAATATTATTTATTTATTAAGAATCTATAGATACTCTATCAGTATTAATAATATATTCTAGAAATTCAACTTAGAATTAGTAAAATAAATATTTAGATAGTTTTATATAAAATTAAGCTTCTTAGAGTCTTTCTAGTACTTGATAAATATATTTTATATAAGATTCTTTATCTAGTAAGAAAATAAGAATATTATTAAAATATACTATATAAAAATTATTAAAAAGTCTATAAAGTACTGTATATATATAGTTTTAGAATATTACAGAAATATTAGTTAATCTGAATAGTATAATAGTATATTTAAAGTAGCTGTATCAGATACAAAATATTATCTTTTATTTATTATCTTTTTTAATATAGATTCAGTAGTAAGTATTCTTAATATTAATTTTTAAAAAATATTTACTACCTGAGACTCTATTAAGAATCTCTGAAATAAAAAATAAAAAGTAGTAATTTTTAATAAAAACTTTATTAAAACCCCTGTAATCTATATAAAGATATAAACTACTATTCTTCTTAAATATAAAGAGAATAGAGACTCCTGCAGGACTTTTTAAAGATTAAATTTAATCTAGTTTTAAGTTTTTTTTAATATATTCTTATAGAATCTTAAGTTCAGCTTTTAATAGAGAATATATAGGACTGTAAAAAAATATTTTATTAAATTTAATATTAATAGCATAGTCTGCAGGACTATAAAAGAAAAGTTATTAAAAAGAATTTATAAAGAATATATCTCAGAATCTCTAAAATTTAATTAAAATTATTTCTAAATTTAGAAATAAATTAGAAGATTTTTTCTCCAGTAGCTAAATATCTTTAAAAAATTTAATAATAGTATATACTCTTGCTAAGTTCCGGGTTACTTTATTAAATTAGATGATAGAAAGAAGGGAAATAGATAATATACTGAACTACTATTATTAATTCTATACTAATAGATTAATATAAAGGTCTTAAAGTATAGTTATTAATAACAGGATCGGGCTGCCTTCCAGGCGAGGATCTTGATTAATCCCTATATAATATTGTTTGAATATACAGATACTTCCCCGCGAATTAATAGCAGTAATAGGGACTTCCTATACACCGTAGGTAGGAGTAGTGATTTAGTTAATAGCTTTAATCCTGGGTACAGTAACTAGAATATATTAGAGATTATAAGTCTTAGTAAATTAATAACTGATAATATCTACTTCAGTATAACTGTCCAGGTCTGTAAAGATTTTAAGACTGTTTTAAATATAAATAGAAATATAAAAATAATATATAATCCCTACTGTAGATAAAAGAGTTAAAATTATAGGATTTATTCTAACTTCTCTACTTTTCTCTCAGAATCTGATAAATATTAGTAGATTTTAATAGATTAAATCTTTTTATTTTTAGTAGGATATTAATTTGCAAGATACTGGGTACTATTATATATAAAGTATTATAATTAATTACTATTTTTTCCGGTAGGATTTTCCTTGCAGTTCAATATATCTTCTTTAGTTAGTCTGTTAAAATAACCTTGGAGGCACTTATATAGTTTATAGCTGCCGAATCAGTTATTATTTTACTTATATTTTTATTTATTACTCTATAGTTTATAGTAATAGATAGTAATAACTACTATTTTATTCTATTCTTCCGGTAAGTAGGGAATATACTCTTAAATATAGTAATTAAGATTAGATAGTAGCTTAGTAAAGTATAATAAGACTCTTTCTTTCTCTGCCTGACAAGGAAAGTATTACTCTAAGATATCAAGATAAGTATAAAACTTTTTTAGATCTTGACCGTATTATTAATAAGCTTATTTAAATTAAATTATAGTATCTGATTAAAGAGTAGCAGTATTCCGGATCAGAATAAAAGTCTAATCCTTAAATCAAGACTACAATTTCTCGAGGGATTATCTTACTGCCGGGCTTTTATTATTAATAAAATAATACTATCTCTGCCTGTATATAGGATCTATATAACTAATAGTAGTAAAAATCTTATATTCTTCTAATAAATACTTCTTAAAAGTCTTCTGAAATATATATTCTAAATTAGTAATCTATTCTTAATACTTTTAGAGATTAAAATTTAAGATAAAGTAAGAAATATCTTTAAATTTAATCTTTTTTTTATTTTTTTCTGATTCAGAAGAGAATCAGTAGTATATAAAAAAAGTTTTATCCGGAGAACTATTTTTCTAGAGATAGGCTATTCTCTTCCGCAGGTTAGTAGCTTATTTTAATTAATAAATATAATCTTCTAACTGTTGGATTTCCTCAGCAGTAGAAATAGTATTTAATAATAATTCTAGATTAATATAATTACTAGATATTTTTCTTTCTGTACTGTTTTCAAGAGGTAGTATCTTTCTTAGATAATTAAAAAGAGAAGAATCAGAATATAATAGAATCTACTTATTAGAGTAGAAAGCCTGTTAACTAGATAAGGAATTAACTATTAAACAGAATAGATTTGTCTAATAATAATAAAGATAGTCTATATCCACGAAATAAACTGATCCTTAAGGGATCAGTAGTCTCCTGCAAAGGAATCGGCATCTTTTAGATATCAAGAGAGTATAGAACTGCTATTGATGACCTCACGACTTCTATTACCACCACAATACGTCATCCCGAGGGCTGTTACCATGATAGCTAGGCTATTCTATCACATTTTCTGGAGATAGACTATTCTCTTTTATAAGTTAGTAGCTTGTTTTAATTAATAAATATAATTTTTTAACTATTAGATTTTCTCAGTAGTAGAAACAGTATTTAATAATAATTCTGGATTAATATAATTATTAGATACCTCTCTTTCTATACTGTCTTTAAGGGGTAGTATCTTTTTTAAATAGTTAAAAAAAAAAGAATCAGAATATAATAAAATCTATTTATCAGGATAGAAAATCTGTTAACTAGATAAGAAATTAATTACTAAATATAATAAATTTGTCTAATAATAATAAAGATAGTCTATATCTATAAAATAGACTGATTCTTAAGGGATCAGTAGTCTCCTGCAGAGGAATCAGTATTTTTTAGATATTAAGAGAGTATAGAACTGCTATTAATAACCTTATAACTTCTATTACCACCATAATACATTATCCCGAGGGCTGTTACTATGATAATTACTATTCTTTATCTCTTATTTCAGAGATTCTTAATAAAGTTTCAGGCAGCAAATATTTTTCGAAAATTAATATTAAGAATATTTACTACCGAATCTGTATTAAGAAAGGTAATAAATAGAAGACAGCGTTTCGCACCCGATACAGCTACTTTAAATATACTATTTTAATTCTAATAAATAATATTATATATATATATACTTATATAGTACAATCGCCATTTGTGCCGGAGGGGCCAGATTGGGCTCCCCAATTCGGGTTGGTGGCTGGTGCTCTGCGCTAGCTCCGAACTGGTCCTGCCGTCCCTGACCGCCTGTCTCCGCAGCCGCCCCAGCTATAACCTCTGGTGCGTCGCTCAACCATCGTCGCCCACACGCTGCATTTTCCTCCCACCAGGAGCGTCTGCCCGACTCACTTTTGTAAAACAATGCCGTATTCCCGGATCAGATAGCACCGCTCCCCTATTCAGCTGAAAACCTTGTTACTATCATCTGCGCGCCCTATCTCCACTCATCTAGTCTAGACGCTAGCTTATCCGTCTACCCCCTAGTACTCTACCATACCACCCCGCTATTACGATCGTCTTGCTTCAGAGGGTATGCGGGATGAAGGTGCTTCTGTTCTCTAATCCTTGTTAGACTAATAGATTCCGCCTATCTGTCTTGGCGGACGCTTCCCGCAGCCAGCTTACGCGCTGGGTGACTTGGTCAATAACTTGATAGAGTCTGCGATATCATCGAACGCTGTTGCGATGCGACATTCTCCGAGTTGGCCCTCATGCTGAGTATCGATAACTACTTACTAGCTCCTTATTCAGTCCTCTTTGCCCTGGCCTTTCGTCATCTGAGTCAATGACCAGAAAATACCCTATTGTCTTACTGGCCCAGGAAAACCATTGACTCTTCGGTTGCATCGAATAGGATTACTCTGCCGTATTGATAACTTAGACTAACCTCCGATAGAGGATTCTCCCTGTTCCAAGTGGCGCGCCGGTCCTGATCTCTTTGTAATAGGCCTCTTCCAGGGAGGCGCAGTAGGGCAAATAGATAGACCTATCAGCAGACCGTGGGCACATAAGAATATACAATCTATTTGGTCAATCAGGAAAAAATACCGCGTAAAGTGCTACCATTTCGCGTGATTTCTCAGCGTATTATATCCGTCGATAAAACGAGTAAAGCTCGATATCAAAGTAGGCGGACGCTCTATACTCTGTTAATTCGGTCCCCGGAGGCGACCAAAGAGTGATAGAGGTAGCTGAGAAATACACCTTAATTCCTGATATTGATATAAGCTCACTAGCTCTCTGTTAGCCCCGTTAGCAGTCTGTTAGACAGTGAGCCTATACTGCTATCTTTCTGGCGTGGACTAAGTGCCCTGGCGGATTTTCGCGGCAACCAACAACGGCATCCCTCGGCTCGGCTTCGCCATGGCCCCTTTCCACCGGGGTGCAGTATGGCGAATGGATACATGCCGGCCTCTAGTTCTCGCTACGAGATGAGAACTACATTAGCCAATTAAAAGAATACCGCACGACAAAGCGTCCTTTTCTCCAATTCTCAATCTTCTTAATCTTCGACTTTGCTTCCGCTTACCTTAACCTTCTACCTCTAGGGATTATCACAGTAATGTAAGTTTTCACCTCTAATTTTTATAAATTTAATATAGTATCGCTTAACCACTAGAGATTTTAGCAGCTAGAACAATGAAGGACAAAAACTATTCCCTCTTAGACCCTCTTATAGCAGGAAGGCAATTGGAAGAGCCGGCTGATAGAAAGCCAAATTAAAAGCTAGTCCCCTAAGGATACTACGCGCTGCTTGTTCTTGTCGTGTTCTTGTCGTCCGGCTACTTTGTCTCGATGACTTGATCACTCGCCGGTGACGCTGGGCGGTTGATTTTCCGCGCCGGGGAGCCTCGGTCTAATATGACGAGAATACTTTTCCTTGCGGGCCGGCGAACGGTGGCTTGGATTAGTTGCCAGTAATAAAAGACCGGTTACAGATAGCAATTCTTCCACATTGGTGCTCCCGTCCTTCGCGAGAGCGTGGCCGCCATTGCCTCCGAGGTGCTGCATGGTCTTCGCGATCAGTTCGCCTCGCCCAGTCGCGTGGAGGACGTTGCCGACGGCTGCGTGCACGGCGAGCAGAAACTTGTTGGGGGCAGGGTATCGGGGGTCATGACTTGCCACTGTCATGAAGTCGGGCATGAGGGGTTGGTAGATATTTCGAAATCGGGGAAAGATTTTCACGCGGTAACGACCAGAAATATTGGTCTCCTCCAGGACGAATGAGAAGCGACCGAACTCTCGATGCAGGGGTGACACCATCATCATCACATTGTCGATGCGGTTGAGGTCTTCATCGCTGCGGTGAAAGAGGTCACGGATGGTTGGGAAATAGCGGTAGAGGCAGTGCCAGATTTGTCCATGACGCAGTCGCTCGTCCTCCGGAAAACTCCCCAGGGCAAATGGAATGATATGAGCGGCTTCAAGGTCAGCGGTACGTGCGCCGGGCGGCCGGCTGTGCTCATACTCCCATGCCTTTGTCACCACGCATTGGTAGTTGTCACGTTGGAGGCAAACTCGCCGCAACTCGCTCTGCCGCCGGGTCGCTGAGTCGAATTCCAGGGACAGCAGGTCCTCAATAGAGTCTTCCACACCAGGACGGGGGGAGGGTGTGATCGCGGGCGTAGTTCCACCTGTGGCCAACATCGGCTTCAGCAAAGTTGTGTCCAGGTGCTTTGCGAGTTGTCGCAGCTGGTCATCGTCATCGCAGTCATCTGCATCGTTGGCCAAGTGGGCCTGGCCTTGGGTGGGGAGGAACCGGAAGACAGACCTCAGGAAATGGACCGTATCATCATCGTCATTCAGCGATTGATAGTTATCCAGCCGAGCGAACATCTTCTGTCGGGCAGCGGTGTGAGCGTCAAATTGCGCTTCCGGTACGGGAGGACTCAGACTGCCCGACGACATCTCAGAGAGGGAGTCCATGATCAAGGCCCAGAGGGTTGGGTCAGCTCGGTCGGTCGACGTGCGGGCGCGGCCCTCCGAATATGGTACCTGTCGATCGGCAGAAATCGACGTAGATCGATAGAGGTGAAAAAAGGTGGGCCTTGTAGGGCTAAACGAGTCCGTAGGGTTGATGCGGAGACGGATGGAGGGGATCGATGTCGATGTCGAGAATGGGAGATGGACGCTGCAGGTTGATGATAACTATGGAGAATAAAGAGAGGGCTGTCTAAGCCAGTCAGTCACCCGCGTTGTTTTTAAGCTACGGCGTGGTCATAGTAGTGAAGTGCGTGCTTGGACCAGGCCGTGCCACGGAGGCCGAAAAAGGCCTCCATGTAGGCCAGAGACGGCCGCCACGGCATAAATACAAATTATTATAAGGTAATATTTTCTTATTATCTTTATCTTTTAATTAATATAAATATAATATATTTAATATAAAATATATATTTTTTTCTACTATAATAATAAATACTATATATATTATTAATATTTATCTTTCTAAATTTTATTTTTTTTGTAACTATATCTAATTTTATTTTTATTTTCTATTTATTTTCTATTTATTTTTATTTCTTTATATATATCTATAACTATCTGTGATAGAATAGCCTAGCTATCATGGTAACAGCCCTCGGGATGACGTATTGTGGTGGTAATGGAAGTCGTGAGGTCATCGATAGCGGTTCTACACCCTCTCGACACCAAAAAGGTGCCGATTCCTTTGCAGGAGACTACTGATCCCTCAAGGATCAGTCTATTTCGTGGATATAGGCTACCTTTGTCATTATTAGACGAATCCATTCCGTTTAGTGGTTGATTCCTTACCTAGTCGACAGGCTTTCTACCCTGACAAGTAGATCCTATCACACTATCAGTATTATTTATTACTATATTAATTAATTAATTTATTATTATAAGATTATTTATTATATTATATAAATATAGATTTATTATTTATTATTAAAAGATTAGTTATTTTTATAATATAAATAAAATAATTTTTTTTTAAATTTTTAATTAAAAAAATAATTAATCTTTATAATATATTTATTAAAATAAAAAATATTATATTTATTGATTATTTATTATTATATATTATATTATTATTTTAAATTAATTTTTTTATTATATTTAATTATTTTTAAAAAATTAGAATAAGAATTATATATATTAACTAAATATATAATTCTTTTTATTATTTATTTATAATATATAGATTTACTATTAAAATTTTGTTTAAATCTTAATTTTTAATTTTTTAAGATAAAAATATCTTAAGATTAATACATTATATTATATAATATTCTATATTTATTTAATTATGTAGTAATTACTATATTTCTATAAAAACTAAATATATTGAAATAATATATAAAAAAATATATTCTTTTATTTATAATAAATATAAATTATATTCTTTTATTTATAATAAATATAAATTATATTAAAATATCTTTAATATAATAATCTATATAATAATCCTTTTATTAATATATTAAATAATCTTTTTAATATATTAATTATCTAGTAGTAATATAAATTATTTATAAATTTTTATTATTATTTTATAATATTTTTTATTTAAATTTAATTTAAAAAAATATTTTTTAATATAATTTAGTATTCTAATAATCTTATTAAACTATAATATTTTTATATTTAAAAATTATTTTTATTAATAATATTAGAAGAATATATATAATCTTTAATTAAATAAAATATTTTTTTAATAATTTTATTAAATTTTTTTATAAAATTAGATTTACAGTATCTAGATCTGATTTAAGTAGATTATTTTTATTAGATTAGATTTATATACCGGTTCTTTAATATAAAAATATATTATTTTTGAATAAAAATTAAGCTTTAGTAATTTAATTATAAATATTTTTTTAACTAGCTCAGCAGGAATATATCTATTTTATATTATTTCTATTATTTATTAATAATTTTAAAATTTATTAAAATATATATTAAATTATTAAAAAATTTTATATAATTTTTATTTAAAATTATTAATAAAAAAATTAAAAATTTTTAAGTTTTTAAAATTATTATATTAAAATATATTAATATTAAAATATATTATTATCAAAAAATTTTAAATATATAATTAAATAAAAAAATAAATTTTATAAAAAAGAAATCTTTTAAATAAAATATTTAAAAAAAAATTATTTTATTTTTATAAAAATTAATAATTATATAACAGATATTTTTTAAAAAAAATTATTTTATATTAATCTATAAAAAAAATTATTATTATTTAATAATATATAAAATATTATTAAAATAATATCAATAAAAAATAATAAATTATATTTTATATTTAATTCTAAAATTATAAGTACTAAGATATATATATTATTAAATCTAATAATTATTTAGTTTCAGCTATTTTATAAAAATCTAAAAATTTTAATAGTTTAAAAAAAATTTGATAATATATAACAGTTTTTTTAAATATTTATACTAATATTTAAATAAATAAATAATAATAAAAAACTTTTAATTAAAAATTAGATACTAGGTTTTAATATTATTAAATTTTTTTAACTCGAATATTATAAAATAATATATATTTTAATTATTAAATTAAAATTTTTTTTTATTATTTTTAATTAAAAAATATTTTAATAAAAAAATAATTAAAAGATTCTAAAAAAAGTATAGAATACTATTATTTTATTAATATTTAATTAAATGTTATTAATTTTTTTAATTTTTTAATATAAATATTAATAATAATATAATTAAAAAATAATTCTGAATAAATTAATAATAGAAATTATAAAATTTAAAAAATATTAAAATATTTTAATATGACGGCAAGTGATATCACTGTCATATGATGTAGCACATGCATAAGCACGTGACGTATTTATTTACCCTGTTTGTCTTGCTTTGCTTCGCTTTGCTTATTCTTGTTGATCGCGCGCGCTCGCCCACGTTCCTTCCTTTCCTCCTCATGTTTGTTATTCTAGTCAAAATAGCACCAAATATTATGATTTAACCGGCCGTTACAGAATCTATCTTTAGACTTACTAAACCCCCTGCTGATTCTAATATAATTCTAGTAATATATTTTAATAGACTTTTATTCTTTTTTTAAAGACTACTATAAATATAATACTATTTTTATAATAGTAGATTATTTCAGTAAATATATAATCTTTATTCTATATATAAAATAAACTACTATATAAGATATAGCCTGTCTGTTTATTAATTAAATATATATATAAACTGGTTTATTAAATATAATTATCTCTGACTGCAGAAGCTAGTTTATAACTGATTTCTAGAATAAATTTTATAAAATCTTATAAATTAAGTTTAAGCTTTTTATTATATATTATTCCTAAACTAATAAATAAATAAAGATTATTAATCAGTATACAGCCTAGTAATTTATCCTGTTTATAATTATTTATATATCAGACTAAACTTAATAAAAAATAAATTAAATAGCTTATATTTTTTATTTTATTTAATTTTATTATTTTTAAAAAAGTTTATAAAGATTTAAATTAAACTAGCTCTAGAAAAAAAACTTTTAACTTTAATTTAAAAATATTTTATAAATATGCTATTTCTTAAAATAAAAAATTTTATAAAATTCTAGTTTAAATTTTAAAATATATAGAGTTATTCTAGATTTAATATCTATATAGTATTAAGTTTAAAAGACTCTAATAATTAAGCCGGTATAGAGACAGCTGACTGGACTGTCTAAAAAAACTTATTTAGAAAAATATTTATTTTTTAATCTATAATAATATAAGTATATACTGTAAAAATTCTATATTTAAAAAATAATAATCCTAAGTTATAAAAAATAATTTTATAATTATAGATTAAAGATCCTAAAATTTAAAAATAAAAAATAAATATTAAATAAAAACTACTAAATAATAAATACTAGAGTATTATTTTTTCTAATTATTTATATTTTAAAAATTATTTATATATCTCTTCTTCTAAATTATTAAGATAAGAATTTATTAAATTATATTATAATGATCTGCTAGCAGAATATTTCAGAAAAACTTATATTAAAAAATTACTATAGAAAAAGTTTTATTAGAATAAATTATAATAAAATATTAGTTATATAAAACTTTTAAATTACTACTAATCTCTTCTTATCTTTTTAAAACATTTTTAATACATTTTATTACAGGACTATTATCAGTTTTATAATAAAAAAAAAATTAATAGTATTTTAATTATTATAAACTAATTTTTAAAATACTATTTTTTCTTTATAATTTTTTTAATAATTAATATTCTAGATTTAGCAGGACTATTCTATTAAAAAATTAAGCTTATTTTTATAATTTTTAACAGGAATTATATCTAATTAAGATTAAATTTTTACTAGTAAATTCTAGTCTAATTAAATATATAATAACTATATTATTTTAAAGTTATTAATTATATGCTATTCTTAAACTTATAATTAAATAAAATATATAAATCAGATTCTAGAATATTATTTAAAATATTATTTCTATAAATTTTATATAAACTAGTCTATAATCTTATCTTTTATTTAATTTATTTATAATAATATATATAGTATAATTATATAATAAAGTTCTAATATTATTATTTATAGTTATTTACCAGACTTTTATATCAGAATTAAAACTAATTTTTTAAAAGAAAAGATTCCAGTAGTATAAAATAGATTATCTAAATTTTAGAAAGTTTAGAAATAATAAATAAAAAAATTAGTAAGAAACTATAAAAAAATATTAAAAATATTATAATAAATATTAAAAATTATTCTTTTTTAAAAAAAAAAATTTAGTAAAATTATTAATCCGGAATTTATAATTTAAAAAATTAAAAAAAACTAGTTCTGAAATTTATAGGACTCTTTTAGATTTTTAAATATATTAAAATCTAGATATATTAATTATATTTATTTAAAAAAATAGATAAATTTATAATATTTTTTATATTTTTCTTCTAGAACTATAAAATATAGATAAAAATAATAAAAAAATATTATTGATATCTAATCTCAATAATAAAAATAAATAAGAAATTAAAGAAGTTAAGAACTATTAATATTATAATAATCAGAACTATTATTTAATTAAATAAAAAAACTAGTTAAATAAATATAATTAGTAAATTCTAAATAAAAATATAGTAAATATATAAAATTATATTAAAAATTATTAAAAAAAATACTAGAAATTATAAAAGTTAATAAAATTATAAATAATTATTATTAGATAACTGCTGATACTAGTTCTATATTTAATAAATAAATTAAAATAAATAATAACTGTAAATCTTTATTATTATAGATTAAATATACTAAATATTATATTAATTTATTTTATTATAAAATAATAGAAGATATCTATATATATCTAACTAGTATTATCTTAATTAATATTTAAATATAAATAGAAACTATAATCTTTTTAAATATTAGAAATATAGATAAGAAAAATCTGAATAAAACCAGTAATCTAAGAATTTATAATAAAACTGCTAAAGTTATTCTTATTTTTTAAAATAGAATCTTCAGTAATATCAGAATATTATTTACTAGTTATATTAATAATAATCTCCAGATAATATTTTAATACTAATATTTAATTAATATATTTATTATTCTCTAGTAATAAATATAAGAGTAAAGTATAATTATTCTTAACATATTCAGCTGGAGTAGTATCTATAAAAAAAAGAAATTAAGAAAATTATTAATAAATATTAAAAAATAAGAACTATATTATAAATAGATATATTATTTTAAAAAAATATTTTTAATTAATTAATAAAACTAGTTTTGTTTTAATATATATTTATATATATTATTTTCTAAATTTTCTTAAGACTATACTTATAGATATAAACAGATTTAATATTATTAAAAATTATAATTAAATTATAGATCTTTTTTAAAATAATATATTTAATTTTATTATTCTAATTCTTATTATTCAGAATATTTACTTATTATTTAAATATTAATATTAAATTATAAATATTATCCAGTATTTTTATAATAATCTAACTAGTATTACTATTATAATTATTTTATAAAGAAAAAAAAAATAAAATATATAAAAATATAAAATTTTTTATTTTTAATATATAAATAATATAATATAGAAGTATAAGTATTAAAATAATATTTAATATTAAATATAATATCTTTAGTAGGATTAAAGTTCTTATTAATAATATATAAATAATATATATAAAATATATATTTTATTTTTATAGAAAATATATACTATATATAATAAAATATTTTAATATTAAAAAAAAATAATTTTATAAATAAAATATTAAAAAATATAAAAAAATTAAAAAAATAAAAAAATAAAAAAATTAATATAATTAATAAAAAATAAAATTAAAAAAAAAGAAAAAATAATATATAAATTTTTATTTATTTATTTTAATATATAATTATCTAGTAAATACTTTTTATTTTATAAATATCTTATATTAAAAATATTTTATATTAGTATTTTATTAAATCTATACAGCTATAATCCTGTCTTTATTAGCTGCCTGTTATTTTTATTCTGTCTAATAATTATAAAGCTATATTTATACAGACTGATCTAGATAGTTCAGTCCAGCAGGAAGATATTATTTATAATAAAACAGGCTAGTCTACAGCAGTCAGAGTTGCTGGTATAATATATTAATAAACAGATTAATAAAGTTATAAAGTTATCAGTAGAAAGTTCTTGACAGAAGATCCTAAGTACTCTGTTCAGTATATAGTAGCAAGTCTTACTGATCTATCTCTGATTCTCTAAGAATCAGTCTATTCTGTAGATATAGACTATCTTTGTCTGTTCTACTGTGAATCAATAGTATTTTATAGTTAATTCCTTACCTAGTCAACAGGCGACCTACCCTGACAAGTAGATCCTATCACAGAAATTTTAAGAATATATTTTTTTATTTATAAGATTACTATACTAGAAACTCTGCCTATCCCGGACTTTTTAAATAATTACTCTAGTAGCTTACTGCTGCTAAAGCTGATAAATTTATATTAGATTATAAAAATAATAATATATTTCTGGCTGCAGGCAGCCTGTGATAGAATAGCCTAGCTATCATGGTAACAGCCCTCGGGATGACGTATTGTGGTGGTAATGGAAGTCGTGAGGTCATCGATAGCGGTTCTACACCCTCTCGACACCTAAAAGGTGCCGATTCCTTTGCAGGAGACTACTGATCCCTCAAGGATCAGTCTATTTCGTGGATATAGGCTACCTTTGTCATTATTAGACGAATCCATTCCGTTTAGTGGTTGATTCCTTACCTAGTCGACAGGCTTTCTACCCTGACAAGTAGATCCTATCACACAGCCAGTCTTAAGAAAAAGAATAATATAATAATAAGTAATATTACTATTATATAATATAATATATAAATAAGTATATAATATATTTATTTATACTGTTTATCTTATTTTATTTTATTTATTCTTATTAATTATATATATATATTTATATTTCTTTCTTTTCTTCTTATATTTATTATTCTAGTTAAAATAGCACCAAATAGTATGATTTAACCGGCTGTTATATTTTAATTAGAATTAATTTTAGAACTTAAATTACTTATTTTATATTATTATTATTAAGATTTTATTTATAAAAAATCTTTTTATTAAAATATATATTTTTTATTTTAATTTAAAAAAAGAAGCAGGCTAGATAGTTACTAATTTTTTTATTATTAATTTCTTTTAATATAAATAATTTCTAAATCTATTTTAATTCTATATTTCTTATATTTTTTTTAAATATTTTTTAAATAATTATTTTATAGTTCTATCTAATATAGTTTAATAAAATTAGATTATAACCAGTTCTTCTAATCTACTAGATTAGTTAAATTTAATATTTTTTAAAGATTTTTATATTTTTTTCTAGATTTAATTAAATTAAAATATTAATATTATTACTGATATTAAAACCTATATATTAATTAATTAGACAGATTCTGAAAAAATTTTATAAATCTAAAGATTTCATTTAACTAGATATTTTTTATTTATTTATTTTTTATAATAATATAATTAAAATATTAGTTTAAATACAGTAGAACTAATAATAAAATAATACTTATTACTTTTTATAATATAATAATATTAATAATAAAAAAATAAAAGAAAAGAAAAAAAATATAAAATAGAAGAAATATAAAAAAAATAAAGATAATATAGAATAAAAAATAAAAAGAAAAAAGAAATAAAAAAATATAAAAAACAAATATTAATAAAATCTTTTATAATATAATAAAAAGATAAAATAAATATAAATAATATATTAAAGAGTATATAATCTTTAATATATTAATATTATTAATAAATAATAATAATAATAATAAAAAACTGAAACTGAAATAAAATAAATATAAATTATAAATAAGATTAATATTATTCAGTAATAAAATATATTAATACTATATATTAAAAGATTTAAAATAATTTATAAATAATTATAACATAAGTTTTTAATAATTATAATAGTTATACTACTATATAATTACTATGAATTATATATAATAGTTATAATTAATCAGTGATTATATAAAATTATCTACAACCATCCATTACCGTTGTACAACCTCACCACAACGGGTGTCACTAACCCCCTCGGGCCACTATGTACTACATAGTAAGGTAAGTACTAGTACTCCGTACAGAGTATAGAGTATGTCATAGCTAAGGATGGGGATTGTCTACATAATTGTAGTCTTATTTCCAGGTACGGCTGTTTTGGCAGGAAATACAATCGGCGTTTTCAGTGGACATCAAAGATCGAGTTTAACTATATACAGTACATGGGTGGGTTGTGCCGTGAACGAGGCATGATATTCATCGTGGAGAACGGCAATAATCGATAAAAGGTACTTACTCCCCAGATCCCGGACGGAAGACTCTTAATCTGTTTCAAGTAACGCAAAAAGAGAAGAAGCCGGAGTCGCCGACACCAACGCGGCAGTCGGCGAAGCCAGGCGGAACAGCGCAAAACATGATATGCTAACATCCTTTCGTTGCTCATGACCGGAACCATCCAACGCCATAGCCAAGAATTCGAGAGAAGAAAGGGTGATGGGGAGGAGTTTCCGAAAGGAGAGGAATGGTTCATAGGATCGCCGGATCCAGTCCCTGGGCTTGGCTGTCCTATGAGCCCCCCGGAAAGAGGCTGATGGAGGGGAGGTGTGAAGACAAAGCCAGAACCAGAGCAGCCAATGTACTCAGTTTGACACCTGGGAAGACGAGGCGTCCGATTCAGAATCAGAATCGTCTTCTAGTACTACGCGCCGCATGACACTCTTGTCGAAGAGATCCAGAGCGAAGCGACGAGCGGGTAATCGGAAGTGGTGGGTTTCGAGAATACTGAGGGTCTTGCGGAAAAGGTGAGGCTGATGGAATCGATCGGCCTGTTTCGATTTCAAGCTACAGGTTGATTATGGTGAGCCTCTGTCACGCGGAGCCTAGATGGAATAGGGCTATATGGCTTACCTGTGGAGATCTGCCGCGGCTCTTTTGGACAGAACGGTATTTCCCATGTCCACGATCAGCTTCAATATCTTTTGATTTCCCGGGTCTGGATCGACCGTGGCTCCTTTGAATTTCTCTTGAGATGAACGCTTCGATTCGGGATTTCTGGAGTGAGTCGGGAATTCAACCTTTAAAATCAATGCGGTTAGTTGTTTGTTTAAATGAATTGATCATAAGAAGCTTACCAGGAAGAGCTTGTTGAAATCGGTCGGGAGACTCAGCCCCAAAGAATTTCCCTTCTGGTCGAGAGCAGAATCCCACCCGGCCTCTCTCAAGACCCTGAGACCATGCCTACTGCGAGATATCAATCCCAGAACGAAAAATGCTGTTCCTCTCATTGTTAAGACCTCGGCGCTTTCGGCAATTTTCACAATGTGCTGGACAATATCACGCTCAAGGAACGGAGCGCCCAGTTCCATAGAGCCGACGTTGCCAACAGCCCAGAGGCAGCCTTTGACCTTGAGGAGAGATTCAATGTCTTCTTCATCCAGCTGAAAATCCCGAATAGTCCAGGCAAACTCATTGAAATGGCCTGACTGTTCCAGGAGTTTGCATCCCTCTGAAGTCCGAGCCAGCTCTCTATAGAAATGTGGCGGTACCAGCCCAATATCTTGCAAATCCACAAGATCCTCAGGGACAAAGCTACTCCTCCGTGGTTGATCGACATAGGCACGCGAGAGAGCGGCTTCAACGAGACCCACGTACGCATCGTTACGGCCCAGGAACCAGTCATCCATCTCTTGAGTGATGTAGTCGAGGCCATCCAGATAGTGATATCCTACCGAAGTGGACAAAAACCGCAAAAGCAAGGGAGCACCGATTTCGCCCAGATGATCGAGGGATGGCCGGCACTTGACCACAAATTCAAGGTAGTGCCGCTGATTGCATGCCTCTTCGAGGATCTTCACAGCGACTTCGCATACAGACACATCGGGATCATATAGCTGGGTCACAAGGAGCTTAACTACCCAGTCCGCATTGCCAGTAGCTGATTGCGACGAGAGGGAGACATTTCTCACGGCGTATTTTCGAAGGAGCTTGGTCGCAAATATTCGAATTTCCTTGGAGCCAGTGGTCAGCGCCTTGGAAAGAATGACCCTGAGGTGACTTTCTCGGGCGAAGTCCATATTTCCAAACAGGGTTTGAATAAGATCATCTCGATCTCGAAGCTCAACAATATGATAGAACATGTTGAGCATGTGCCATCGCTCCATCATAGCGAGGCCGTTGGAATCACCGCTTAGGACTCCCAGTATCGCAAAATATCCTCCACTCAACGTGCTGGCCATCTGTTCCTTTGAAAATAGGGGAGAAGACGACGTAAGACCACTCATGCGATCCACTTGAGCAAGGCATTCTGCAACCTGTCTTAAGAACTTGTTCTCTGCTAGATATTTCGTGCCTTCTGGGAGTTGCACCAGCGTGCGCATTAATGCGCAGCCCGTTCGGACGTAACGTTGGTTCGGCTTGGTGTTTGGTAGCATTGAGAACCTATACTTGAATGGCCGGTAAAATCCCATGAGCCGCTTCATGAACTTTGAGCCCTTAATAGCTTCTTCCAGCCTCTTGGGGTTGGTCAAAGGCCCTTCGACAATGCGGTGAATCAAGTCCCACTTCCATTTTAGATAGTTCACGGTATTGAGAACATGTGTTTCTAGGATCGCATTTCGAAATTGTGTTTCATCCATAGCCGGACTCATTTTTTCTTTGTTTTGGTCACCAGAGAGAAGAGAGGCAGAAATGTCGACATCGGCATTATAACGTGCGGCCCCATTCGGAATGCTCCCTACGGAGCGGGCTAGGGTTCTGTTTATGCTTTCAATCTGGTAGATAGTTGACGTGGAAACATCGTGGTTTTCAACGTCGAATTTGATGGCAGAGGGTAGCAAATGTGGGAGAACTTGGAGCTTCGCGCTGATGTTCCGAGGAAGAGAGTGATGTGCCAATTTTAAGACTTCAGTCAGGAGAAGGGTGGCTTTTCGCCTAAGGGATAAGTCTGTTTCGTCCTCAATGAGGTCCGACAGAGCCTGCATTGAGTTAGCATGTTATAGCAGCTGTAATTACGGGTAGGGGGTGACCTTTGACAATCCTGCCTCCACTAGAGTCGCAAGAATCAGAGTCGAAAAATGCGCTGTCAGGTCAAATCTATTTGCATCATCGTCATAGAGTCCCCGAGCCTGCTTCGTATCGGATTCAGTTCTAAGGTTGGCCACTCTGCCATAAGTCGTAAGTCTCCGGCCAGCGAGAAATGATGACGACCATGACGGCGGCTTTATCCTCAGCGCGTCAAACAAAAGCTCCATGATAAGATCCCTTGCCTGGGGATCGGGGTAATGGAGTGAATCCAAGAGTGATTGCAAGGGCTTGGCTCCATTTCTCGCGAGCACTATCAAGCCCGGCCATGTCTTGAGCATTGCAGAAATTGCCCTGGCTGAGGATTTTAGGCGTCCATTGCGGACTGAGTCCGATAGGGAGTCGGTGAACGGCGCGAGCACAGCTTCCAGCTCACAACCCCCCTGGAGGTGCTTTCTACTGTGTGGTGTATCGAGGACATGAAGAAAGCTTGCAATCAAACTTTCCGAAGCGCCAAAAGTCCCTTCTGCTAAAGCGTCATGCAATGTACCGAATCCTCCAGCATATGCAATGAGTGCCGGGTCCTTGACCAAGATCTCCGCTAGAGTCATGATCGAGATGTTTCGAAGCCGGTCCTCGTAATGTTCGGCGACAGCGACGATCGTCCTTACGACAGCGCGCGATATTTCTCGCACACCATCCTTAACATCCAAAAATGCCCGAACAAACTTCAGGGCTTGCTCGCGCTCGATGCTTGCTTTGCTTTCCTTGACAAGGGATAAGATTACCAGCTCGTCTGTGTGCAACGACCGGATAATCTGCAGGGATTTACGATCTGCAATAGCATAGCGAGTCAATCGATAACCGGCGGCGACGGCCTCCTTGCTATCGCTTAGGAGCATAATCTGCACTCGCAGACCAAAAACCGACCACTCCAAGTCATACTTCAGGGTGGGATGCCTTTTGAACAACTCCACAAGACTATTGGCACGCTCAACGTAGTAATCCGAAGACATGCCGTCGAGTTCCAAGGCCTGGAGTGTTTCCGCCAGTACGTACGTCGGGGATTCGATTTCTCCTTCTCCTTCCTGAGCCTGATTTTCTTCAAGGGTCGCGTTGTTGCGAGACGGTGAACGCATAGAGCTGCTCTGAAACAAACTCGATAGACGACTCCGAGGAGGCGTGGACGGCGCCTGCGCACGTAGCATTTCCTCCTCGAGCTCATGGTGTAGTTCAGCGAGCTTGCGATTGGACGAACTCAACTCCGATTCCACCCTTAACCTCTGATCCTTTGTATGTTTCGGGTTCTTGGCCAGCAACGCTTCGAGCATATTTTCCGTTCCTGTTTTGATTTTCATCTCCTTCGCGATCTTGTCTCGGATCATGGCCTGGCGTTCCTCGGTGCTGGACATCTCATCCTGTTCCATGAAACTGCTCGGCCTCCGTGCAATACCTCCATCGGGTCGGGGGGTCGTGCTCCGCGACGATTTCATGCTCTTGAGCTCCGAACTGAAGCTACCAGGAGCCCCGGCCGAAGGGGCTATTGACCCTCCCCGAAGACCGATGGTCGCACTCCCCCCAGACTCCGAGCGAGCATTTCGCCCTGGTCTCGAGGCGGCCTCCGCCCAGCTCCCATCCGCGGAGCCATCATCCTGACTAGAGTATGACCGTCCATCACCCAGAGCACGGTGCTGGACTGATGTGGCGGAGAACCCTGAGTTGTGTCCGGACGCCATAGAGCTCCATCTAGCCGCAAGAGACGAGTGGCTATCACCTGTCGCAATTGGAGTGAGGAATGGAGGACTGCATTGAGTTCGTGGCAAGGAATACGGGCGCGTGCTATCGGAACGACCAAGATCCTCGGGGCAACAGTAAACCAACTGGTCTTGGCTGGCCTGGGGGGCCTGACGGCGGGCAGCTCAAAAGGGAGGGGAGGGAGGGGGGGACGAGTTCACGGCGGTCACGAAGATAGATGAGGCTGAGGAGGGGACAGTCGGGAAGCGTCGAGGCGTCTAGGGAGCAAATCACATGTAGCACAGACCGCGGATGACAACGTCTGGATACTTAGAACGAGAAGCAAGCAATCTGCTTCATGGACCGGGGTCTTCTCCAATCCCACCGCGGGTGGTTTCAGGCTGGATTCATTCCATGGCTTGGCCCGAGCGGCTGACTAACCGCTAACCGCACCTTATCGCCTCAGGCTGCCGCCGTCCGCGGCCCTCCCCTTCCCCGGGCGATCTGCCCCGAATTTCGGTCAAACACTACGGAGTACAGGCTACATGGCTAGGCGCAGGCCCAACGGGTGGCGTGCAAACACGCCGCGATTGATTGGAAATACGGATGTAGGGATATCTATGTAGGCCGATTACAGGGGTTGGGGTTATGTTTGTCCACGAGGGATGAATATAGTATTCATGAGACACATGGCAGGCAAGTCCAACTCGCTCGCGTGTATATATACAGGGAAATCTCGGAGGTATAATGCAATAAAAGATTCAAAAGAGAGAGGAAGAAAATAATAATGATAGAGATCGTGTCGATGCAATAAGATGTTACATGAAGACAGGGGGGAGATAATTGGAGAGAATGATGATGCTGTGGGACAAACTCCGGATATGCAAGACCCAACGAAAATGTACGCTTGGTAGTACAAAATGCTGATAACGATCGTGATATTCTGTGTAACCTTCATGGCAACCATGCCTTCTCCCGTGAGGCTTCGACATCACTGCTTGGCCTGACGCAAAGCGTACTGTCGCTGCTGTTGTCATATTGAACAAGAACTTGTTTATTTGGGCGGCGTCGGAAGAATGTGAATCTAAACCTATTTGGGGGTTTAGACTGCGATTTCGACCTCCGCCAAAGTATGACGGAGACGTAGATGACGAACATCGACCCGCAGATTATGCCATAGGCGATCGGGGAGGCTGGCGGAATATCAGGGTTTTTGGCGGCCGCGTAATGAAAGCCTATTCCGCCATTGATGATTCCAAGGGCCGCAAAAAAGCGCCCAAGATAGCGATGGGAGACTCCGTAGAGAGAACTTCCCCCTGTCTTGCGGAAATGTAGGTGTTGCATAATGCCCAACACTGGCTGAATGAAAACAACGCCACCAACGGCCACATAGCCGATGACGGGATGATAGCCTCCAATTTCTTGTAGGTCCTTGGATACGGAAACCCCCACACCAAACCCAGCTACAGCCAGAAGGACTGCAAATAACTGCAGAGGGGCGTGGACCCATGGGACGGTACGGCGAGATGGGACATAATATAAAAGAAGGGCGAAGTTGGGAAAGAGGAGGACGAAAGCGACGGAGGTCATAACACCATGTGCAATCCGCTTCTTGTGAAGAAGAGTATCGCTAACCTGCTGTTGACCGATATATTGCGGGAATTTGAGCAAGTCGGACACCGGAACCCAGAACGGATTGCTATGGTTGCTATCCCCAGTCTGCGTTAAATCCACGCTGAAGGAGCCATGCCAGTCATGCTGGTACAAGGTTTCCGATACATTACTGGACATCAGCGGGGGGCCGTGCGTCATGGCCCAAATCCAGGAACTGGAGTTGCTCAAAGCATTGTCTCCGTCGGTCAAAGTCGTGCAGTTGTTACATCGGATGTTAGCGGTCATGACGCCGTCATGTACACCGGATCCATCAAGAAGGTGAGCTTCAATGCTCGAGTCATAAACGGGTTCGACATGACCTGATGCCCTTCGAGTGGATAGGGTGACATTGTGTTCAGATGCTGAGTAAACGATGAACATATTCCCATCCGTCATCTGGGACCCTTGGCCCAAGGCAAACCATTTGATACCGGGAGGAGCCTTCAATTGAAGATAGATGGGACCAGAGCCTGACAAGGACGTATTTTGGGGTACATTAATGCTGTAGGAGACACCCGCCCCCTCCGAGGGCCTGTGACTGACAATTTGGCTGCAACCTGAGCGCACTGTGGCCAGCTGATTAGCGTCTATGTCGGAATGAAACCCCAAAGAGGACCTACCCAAGCCAAAGGCCCCAACTGCAGCGGTAAGGAAAGTTGAAATTTTCATTTTGATGTGAAGAAGGACCGGTCTGAGCTGGATATCGAGGAAATGAAAGGAAGGTAGGCGACGGATCGTCAGATCGCAGTGGATGTGATGTAATGGAAGGCAAAGGAAAGGATGGAGCGGGCCCAAGCCACTTCACGAATGATAGGTATGAGGTAAAGGATAGGGAATAATATTATCAAAGGATTGTTCTGAATGGAATATCACCAGGATTGAGTGGTGGCTACTCCCTGGGGAGGCTTCCTGGACGTGTAGATGCTGGAATCTTTGCTGCTGGGGTCCTGGAATTCATAGGTAGATGGGATAAGAAGCATCACTGCGCAGACACATTCCGTCAGTAACGACCAACAAACATCGGGAAAACCCTTCTACTGCATTCTTTCGGCATACGAAAAAAAAAGGCCCCGTCATCGCGATGGGTCAACATCGGGCCTTCAAGGCCCTTAATGGCCGCCATGTCCATTGCCGAGATTTCTATCAAACGCATGCGTTGGGGAGGTGAAATAAGGGCTGTTCATACTTGAAGTAGGTGAAGAATCGAGTTGCACATTATTGTCCCAAGCCACATAGTGTTGCAGGTGCCATACGACAGATCTGCATGGCAATCGTAAACGATGAAGAGATGGGAGATCACGCTACCATCCGTGCGAACACCCCAGACGGACCGACTAACAGCTGCCAGGAAACAGGAAGGCCGACCTGGGTGAGGGTGACAATCGAGCCTATTCAGATCCAGCAGCGATAGAAAGCAAGATTGGGCCCACGAAAGGAGAGAAGATCGTCAATCGAGTAGGGCGATTGTCAGATAGATATGCCCACCGCCAGGCAAGCGGGTACCTTTATTTTTTTTTTTTTCAGATCAGCCATGGCGAAAATCCTCGGGCTTTTTCCAATTTAAAGTTCCCCCAGCTGCCACGCCTCTCCGGGCTAACAGTGGACATACTTGGGAGTGGAATGGCCACATGGTCTGTGCTTCAGTGCTTTCTGGGCGTGCCCAGACAAGGAATCGAAGGATTGGAGGACGAAAGTAACCAGCAATGTCCCGAACCATACTGGCAGCCGAAGACAGACCCAAGGTCTACTGGGCTGCCTAGCAGCGTCAAGACGGTAGCAGGTTAGCTGGAGTGTACGGAGCAAGTCGCAGAGGCCCCTAATCAAAAGGGTCGGATTATTATGCCACTTCCCTGGGGTGTTTGGGTCCATGCTCCGTTTGGCCACATCCATGCTCAATTAGTAGCATGCTAGACGTCTAGTGGACCAGCGTAGTCAACAGAGGGGGAGGGGGAGGGGGGGAGGGATTCGGGAGGGAGGAGTGCCGGTAGGAGGAGGGAGGGAGACGCCCAGTCAGTACTCCGTCGTAGTGCCGGAATCCAGCATCATGATTTTCAACCGTCGGCGGATGGGGCATGCCATTGGGTCGGAGCCCAGCAGCTGATCAATCAGACCGCAGCCTGCAGTCGGTCCGGACCCATCTGGTGTTCCCTTTTTTTGCTCTTTTGCCTTTCTTTTCTTTTTTCCCTTTTCCTTTTCCCTAGGTACCCGGTATGACTCCGTAAAGGTACGGCAGGCAGGCAGGCAGGTACGTATTTTCTCTTCCGTCTCGTCTCCTCCCGGGTTTTCCTTTCGATCTTCCCTGTTAGCTGACGCCCTGACTACTAAGGAAGTAAGTTTCCCTCGTAGCTTCTCGGGGTTCCGACTTCCATCGCCCACCGTCTCGAGACGGAGGTTCCGTTTGGATGCGAACCCTTTCAAATTTCAATGGCTTGAACCCTCTCTCGGAAACGAATGGCTCCCGGATACTCGAAAACCAGGAGACTGGGAGTTCCGTTCTCAGTCTGTATCTGCCCAGTCCCTCGTCATCCTCCATCCACCATCCTCCGTCTCGCTTCCCTCGTCCCTCGTCCCGGTCCCTCTTCCCTCCGCCCCAAGGATCGTCTCCCCTAATCACCCGGACATCAAGACTGAGTTCTTACTACGGAGTACGCGGTAGCGACATCTCCCTAGTCCCTAGTCCCTCCAGACTGCCAGACTAAAGGACAAGAGACGTCGAGGTTACTCCGCTTAATGTTCCTGGCGCCAATCATGGACCCTTTCGTCAGAGGCGCTGAGTGGCCACCCGCCCGACTGCCTCAGACGGATAAATCCTGAAGGGCCTTGGCTCCCAATCAGCATCGGCCTCCCGTAGCTAAGACCAAGTTATCGGATCTCGGAAGCATTCGTGTTTTCACCGATCCAGGGCGTTCTTTCGCTCTCGCCAGGGGTGGGCCGACGGAGCGACTGGCCCAATCAAACGGGCGAGCCAGGGGACTGGCCTCCGTTGACTGGTTTTCCAGTGTTCCACGGGCTGCTCGACTGCGATGACTCGAAGACGGCGGTTTTACCCTTCTCGAAATAGGAGGCCAGGCAACCTTGGGTGAAGGAACTGGGCTTTACCCTTTTCTCATAAAGGGGGCCCAACCGTTCAAGGGGAACGCGAGAGGGAAGAGAAAGTCTATTCTTCCGATTTATGTACCTAGGTGTGCCCCAAGCATAACAGGCGTGGCCTACCTACTTACTGTAGTTACCTAGGACCTAGGTCCTCTCCACTGAAGCTCAGCTCTTGACGACACGACCAACTCCCCCTCCCGGTACGGAGGACGGTTCTCACGGTACCTCCCATGGACAAGGCTAGTAGTGTGTTCGGATGTACAAGCATAAAATAGGATGTGCCCATCATACGGAGTAATATGGGGAAGGTTGCGCAGCACTCGTTTCAGAAAAGAAGCAGACCATCCTAGTCGAAGCCCCCTTTGTTTTGGGCCCCGGAGGCTGTCACCATTGTGACTTGTCTCGCGTGGACTAGGCCAATAACGCAAAAGTTCTCCGAGGCTCCGACCCTCGATCAGTCCACAGCTCGGTTATTCTTAGCAAAAAATTTGCCATGCAACTACTAGCGCAGCCATGTGATACCCCACTTTCGGTGCTAACCACAGTGGCCTCTTGACACTAACATCATCTGGTGGCTGAAGGGCAATGGCTATGCCGGACAGGGAGCCATGCCATGCCCGGGATTCCAATGCTGCCAATCCCGACTGCTACATATCTACGGCGTAGTACGTACTAATAATACGAGACTCTGCACTACTAGGACGGCCCGGATGGTCCCGTCAAAGAATGGAGTCATGGTCATAGTCATTCTGTCATACAGCTCCCTGAGCAGCCAGTGCAAGGTCCAAACTAGATTCCTTGGTCCTCGTGTTCACGAACTATCTATCTGGTAGGCAATTCGTGTCCCTGACATGCAAAGTTTTGGTGTCGGTCGATATCGGAGGACTGTCTCCCCAGTATGCCGTACTTATCTCCGCTGGGGTACTCCGTACCTACTATTTCTTAGTCTAAGGTAGGTAAGCAATGAGCACACATGAACTCGAAGTTCGGTGTACTCCGTGGCGCGCTCAGTCCTTGCAAATTCGGACCTGTCTTTCTTTCCTCTCGATTCGATCCGCCCTACGGAGTACCTTAGTACCTACCGTACGTAAGTAAGTGAGTATATACCTTGTACGATCGATAATAAAAGTCCGGCGTATTATTACTCCTACGAACCCAACGCCCGTGGACACGATGCCGGAAACTGCGGACTTCATCCACCCGCAAAGGTTTATCCAGTATCTGCCTCCTCCTCCTCCTCCTTCTTCTTCTCCTCCTCCTCGTACTCCGTAGTACCTACCGTTAGGGACTGATGGAGCCACTGAGGGATTAGATAGGGTGGATCGACTTCCGGATTTACCGAACTAGGCCATGCATGTAATATAAAGAACCGTCCCTCCCAAGCCTACTTACTACTAGTAGTTGGCATCAGCCATGGCGAATCTGGGCGTCGTTTGGGACTGGCACGCTGCTGGGGAGTCCGGTCAGACTAGTACATACTAGATACAGTCTACACTGGACTGACTATCCGATCTGAAATCTTAGACTTTTAGCAGACTACTCCAGCAGTAGTAAACCTACTTCGTACTTGGCTAGGGAGCTAGCATCCTGGCTCCAGCCTAGTGAGAGCAGAGCGACTTAGTGCCTAAGGAGGAGGAGGAAATGACTGCACTGCGGGACCCATGAAACGTATGCGAATTGCCCTAAAGGGATAAAGCCCAGCCCGGCGGGATTCATTGGCGAATTCCGTGCGCAAAAGCGACCTAAATCCTCTCGTCGTAGTCCTCCGTCGTACCTGAACATACCCATCGGATACCACCTAACAACAACAACAACCCCAGCCAACCCCAGCCAGCCAGCCAGCCAACCCCAACCCAACCCCAAACCCAACAAAATAGAGACAACAGGAATGAAAAATAATAGGAGGGATCACACCACTGACAGGATTGATCCCACCTCAGTGCTTCTTAGGTACTCTCATTTCTACTACATTTGTTATTATTAAACACCCACGGACCCCGTCGTCGTCGTCGTCGTCGTCGTCGTCGTCGGACGCCGCCGTATTCCATACCAACCAAAGCTTGCCCTTGTCTGCCTGCCTGATTATGATTAGCTCCAAGGGATAAGACTTCCGCCACCGTCCACTTCCTTCTCGTACCCAGCTGCTGCCTATTACACATTAAGTATTATGATTATGAGTATGATTATTAGGACGCCGACGATTATGGTACCCCTCGTGATCCTACCTATCTACCGGACTGGCGCCGAGTCCTAGTAGACGCGCGCTACCCGACTTCGCTAAGTCGGCTTGGGTGGGTGTGTGTGTGTTTTTAGACTTTGGAGCCATTTCATTATACGATATCTTTCTCCTCCTATGCTAGGCGTTCCCGGGGGTCGTCTTCTCCAGGATCGTTTTCATCATTTCGTTGCCTAGCTTGACGGCCTCCGGGAACCGGGGAGCGAAGTACTCCTGGATCCGCTCGAACCGGTCGCGGTAGGACTCGAAATCGCCAAAGGATACACAATCGGACCACGCCTGCAGGGTAGAGAGGGTCAATGTCAGCAAATCGGAACGCTTGGAGATGTCATGGATGTTCCATGCAATGCGGGACCTGCATTGAGGGAAGGAAATCCCCGTCCAAGCAGGCGGCCATAGCGTATGGGTCCTAGGTAGAGTAAGGCACAGTTGGTACTTACCCGGGCAGCGAATGTGAACTCTAGATCATCGGAGCGGAATGTCTCATCGTCGACGGCGGTGTCCAAGGCCTCTTCGAGAATTTCGGGGTTGCGGAACAGGTATTCCGTCACACCCAGCCAGAGACGGAAGAGCTACAGGTCAGACGCCGTGGTTAGCCGAGTGAAACAACGTTACATTGAGTTGCAGGAGGAGGGATCATGGGGCTATTTAGCCGAGGTGTATACTCACAGGCGTGGAACAGATCATATGGTCGTACGGAACAATTCCAAGTTTGGACCAACAATCAACGATGGCAAGCAGACTGAGATGGCTGTTCCGGGGGGATTCCTCGCGAGCACGGTTTGACAGCGAGAAACGGTCCAGCACTTGATCCTTCAACAACAGATCCTGTCCATTCGTGCCTGCCTTGAAGACGGACTCTCCTGCGGCCTTGACGCGACGCTTGAGCTCCTCCCGCCGCCCCTCGATCATGAGCTTGTAGAGCTCAGTCACCGACTCCGCATACTGGCGAATCTGCTTCTTCGCGGCCGGGTTGAGGATGGCAAGACCGGCGTACACGTGCCACTTGTTGGAATAAATACGTAACGTGATGTTGATCTTGACGTTCTCGATGCCTCCTACCCAGCGATTGATTTCCCACGGGAACTGTTGGTTTGCCTGCCACGCGGTTCCCATGCTAAGGAAGGCCGCGTGGGTGACAGCCTGGGTATCGGCGGTGATGCGATCGTGCATCTCTCCCGTGAGGTAGACGAATTCGGATTCGAAACATGACAGGACTTCCTTCACGAAGTTGAGGCTTTCATCCGAGGCGCGGTGCTTGATCAGGACCTAGACAGGGCGTTATCATACTAGGCCAGCTAACGGCACTCAGCAAGTGGCATACCAGAGGTTGACCTTTGGGGTTGACTTTAGGGCCGTGGAGCGAATGGCATGATACGACTTCTACGTCCGGGGGAAGGTGCTTATCGAATGCAGAGAGCTCGGGAGCCTTGCAGGACGTTTGCCCACCGACGATTGCGCCGACCTTTGTAGCTTTCCACGAGTCAGACAGACATCACTGAAGGAAGCAAGGGCGCAGCCTTGCATCGAAAAGGACATACATGGGCCATACTCAGCTACTACCCTGTCGATGACACCGGCTTCTACACTGTAAATGATATAATCGCTAACCCTTGAAACCAGGTGCCCATTCGGAAGGATAATGACACCGTTCTTTTTTTTTTAAAAAGAATGAATGGTATGAGTTTATGTATAGACAGCACGAGCTGCGAAAAGACGTACTTGGGATTCGAATTCTTTCTTCAGATCTTCATACAGATCGAGTTTGTCACATGCATTAATCCTTTAAAATAAAAGTAAAATAGTTAGTACAGCTAATTGTAGTTCTAAAATATACGAAGTATAAAGACCTAATAGATAGATAGTTAGCACGAGACCAAAACAGTGTATAACTGAGACGAGTCATCATGAAAGGTGTTTTTTTTGGTTTCAGACAAAGAAAAATAAGGTAGCTGAGATGTTACATCATTGACAGACCAGCAGATTTGCAACCAACCAGAATGGCGTGGAAGCTTGCCACCGGCCCATGCTCGAGCCAAATGCACTCAAGTCATCATCCAAAAGGGAGGGAGATGTGAAGAAAGACAGAAAGGAGTGGGTGCTCACCTATTACGAAAAGGCAGATCACTAGGGCGATTGTCGACAAAGACTGGGAGGGACGCTGGTTTTTGAGCATTACCTCCATCCTGCTGCGCTCAGCCGATAGGCATACATCTTGCCCATGTCTCCCATTCCGATAATGCCAATGGATGCAGTCTCCTTGGTGAAACCCATGTTGGCTGGCAGTCCTTCAATCCTGTTGTTGATAAGTTATGCCGGGCGATAAAATCAATTGAGCCAATGGGTGAACCAGCACACAAGGCGCGCAGTCTCGCTGTTTGCCTGATTGGATATTGTTGGGAGGAAGAAAATGTCAAGGGGATGAGATGCAGCAGAAATTTTTAAATAGTGCTGGAAGTCCGAGTCCGGGCCGACTGCGACCCGACGCGGCGCCAACATTTCAATGTTACAGCGGCTGTCAGATTATGATTCATCGACGCCTGGCCGTTGAGGTTGAGTTGCCGGCCTCAGGCTGCCACTCGCTTGGGCACGGCCGAAGTCCGACGGCGGGCCAATCAGGGTGTGAGCTGCCGTGGGTAGGGCACACCACTCAATTTCTGTAGCCAGGCCGAACGGCGGCGCATCGACATCCTCTTTTTCTCTCTTCCTTCTTCCATATTCCATCCCACACCACATCGACAAAATGCCTCCCAAGAAGACCCCTACTGCCGCCAAGGAGAACGTCTCTCTCGGTCCTCTGGCCGGAGATGGTATGTACAAGCCTATAATGCGCCATGCAACTTTTTACGGGACTTATCTAATGTCGCGGATTTGCAGGCAAGCTCGTTTTCGGCGTTGCCCGTATCTTCGCCTCTTTCAACGATACCTTCGTTCACGTTACCGATCTCTCGTACGTCGCACATTTCCCCCACGGCCTTATTTTCGCCGAAATCCCTTCTCTGCAGAATTTGCGCTCGCGATTGACTGGGAGTTGGGAATCTCGCAGAAATGCCGTTCAAGTCATTCCAGGACACAGTTGACTAAATTTTTTTTTTTCGCATTACAGCGGCCGTGAAACCATCTGCCGTGTTACCGGTGGTATGAAGGTCAAGGCTGACCGTGACGAGTCTTCTCCCTACGCCGCCATGTTGGCTGCCCAGGATGTTGCCGCTCGCTGCAAGGAGCTCGGCATCAACGCCCTCCACATCAAGATCCGTGCCACTGGTGGTAACGGCACCAAGACCCCCGGTCCCGGTGCTCAGTCCGCTCTCCGTGCCCTGGCCCGTGCCGGCATGAGAATCGGCCGTATCGAGGACGTCACCCCCACCCCCTCCGACTCTACTCGTCGCAAGGGTGGTCGCCGTGGTCGTCGTCTGTAGGCATGTGCGGGTTCGTCTTTTCCAAGTTGTGCGGAGTTGCTTCGCATGGTTGGATTGGGGGCTACCAGCTGGAATCTTTTTTCCTCGCCTGCCGGATGTGGATGGAATAAACGCGAAGAACGGCCTTCGTCGCCTGGTCTTCAATTTATTACATACCCAAAAGTGTGTTCCTCGGTTCTGGAATTAGGCAGTCTCGTGTCACTATGGCAGCTGCTCTCGTCAATATAACTAAACTAGAACTGGACTTGTGTGCTTATTGTTTCGTAAACAACTCGTAAAACTCAGTAATTCTGTTGTCATTGCACTTGCCTTCTAATGGGGGGAAATGCTCGAGTCGTTAAATATCCATAGGACCAAAGCTACACATGGAGGTGCTGAGCACAGGCTACCCATGACAACGAACATCATTCGAATATTCCTTGGTTCATTCATGGAGAATAGCATGGAGAATACTAGCCTATTGTATATTTGTGAGAGGGGGCGCATAAAACTCGGGGGAATATCAATGTAAATAGCTTATCCAGCGGCCAAGCTAAGATAGGCGCAAATTATCATGCCCACCACGGCAGCACTCCCATAAGCATCCCACCTACCTGCCTGTCTCTACCACAGATCTTTGCACTTGGAGTCCTGCACAGGACCATCGTGTAATAACAAGCCAATTTACCATTTTCTTTAGATACCCCCTTTTCCAAGCATCCCATCTGTTTCGCGCACCCGTCTGGATTGACGTCAGCTTCGCGATCCGCACTCTATCTTTTCACCTGCGACACGACCAACCCAGACAGCTTTTATACGTGACACGAAGTGAGAAACGCCGTCATCTGCAGTCCTTGTCCGACCCGACTGGCATCACGCCTCCAACTCAAACAAACTTCTACCGCCTAAACTACCTCAGCAGCCAGCTATGACCTCCGTCTCGCCATCCCCCACCATCCTCGTCCCCCACCTACCCCCGAAAACCCTCGTCGGCATCGACCTCATCACCTTCACATCCACCCCCAATTTCCACGGCATCCGCGACCTACCCGCCGGATGGCACTTCCTCTACACCGGCACGACTGAGAGCCTCTCACTTCGGTGCGGAGGCTGGTTCTTCGTCGGTGACATCCATCCCTTCGGGGCGTACAAAAAGGACGAGTCAGCGCTCGTGCCAGCCCAGCATGCAAACTCGGCGCCCGACGTAATCGTCTGGCGATGGAACACGGATACCGAGACACTAACCCCGCTGAGGGCTAGCAGCGATGCGGATAAGCAGAAGGCGATGCGACACAAGGCCAACCTGGGCGCGATCTGGCAGCGCGGGGGGTTGTTCTCGTACCGCAGTCGGGTTTCTTCGTTGGTTCAGGAAGCGGGACGTCCGGCACAGTTTGAGATCGATGAGGAGGATGAAGCAGAAGGAAGGCAGAATTGGCTGGACCTGACGAATAGGTTGAGCCCGGGGCTTTTGTCTCGGGTTGTGGGAGATGCGTCGGTGGATGTTGATGGGAGGTCGCGCTGGATGGTCACGTCAGCCAGCACAGCGCAGAGGGATAGCGATGACATACCTGGGCTGACGGACACGGCGCAGGCGGCGGAGGAGTTGGAGAAGGTTATGGGGGAGAAGGAGAGTGAGTTCTCGTTTCTGCCGATCGATTTGAAGAGGACGTGGAGGGAGGGGGCTATTGGACGGGAGAGGACCGAGGCTGCGCAGGATCGCTCGTGGGCGTTGGGGGATTTAGTCCAGCAATTTTCAGATGCGGATGGCGAGGCGCAGGTGCTCGGGGAGCTGCAATTTACGTTCCTGATGGTCTTGACGTTGATGAACTACTCTTGTCTTCAGCAGTGGAAGAGGCTGTTGGAGCTGGTCTTGACGTGTCGGAATGCTATACGGGACCGCGAGTCGTTTATGAGGGATGTGCTGAGGTTGCTGTTGCTGCAGCTCAAGCGATGCGACGATGTTGAAGGTGGGCTCTTCGATCTCGATGGCGAGGAAGGTGGAGAGTTCCTGCGACGACTCCTCATGAGGTTTAGACGGTCGCTCTACGAGGTCGTTGATGGGACGGAGTCTGTAGTCAAGTCTGAATTTGAAAAGCTGGAGGCTTGGGTTAAGGACGAATACGACTGGGAGCTGAATCGCGAGGTGTTTGTCCGACGCGGTATGGTTCAGTTGGAGGATGGCGAGGAGGTGGAACTTGACATGCACGATAACGATGAAGATGATGAACTAGGAGAATATGCTCCGATGGTGGTTGATCTTGAGGAAGGTTCAGCACAGGGTGGTGAAGATTCAGATGATAATTGAGTAGTATAATAGGCGCTGCCATTAGCATACCCAACTTCAGATATATTCCGGCCGGATGTCTATGTATGCATATCATAGTTACTAGTATCCAGCAAAATGATAAGACTTAAAATAAATAAATATATAACTATCAAGTGTATGAAATTGCAAGCCGTAGTGTTGAAGATTTACTGTCAGCAGATGAAATGGCATGACTTATCACATGAGTCTAAGATAGTCTAGTTCGTTAGTTAGTCGTCTAAGGTGATCTAATCAATGAATTGTATGTACAACGAATGCAACACCCGCCCCGCCCCGGCTTCATCTCGCCCCTTTTTCTACACAGGCAGGAGTCCATCCAGCGGCTCTTTTGCCCCCATCATCCTTACCAGGCCAGAAGACATGGTCATTTATTTCTGGGACTCTCCCTCGATGACGTATCCCCATTCGTGGGCCTCCGCGCCATCCTTACCGAACATGATAGCCTCCAGCCACGACTTGATCTGAGCCGCGTATCCGGCGCGCTCAGCACCAGCGTCCAGCATGTTCATATCCACGTCGTCGTTGCGGATGAGCTTGACGGGGGTGACGAAGTACTAATCCACTGTTAGCATGACCATGACCACAAACATGTGCGATGTAAAGGGCTCTACTTACAGCAGTACCGCAGACAAATGCCTCGACGATACGGCCCTCCTTCCACGCCTCGTGCACATCACCGATTGTGAAATCCCTCTCCACAACCTCGACAGGGGCAAGCTTGCCACAAGACTGGTTGAGACGCGTCCGCGCCAGCTCCAGAACACTGCGCCGAGTGACACCCGGGAGAATCAGCTGGTTCTCCAGCGGAGCCGTGACAAGCTCCAGCTTTCCACTCTGCTTGTTCTCCCAGACAACGAAGAAGTTGCTGGCGCCAGCCTCGGTGACCTGACGGTCCTCACCGAACAGCCACAGAACCTGGTCGAACCCGATCGCCTGGGCCTTTCCGTGGGCCACCAATGACGGACCATAGTTCGCACCGAGCTTAGCGTATCCGAAACCACCGGGCCAGGCACGGATGGAGTCGGGGTGAGAGGCGAGAAGCTTCAGGCCATGCTGGCCACCGGCCTGCTCGGGCTTCTTCTTGGAGGGGTCGGGCCAGGGCACGGCAATAATGAAAAGGAGGGCTTCCTTGGGCGTCTGGACACCCAGGTGTGGGCCGTTACCAATCATGGCGGGGCGGAGGTAAAGGAAACGACCGGGCTGGTCCTTGGGGAGCCAACCTGTGGACAAAAAGATATAGTTAGCCAGGGTCGCGGGCGTTTTATCCGCAATTGGAGGCACTTACGGGGTCCATCAATCTGCATCAACTTGGCAATGAGAACCTTGAGTTCCTCAAACTTGAATGCCGGCAACGAGGTGCGCTGGGCGCTGCTGACCAGACGCTCTCCATTGCAGTCCGGACGGAACAGACGCAGCTTGCCATCGTATCCCCGATATACCTTCATTCCCTCGAAACATTCAGTGGCATAGTGCAGGCAGGACGCCGTGGGCGGGACGCTCAGGTTCTCGAACGGTCTCACTTCGGGGGTTTCCCAGCCATTGCCCGCGGTCCACCGGACGGTGACCATGTGGTCGGTGCAGTAGGAGTGGCTCAGCTCCTCAGGGGAGCCTGGAAGGGGCACATCGCGGAGATTGGTCGACCGGGTGATCTTGACGACGGAGGCATCGATCTCGGCGGGAGAAGGCGCAATGGAACCCATGATGGCGAATGTTGATGAAGTACGGTTTGCGTGTGCGATTGGGGATAACACCAGCTAATATACCAGCAGGTGGGAGGTGATTGGATGCAAGTGACTTCCGCAGTGGCTATGAGTCACGAAAATAACGAAGTCCTGACGATCCGTTCGGAAGGCGGCCTCGGTATGTATGCGTGGCGGATCCGACAACGGAGCTGCAAAAAGTTTTGCGCGTTTCAAGCGGCGAACCGGATGATGGATGAAAAGTGGGAACTGAAAGCGCAGGGATTGATTATTTCTACAGAGAGGAATCGATGGAAGTTCGACCCGTCCACTCAATTTAAGGAACAAGGGAGCCAGCCCGAGGGGCAAAGAAAAGTTTTTGCCGGGCCGAGTCCTTGATTTCTCTGGGACGGCGTTTGCCATCGATATCCGAACCTCGACCGGTATACCCACTGACCGCATTGGCTATCATCACTGACAGGGCGCGCGAAAAACCCGAGATCCTGCCCTGATAGGTTCCAGGCCGTTCCTTTGTCGCTTCCATTTGTAAAAAAAAAATCCACGGTTCTGCGCTATAGATCCTTTTCTGCCGATTCTGCCACGCCCTGCATACGACATGCCGCGCCGCCTTTACCCCTCGTATCAGGGTCGATGCCGACTCTAGCCGAGGGCGGTGTCGGAGGAGACTAGACAAGCGTGCTCTATCCGCAAGATGGCAAGTGAACGGAGGATTGACGCCTGGAATAGGCAATCTGGACCCCAAATGCCATTCTGCCTGAGGCCAGAAAATGCTTGGCGGCTGGGGGGGAAAAGATAACCGATCGATTGGTGACTTGGTGTTTTGTGTCATACACATTACACCGAAGTCAGCTCACTACCTACCGCCTTGAGCCGTACTTTTTTTCATCCATTCATTTATTTGTAAGCCCCTTGTCTCGAGCTGCACCTGCTTATAGTTCAATGCGGTTGTATGCAAAGAGACAAAGAAAATGTATAATTAGGGTTCATGGGGATGGCCATGGCTGCCCAACCCATCATACTTCCAATAGTAGAGAACACCACATTGGGGTACTACAACCTAGTAGTATGTATGCATGCATGCACGCCCGCACCACCACCATCAGATTGTAGATGCCTCCACACACCGATAAGAAATCGCTGAGACGTGAGTTGCTCAGAATGCCCGGAGTACTACTCCATACGACTGTCATATCGACCCCGACTAGAAGTTTCCTTGCAGGCCCAAAGGGCTAGTAGACACCCGTTGACCCCGTGATTGGTCACTAGTGCCAGCTGTACCTCGGACTCAACTTTATACCTACCGTCCTTGCTGTAGTACTCCGCATTCATTGTCCATCGCATCATCCTCATCCCGCGGAGGTCCGTACAGTCCATAAAACCGCGGCGTATGCAGGATGTAAGGGAAGCAATAGGTAGGAGGGAGTTCAGGGGACTTTGCATGCATGGACGGTCAGTGGTAGGTCGTACATACTTATTACTACACTACTACACAGTAGCAGCAGTGGCATAGTAAATAGTACAGTAGTAGGGGTGGGTGGGTGCTTGGACCAACAAAGAAAGCTACCACCTACCTAGGTACTATTCTTGTCGCTCTCAGGCCGCCCGCAGGCTGCCCGCAGCGGGCGGAGGGAAGGGTGCTGCAAGGACCCCCTCCTTCGCCCAGCTTTGCCATAATTTTTTACTACGGCACATAGTACTTTTAGGCATGATATGTAGGACGGAGACCGTCTGACAGGTATCATGCTCTGCATGGGCAAGAGGCCGTGATAGGCTCGAGAAAAGCAGAGAGCAACAATGTCGGAGTTCCGGTTGGCTTGCCATATTGGAGAAGCTGTTCCACTTTGAGGGTAGATAACTACCTAGATGGATAGATACTACTAGTCAAGCTCAGGCCGAGATCGGACTCCGTATACGGAGTACACAGTACCAGGATCCTAAGGGCTGGGATCGCGTGCCGGGAAGCGTGGCAGATTGAAGAGCCGCGGGTCTGCCGTCGCGATTGGTGGCGAAAAGGGGGTCTAGTGATATCTATAGTACCAGGTCTGCGCAGCATCCTGGATCCCACCTTCTGTGGACATCAAGGTCGCGCAAAACCAGTCGGGTGAGTGAGGACAAGGGAATATCCAGATAGGAAACCCGCTCATGTCACGGTGATGTCAAGGGCCCCCATCAGGTGACCGCCAATCAGCATCGTCATTCGCGGCAGTCATCTCATATCAATCACGTTGCGTGTGCACGCCTTCAAGTTGCCATCTTTGATCCGGCAGCAAGTGATCGACGGCCTTTGCCGCCGATGCAGTGGGTTGTGTGGGGATGTATACTCCGTACCTAGAGACGGAGTACGGAGTAGATACTGGATACTAGATACTATTCGATGGCCATGGACAATAGAAGGAGTAGGTACTAGGTAGGCAGGTAGCTGGCGCCTTTCCCGCCCCTTTAGGGGGACTACTATATGATTGGTGCATATACTATGTATAAGCGCCTCGGGAGATGTCCACCCGTGTGTACTTGCTACTACTGTAGACACTCTCTTCGAGTTTCTACACAGTACAAAGTACAGATCCTCGCCCCTCTGATTAAGCTTATACATATCTGCCAGAGTATGAGGGCCGAGCGAGGCCCCACAGCAAAAGACCAAGTGTGGTACGCTGTATCCTCTGATCAGGAGACCCCGGCAATCTCGCACACCCGCTCAGCCGGTTTTGCCACGAGGCATTACGCTCACGGAACTCTGCCCGGCCAAAACCACCGACCTTGACACCAGGTACCCAGTACCAAAGAAAGCGTCGATCAGGAATTGGGACATTGTCATTCGAGATTCGGATGCGGGGGGTCTTGCTACAGCGGGTTAGAACGCAGCGACTGGCCGGGCTGTAAGGAAGCAATGATAGAAGCCAAGTGGCCCTCCCTGTCTGTCAGACAGGCCGGCTGGGCTGATGTAAGTGTATGGTTCAGGTTCGACAGACCGCCGGTTGGGTGTCCTGTGGCTGAGGTGGATCTGAACCGACCTCAGACAGGTGTTCTGAGGACCTGGGGCCTTCAGCCGGTGTCATCCCCATTGTGTTGCGGGCCGGCGAAGTTTTCCGCCTATAGTATTGGCTGTAGTACTTCTACTGCCCCGGTCCATGTCGCCCTGTTTTTTTCTTTTTTGCCTTTTGGCCTCCCGGAGGTCCCTCCCTTACTGTTATTTTGCGGTTCGCTTGTCCGAAGGCTGTCTTTCCCAGCCTGTCAGATCGCGGGTCTATGACGCTACCCGGAAGTAGACTTTGGTCGGTGTCATGTAATGTATGCCTTCCGAAGCACACCCAGCCTGGTAGGTGAGGTTGTGAGAGCACGGAAACAGCCCAACAGAGCCACGGAGGTTGCAAGTAGATGGTCTGCTTCGTGACACACTCCCTTGACGGCCCGAAGATAGTGGCCTGGAGACACCCCATCTCAGCGTACCTACCTGTCAGTTGATATGTCGCTCGCCCTAAATGGAGTTCCATCGTGGGGCTAGACTGGTGACACCTAAGCATCCGCAGCCCTCGCCGATAGCGCCATGAGACATGGGGGCTAGCCAGGGTTGGGGAGAGGGTGCAAAATGCCCGGCAACCACGGTGCCACTGCACGTAGTTCCGACAGAAACGAACGGGGCGGTAATGATAGATACGCGGGCAGAACAGTCTTGATCCGAGGCGCCTTGCGCAGCTGCGTTGGCTGAGACCGGAATTCTTGCTCAGGGACCGGAAGGAAATGGGCCGCCCATCCACTGGTTAGGCTGTGCTGTCAGGGCCCCTTGTTAGTGATCTGTGTCGGTCCCAACAGGAAACCGTTTCTGATGCCTGCCTGCCTGTTTGCCCCCCCACTCCTCCCTCCTCCCTCCCCGAGGCATTATTGACTGGCTTAACTAACAGGTGCTGCGCGCGTACTTTATTATTATTAGGCAGCTATAGGTCGGTCGGTAGGTCGTTAGTAATGGCGGCAATGCGTTAGCCCATTACCTGCTGGGTTGTCATGCGTCCCCCATCCCCATCCCAGCCCCCTTCCTTTTCCTGCCAGACACCAGTATAGAGGCCAGGACGCCCCGATCACGTGGGCTTTGGAGGGTCGACGAGCCCTGTCGTCGTTCCTGGGTTTATATTCCTCGCCAACCCGCCTCGGACCTCGTTGTCGCCCTTCTACCACTGCGGGACAGATCAACAGCGACGACTACCGACCGTTGGACCCCCCCCCTTTTGTACGGGACATAATATGTTTGTTGGTAACAAGCCGGAAGTCCCAGGTCTTTTTTTGGCCGTCAACAACAAGTGCGAGCCGTGTTACAAGACACAGGAAGGTGAGAGATTCTATAGTTTCAGATTATCTCAGCTGCTAGGTCAAAAATTCGTGTTCTTGCCCTCTTGCCCCCCACGTATGGCCCTTGGGTTGGGAATCCACCGCCGGGCATTTCGTCGTGGTTCCCAGTCGTGTGGATAGACTGACCAGACGGCAGTCCGACACTGATCCAGTGATGCGATAACATCCCTTCTTCCCCATTGGCTACCTTCACCTCCGAAAAGGACGTACTGTCCGAGATGAATACCGAAAACCAGGGCAAGCACCTTCCCTCTCTCGCTCCAGGGCCTCGTGGCCCAGTTGCTGCTGGAGCAACCACCTTAGCCAAGTCAAGAAAGAATTCAACAGCCTGTTTGCCGTGTAAGCAGGCGAAAAGAAAGGTAATGCTGGAATTTGAGACTCGTGGGATCGACCAAAACGGGATATTGGGAGGGAGAGATGACGGGTTTGAGTGACACAGAAATCCCTTGCTCCTCCCACGTTTTCTCCCGATTGATCGGTCCACGATGCCCCCCACCATCGTTTCTTGAGCTAACGCTTCGGGTTCACAGTGCAGTGGACGCCCGCCACCCTGCAAAGCATGTCAAAACACGGGAGCAGAATGCATATTCGATGAAACTCTGGACTTAAGGCGGAAAGTTGCTGCTAGACGCACTCAGGGGGAGTTAGAGTACTATCGAGGTCTATTATACTCCCTTCTTGAAACGTTTCGGTCTTCGGACGAAGAAAGAGCCTGGCAGATGCTGGAAAAGATCCGGGCCAATACTGATCTGAATGATATCACCGTGGCCATTGATGCGCTTGCCAATGAGGTCAGCGATGAAAGTTCGGAGCACTCAAGAGGGGTCGGAGCGGTAGAGGACGCCATAATCCAAAATGATCGTCTGTTTGCTACCAATGCCAACTTGCGGATAACAGTGGAGAAGTTGTGTGATAATCCTGTTTTCCAAATGCCTTCTGTGCCTTGGACGACCGTCACTAATGATGACCACGTTGTTTCACATCTCATATCTCTGTACTTCACCTGGGACCATCCGCTCTTGCAGGTCGTGGATCAAGACATGTTCCTGAAACATATGTGTGCCGAAGACAAGAATTCGGAGTGCTGCACTCCGCTTCTTGTGAATAGTATATTGGCCGTGGCAAGTGTGCGTCGCTTCTGACCTGTCATTTCCTTGAATACATTTCTGATGATGAAAAGATCTACTCCGATTTCCCAGAAGTTTTCGCCATACCCGACGATGAGACGTCACGAGGCCAACATTTTTATAAAGAAGCGGAGCGGCTGTGGAGGGCAGAGGAAGGCCAAGTCTCGCTGGCAAATATTCAAGCAGTGGCCATAATGAGTCGGTTGTATGATCTGCAGAGATTCGCCTTAACCGTGATCGAAAGTGTATAATGACTGACCATTTGAAGTTTGAAATTCCAGGGCAAAGCCAGCTTAAGTTGGTTGATGCTGAGACAAGCTGCACAGCTTGCCCAGGACTTTGGCATGTTCACGTCTCCGCGAATAAGGCAGTACCAGTGGGAAGCGATGCCTCCCAGGATGAAGCATACATGTGCGATCACTGCCTGGGGTATTTTCATCTGGAACTCGTATGGCCCGGACCCACCAGACATCTGTCAGACTGAACAACTAAACCATGCAGGCAAATATCGTTGCAAGATGGCAAGGTAGCGGAATTGAAGCGTCCCAGATATAAGCCATATCTCGTGAATGGACTCGATGATCATATATTGTGGACTCCATACCCTCGCTTCAACCAGGTCGACTATGCCAAGAAACCAGCGCACCTCCGTTTCGTTACGACCCATATGATCGGCCTGAGCGAAATTGTTGCTGACGTACAAGATCTCCTGTTTGACAAGGGGCTCGACATGGGCATTGGTGAACTGTGGATGGCGGTAGGTAGAATGCATGTTCGGCTGCAGGCATGGCTTGATAGCCTACCGGATATCCTCGATAATGAGGACGAGAGAGCCCCACAGGTCTTATACCTGTAGTAAGGACATAAACCAAAAATTTCGCAGGCTAGGCGGTTCACGCACAGATTATAACGGTTGCTAGTGTCGGTTATCACCATACGATCATGTCACTGTTCCGCTTCTTTCTCGAGCACGAACATTTCTGGCCGGCGTCCCACCCTTCGGAATTCGAGCAAGCCAAGCTGAGCCAGCTTCGATCGGCAAAGCAAGTCGTTCAATATCTCCGCTTATTCCATGAAAGTTATGGACTGCGCCAGATACCCAGACAGATACTCGAGCCCGCCAATAGTAGTCTCCTTGTTTTTCTGGGCACCCTGGACGATGACGATTCGAAAGACGCGTTTGTCGAACTTTGTCGATTCATGGCGGCATTCAGTAAAAGGTTCGCACTGGCCAAGGAAATGCTTCGCAACCTTGAAGGCATTGTTAGGTCCTCGAGGATCAGGTTACCAGCAGAAGCTGTTGCCGTACTGGATCACAAGGGGCTAGAGACTTCACAATGGCTGTGACCTTGGTCATTCTAGCATTATGCGGGGGTGGGGGTTGCTGTTTTTGCCAAAAATTTCTATCATACTTTTATCGAGTCGTATAGAGGTGTCAAACAGAGTGGAAATCAAACAGAGTGGAAAGAGTACAAGGGTGCCCAACGTCGTAAGACAGGAACTCGTGTCCTGTGTCATGGGGGCCATCAGCGTGAGAAACTGTTTTCTGGCAAATGGCGACCTGCATTTCGCCCGGCAAAGGGCACGATGAAGGCGGGTCCGAGAGCATCTAGTCCGATGGGTAACGTTTCTGGAACATCTCCATGGACAATTCTGGAGCCGGGGATGTTTCGAAAAGCAAGAGACAGTCCCGACGGGTGAAGTGTCGTGAGCGAGTACGGGAGTGAAATTTGGGGGAACTGGGAGGAGGAAGGAGGGCACCGGGCTCAGTGGACCTCAGCCTAGATCGCGAAGGACTGTACCCAGGACGGGGAGCCACTGACAGCTCGCACTGTGGATGGGATAAGTTTTCCGGATCAACGCACCAATGGTAATCTCCACCGAGGAATGTTGGGTCTGGGGCGTCCCCATGAACCATCATGATGGTTCCAGAATGGATGGATGCTTCATATCCATGATGCACTACTACGTACGTAGATACTACTCAGTATCTTGTTTACCCCCCAAAAACAACCCCTGCAATTAATGACGTAGCCTATGCCCATCATCGAAACTAGGTAGGTGCTAACTTCTTGAGTTAGGAGGGAAAGTATCAATAATAATTGCCCCAGATACTAGGTAGGGTACGGAGTCTACGCCTTGTAGTAGTGAAACCTCCATCTCCCACACACGAGGTGGCTACCCAAGGCCATCATCCCCATTCGTGCCATCCCTGGCCTTACCAGGCGCTTTCTACCTACTTAGTACGGTACTAAGTAAGAAAGCCACGTATCCATTGTACACCGGCCATATTAACAGCACTGTTGCAGCTTCCCCTTCATTAGAATGTGGAATTGCCTTTGGCATAGGTACTCCATTGTACTGAGTCTCATAGGATGGACTCTTGGTTCACATTCTTCGATGCAACCAATTCTTTGTGGGATCCCACTGGGCGTGACAGTCCTAGATACCGAGGACAGATTCTCATAATAATAATAATCATGATAATAATAATACTTAAGATATTTATAGTGTACAGTCAACAGTGGCATGGGTAGAGCGAAATAAGGAGCAGATCGACCTTGCAACCAACCTTGCAAGAATGGCTTCACCCCATTTGAACGGGCCAGTTCCTCTGCTGCGGGAGTGCCCTGAAGACTGAAGAGACAGAGCGGCATGGGTAGTGTAGGTAAGTACGGGCCCGGGCCGGTCGACCTGCGCCCCGTGACCTGTGAGGCTGTGGCCTGCCAAGTCCGGGCGCCCGGTCATAGATGACTCAGCACACACATTATGCACAGATAAGATAAGCACAACTCGTCCAAGCGAAAACCCTCAAAATTCCACCCCAATCCGAAATCCCACACGCCGACGCCGAGTCGATACGCCAGACGTGCCCCCCCCCCCCCCCCTCCCCACCCACGACCGCCGACCGTTTGCCGGACAATTTCCCAGTCCTCGACAGACGTTTTTCTCTTGCAAAAATGTCGTACGAAGAGCGCGCCAACGCGCACCCCAACCTGGGCGACGAGTCCGATGTCGAGGAGGAAGCGCTTGTGAACGACTACCGCGAGCAGGTCAACTTCGATGATGGCATGAGCGAGCTGGACCGGACGACATCCCTTGGAGCTGGTTCCCAGACGCAGGACCTCCAGGCGCAGCTCGCTGCTGCCGCGACCCCGCTGGAGTACCAGGCCACTCTGGAGACCAAGTTCGCCAGCTACGACAACTACTGCAGCCTGTTCCACTACATCTTGAACTCGGATGGTCCGGTTGAGCTGGAGGTTCCCTCTGTATGTATTCCTTTGACTGCCGGAGTTCGTGGGCAGAGGCTGGTGTACCGAGTGACCAGTCCAAGGCCTTGCCCACCTTGTGTGCGGCGAAACGCGGTGGGTGATGCACTATGCTAATCGGTCTCTTTTCATGTGCATAGTACTACTGGGCCTGGGATGTCATCGATGAGTTCATCTACCAGTTCGAATCCTTCTGCCGTTACCGCAACCGTGTCGCTCGCAGTGGCTCGAACGAGGAGGAGGCACAGCTCCTGCGTGAGAACCCCAACACGTGGGGTTGCTACTCCGTGCTCAACGTCCTCTACTCCCTCATCCAAAGATCGCAGATCAATGAGCAGCTGGCCGCCATGAAGCGTGGTGAGGACCCCCTCGCTGCTGCCGGAGAGTATGGCTCCCGCCCCCTCTACAAGATGCTGGGATACTTCTCCATCATTGGACTCCTGCGTGTCCACTGTCTGCTGGGTGACTTCAGCCTTGCCCTCAAGACCCTCGACGATATCGAGATGAACAAGAAGGCTATGTTCGCCCGCGTCATGGCTGCCCACTTCACCACCTACTACTACGTGGGTTTCTCTTACATGATGATGCGTCGCTATGGCGATGCCATCCGCATGTTCAGCCACATCCTGGTCTATGTCTCCCGGACCAAGAACTTCCAGAAGGGTGGCAACAGCTATGATGCTATTGCCAAGAAGAACGACCAGATGTACGCTCTGATCGCTATCTGTGTCGCTCTCCACCCCACTCGCCTGGACGACACCATCCACTCCGCCCTGCGTGAGAAGTACGGCGAGCAGCTCAACCGCCTGCAGCACGGCGGCCCCGATGCCCTCCCTCTGTTCGAGGAGCTCTTCCGCTCGGCCTGCCCCAAGTTCATCAGCCCCACCCCTCCCGACTTCGACAACCCGGCTATCAACGTCGACCCCGTCGACCACCACACCGCCATCTTCATGGACGAGGTTAAGAACACCCTGTACAACCCTACCATCCGCTCCTACCTGAAGCTCTACACCACCATGGACCTGAAGAAGCTGGCTGGTTTCTTGGAAGTCGAGCCCGAGAAGCTCCGCTCCTGGCTGCTGATCAACAAGCAGCGCAGCCGTCAGGTGCGCTGGGTTGAGGGCGGCCTCCTGGAGGGTGAGCCGGTCAACGCCAATGACCTCGACTACGCTCTGGAGAACGATCTCATCCATGTTAGCGAGACCAAGGCCGGACGTCGCCTGGTTGACTGGTACCTCAGAAACCTTGCCCGCGTCTACTAAGTGCGCGTCCGCTAGACCGACCCCTTTTCTGTCAGATACATGTCTTTTGTCTTAGATAAAGGGCAGTCGTCAAGGTCTGTAGCTGGGCCAAGAGGGGGGAATCCGTCTCATTCAGGGACCATGAAACGCTGAAAAACGCTGAACAGAAGGCAAGGAGAATGGACCGGGAGATGCCAATTGGGGTCGGAAGGTCAACAACCGCCCCAGAAGTTGTGTGCTTTGAAAGGTCATCCATCCTCTTTACCCATTCTCTCACCTCCTCTCACCCCTAACACCATTATGATTTTTATTTATTTATTCTCCTCTTCCATATTTGTTTTCATTGTCCATGCTTCTTATCACTCAGGGTTGCAACCCCTGACCTTCACGGTCTCGGGTTTGGAGTCGACAAAAAGAACTTTCGAGGATTGATTCAAGGCGTATGCATTATGCTTATGTTTGGTTTGCTTACTGTTCGACACGTCTGGTCTGTGCATCATGCTGTTTGTTGTTTGCACGGAACAGGAGGGTTCAGCTAGCAGGGGAGAACGCTGTGGAATCCGCATGATGAAATAGATGATGACTTAAACCCAGTATGTCCACTCAAGTAAATATGTAAAAAAAAAAAAAACATGTAACAGAATGGATACCTTAGAAAAAAGGGGGGTATAGTTATTACTCTATCACAACCAAATATTCTAGTATGATAAAAATACACATGTACATGGCGCCTGAGAATGACAAAAACGGTGCAGGGTGGCTAGCCACACAGTAATTAATCCGTGTGACCTATAGAGCAGAAGGTAGAATCGAACACCTTCCTTCCCAAATACCGCTCAATCAATCCTGGACATCGAAGCTAGTCCCGCAGCCACAGTTACTCGTAGCTCTGGGGTTATCGACAATCTTGAACTGACTTCCAATCAGCTCCATGGTGTAATCCACCGTACTTCCGGACAAGAGCTCCAGGGACGGCTCATCCATAACCACTTTAGCTTCGCCGGCGGCTGAGGCATCGCCCTCTGGCCGTTCCGCTTCGAACACGGTATCTTCTTCCAGGTCAATCTTGGACGCCGCCTCCAGGGACATCATATACTGGAACCCATGGCAGCCTCCGCTAGTTACTGTGATTCGGAGGTGGTTGTATGGGTTTTCTTCCTTTGTGATCGATGGAGATGAACTCGGGTCTGTGATTTCTCGGAGACGCTGTCAAACACATTAGTATAAGATAACAAAAAAACTAAGACAAAAAAAAAGCCAAAGCAATAAATAATAGACCCTTCTGCTTCTCCAAAGAGAAGGAACGAAAAAAGAAAAAACATACAACAGAAGGGATTCGCTGGTGGTCACCCACCCAACTACTAACCTCCCGGCGTGTGGCTTAAGTACGGCTGAGCGGACGGGAAGCCCTGTTCTCCACACCCTATGGTCGTATGTGATAGACAGACAATGTCCACGGATCTTATCGTGGCCAGAGCTAAGCCCGTGCTCCCAAAGCATCATCAATCGCTCTTCCGTCTCAAGCCATCGCCACCGCTCGGGCAAAAACGCCCATTCCATGTAGTGTCCAAAAGCGGGCGGGGACCAAGTGGGGTATATGCACGCAAACAAGGAAATATTCAACGTACTTCCGCAGCTATATCAGAAATGCTGATCAACAGCTCGTTTCCATCGTCGTCGACTCTCGGGTTTTGTGTGACCTTGGCGCCGGGGCGGAGGGCCGAGGAAGAGAAGGCGGACCATTGCCGGAAGGCGTCGTAGCGGACGGCCGACTGCTGCGAAGAGCCGGTCCTTGGGGAGAGGTTGTTCTTTGTTCGAGGAGAAGGACGGAGCGTGGCGGATCGTTGGGAGATAGAGTCGCAGAACGATGCGGAGAAGTTCAAGGTTGGCGCCGGTGACGAGAATGCAGAAACCGCTGCACACAGAGTATGGGGTCGAGATAGCCGGCGAGCGGCGGTTGATAGGATCGGACGAGACATGTTTGGCGTCAAAGCCGGTCACAGATGGGGATCGCTAGGGGTTCGCAACTGCCTTTGGTGATCTTCAAGTCTTGGAGGAATTGTTTGATTATATATCAACCCAAGGGTATTGCCGTTAGTCAGAAGGTTCCGCATGACGCCATTGGTCGATCGGGCGCCGGCAAGACGCGGCAGAATCCCGGCCGCCTAAGATAATCAATCGCGGGGAACAGTCGAGGATTATGGCTCGGCGTCTCTTCTCTCCTGTGGCCCATGTTGGTATATACTAGTAGTCGTTGGTCTTGGATATAAGTCGTGCAAGAGTACATAGCACGCTGATCAGAGCGAGAAAGCTCCTACAGCCATGGATCCGCCTCCTCAGGCAGAGCGGATGATCGTCAGGTCTCTACTTTACGAAGATGATATGACGTTCTCGAAGGAATATGCAGAGTCTCTCGATACAGAGGACCCTTTGAGCCACTTTCGGCAGGAATTCATCATTCCGTCTAAAGTTGATCTGAAGAGAAAAACCTTGGCTGTCGACAGCGACTGTACGTGCCACTGCATCGTTTATTCCGTGGGCTTCTACTAACCAGTTGCGATTCCAATCAGCCAATGAAGAGTCTGAGCCGAGGTGTATATATCTTTGTGGAAACTCACTGGGCCTTCAGCCTCGGAACACCCGTCGTTATATCGAGCAGTACCTTCGAACATGGGCCATCAAGGGTGTAACTGGACATTTCTTGCCGCATGAGGATCAATTGCTTCCACCCTTCGTCGATGTCGACGACGCTGGGGCAAAACTCATGGCGCCGATTGTGGGAGCTCGTCAAAGCGAAGTGGCAGTGATGGGCACGTTGACAGCAAACCTGCATTTGCTGATGGCAAGCTTCTATCAGCCAACCCAGGAAAGATACAAAATCATCATAGAAGGAAAGGCGTTCCCGAGTGATCATGTAGGTCTGAACGGGTAATGCTTCTACGAGGCCGTCACTGATCGTTATCGGGTATAGTACGCCGTTGAGTCCCAGATTAGACATCACAATCTTCGCCCAGAGGATGCAATGGTTCTCATCGAGCCGGAAGATCTTAACAGGCCGATTTTGCGGACGAAGCAAATACTTCAAGTCATTGATGAGCATGCCACCAGTACAGCCGTTCTTCTTCTCTCTGCCATCCAGTTTTATACCGGACAGTATTTCGATATCAAGACGATCACCGCCCATGCCCAGTCCAAGGGTATTATTGTTGGCTGGGACTGTGCTCATGCAGCCGGAAACGTCGACTTGCGCTTGCACGACTGGAATGTGGACTTTGCAGCGTGGTGCAATTACAAGTATCTGAACAGCGGCCCAGGCGGCATAGCGGGCCTATTTGTCCATGAAAGACATGACCATGTGGAAGGGGACAAGGGTAGCGGTGAGGGAGAGTCCTTTCGCCCACGACTCTCTGGATGGTGGGGAAGCGACAAGAAAACTCGTTTTCTTATGGATAATCGTGCGTGCCTTGTGCTCTTCCGGCCCAATTGGATATGAATTCTGACTGGACCTATAGACTTCCGACCTCAGATAGGAGCTGCCGGATACCAAGTATCGAATCCATCTGTCCTCGACATGAATGCCGTCGTGGCATCTCTCGAGCTGTTCAATCGGACATCGATGGCCGTCATCCGCCGGAAGTCCTTCAGGATCACAGATTACCTAGTCCATCTCCTTGTGAATTTTCCTTACGGCTCACCCTCCGAGGAAAAACCTTTTACCATCATAACCCCCTCTAGCCCATTGGAGCGGGGGGCGCAAATCAGTCTGCGCCTGAAGCATGGTCTTTTGGATAGCGTCCTAGAGACCCTCGAAGAGAACGGCGTGATCATTGATGAGAGAAAACCGGACGTCATCAGGGTTGCCCCGGCACCTCTGTACAATACTTACACGGAAGTGTGGGAATTCTGCCGGGTCTTTCACGAAGCGTGTTATAAAGCCGCGAATGCCCAGCAGTAATCAGCGATGTGACAACAGCCTGGCTAGACTGCTAAGGGAAGAAATAAGACATACAGCATGAATTCACAATGTTAGACGCCTCGATTTAGTTTTATATTTCGATTCGATTGACACCTTCTGCCTCGAAAAAGCCCAACAGTTCCTCAGAAACCAGTCGCTGTGTCAAGACGACTGGACTTTTGTCTAACGGATTAGGTACCAATCCCAGACCTGAAGAGGTGGCTTTGGACATATCATCTTGCATAAGCTGGACCGATATTTACCCTTTTCTTGAATCATTGGTGGAATTTGCAACATAAATCAATATTATCTAAGAATCCATACGGTGTACATATTGTCCATATAATTAGTGACTGGCAGCTGCCCACTGATCTACAGGATATTGCGACTTATTGTCAACACTGGTACAACACTTATTGCCAAGCTAATCTCATACATGCTTCGTAGGGAAACCATCTATACTGTCACATTCTTGTTTTTGTTCTTTTCTAGTTGACACACTATCAAACAAACGACTTCGTCCCCGATCACCCAAAAGCGAAATAAGCCCGCTCCAAGGGTTGCCGTTCAGACTCCCAAGCTAGCCAATCCGACCTCGTAGTTCTATTACAATATCATGTTAGCAATCCATCCGCAATGGTATCTGTCAGGAAGCACATACGGCAAGAGTCCCATCGCATTAACCTTCCAAACACCCAAGCACAACAATCCCAGCTGCATTACAACGTAAATAGCTTTGACCCCAAGAAGCTTCGCATGTGTTCCCTCCGTATCGAACTTGGCGAAGACCGCGTTGGTGTTGATCAGGCCCTGAATAGGGCCCTTGAACAGCATGAACACCATCATGATACTGAAGATCTGTAGACTGTTTCCGGACATGTACATCATGATCGCATTCATGGGAATCTGCTTCGAGGGAGCTAGCGCGATTTCCCACGCCTTCTTGACCTTCAGGGTATCGGTTTCGACGGGCTTTGCGGGAGCGGAGGCGGCTGCGGACTGTTGTGCACGTTGCTGATCGGAGACATTGAGTTAGCTTTAATTGAACGCAACGCATCCGAAAGCTGTAGGTAACGGCATACATTCTTGGCACTCATCTTCTTCGCGTAGCCCGGAGGATCAGGGATACTGGATGCATCTTTGGACAGGCTCGGCATGGGGGTGTTCATCCTCACGACCCATTGCGGCGGCGGAGGTGGATTGAGAGGCAGCGAGGCCATGATGACAGGAGGGATCGAAAGAAACCCCAGGGATAGACGTTCAGGGCTTCCTGTATCAAGAGAGGAGAAGTTGAGAGACGGTCACCGTTGCGTGGCAAGCCAGAGCCCGTCGGGGGAGGTGACGACTGAGGAGAGAGGTAGCGATTAGAGTGACGATGATCGGGCGGGAATGGAGGAGGAGAGGCTATCCGGATGGGATTTCTCCACAAGCGCGCGCGGAGTTGGCGGCACCCGATCCACTCCTGATTCTCACCCACCAGACCCTCCAAACTCCCAAGTGGTCGACGCTGGCCAGAATCCCCCGTTGATCACCCCCCTAACCCTCAATCCACAATCCACAACCCATTGCGCACGCAGAATCCGTCGCTCGAACTCTTTTGACACCAGGTTGGCACCACCCTACTCCGTATCGCCCGCTGGGATCCCCTGTGCCATGGCCGCTAACGGCTCTAGCCCCCCTCTCCGATGCATGGAAGCTTCGGAGCAGCAAACCAGCTAAGGATCAATTCCCCTTGAAGCTCGTCGACCTTCGCGAACGGCCCCCTTGGCGTCCTCAAACCCAAATCCCATGCCATTTGGCGCTGTCGCCAGCAATCCCGCATAAGATCCAGAGAGCAGAAGACCGAAGCAGCGCCAGAGACCCTCATCCATCATCATGAGTTCCGGCGGGGGAGATGCGAAACTGTTCGCCAGGGTATGTACCTCTGTGCCTTGGACCCTCCTCCTCCTCCTCCTCCTCCTCCTCCTCTCCGTCGGTTTACCGGGTCATCCCCATCCTTCCATGGCGACAATGCCCGTGGCGTGTGCTTATCTGCTTCCCGCTTCCCCTCTCGTCACATTGTTTCACATGAGCCCAGTTCTGGCTTTGTCCTCCCATCGGCTGGCTTTCTTTGTCGCCATGCTCCCTCTGTTCCGCCGGACCCTATTCTGGCTGTGTCAGATAGTCAGCACGCTTCGGACTCGTCTTCCACACGCCCCCCATGTTTCTCATGACCCCCTCTGCGGTGCAATATGTCTATGGCTCACCATTCTCTCGTTCGAAACAGGGCAAAGTCGCCGAGTTGCGACAGGAGTTGAATAGCGGCGGAAAGAAAGACAAGAACCACTCGGCGAAAAAGATCGCCCTCAAGAAGATCGTCGCAAACATGACCATGAGCAATAACGATATGGTCGCCTTGTTCCCGGATGTCATCGGCTGCATGAACCTGCCCAGCTTGGAGATAAAGAAGATGTACGTCTGAAAGAACAACCTGGTGCGCTGGTCAATCGATGCTGATTTCGCTTTGCCTTGAATTATAGGTGTTTCTTGTTCCTCGTGAATTACTCGAGAGCGAAGCCCGACATTGCGATGAAGGCGTTGCCGATCCTGGTCGATGTATGGAAGAACCCCCCCGTGGGAAGAAGGCGTCTATAAACTAATCTGGTCGATACCAGGATATGGAAGACTCCAACCCTCTCGTGCGTGCCCTGGCACTACGAACCATTTCTTACATCCATGTGCGCGAGTTCGTCGAGGCGACTGTTCAACCCGTCAAGCGGCTGATGGGGGATATGGATCCTTATGTTCGCAAAACCGCTGCTTTTTGCGTCGCTAAACTCTACGAACACGACAAGAAGATGGTCGAGACGTCCGATTTGATTGACCGACTAAACAATATGCTGAAGGACGAAAACCCGACTGTCGTTTCCAGCGTCCTTGCGTCCCTGGTGGATATATGGGGCCGCAGTGAATCTATATCACTATCCATCGATTACACTAGCGCATCCAAGCTGGTCTCGATCTTACCAGACTGCTCCGAGTATGGATACTACTTTCGTGTTTATTGACCGGTTACTGACGTCAAACAGATGGGGCCAGTCATACATTCTCGAGGCTCTGATGTCCTATGTTCCCCAAGACTCAGCAGAATCCCTACTGCTGGCGGAACGAATAGCTCCTCGCCTCTCGCATTCAAACTCTGCCGTTGTGCTGACATCTATCCGTGTCATCCTCTACCTCATGAACTACATTGCCGACGAAAAACATGTCACCTCTCTCGCCAAAAAGCTTTCGCCTCCCCTTGTCACCCTTCTCTCCAAGCCCCCAGAAGTACAGTACCTGGCACTCCGCAATGCCATTCTCATCCTGCAAAAGAGACCCGAGGTTCTTCGCAACGACATCCGCGTCTTCTTCTGCAACTACAACGATCCAATCTACGTCAAAGTGACCAAGCTGGAGTTAATATTCATGCTAACAACCAAGGAAAACATCTCTGTGGTCCTTGCAGAACTAAGAGAGTAAGCCACCCATCCCCCCTTTATCCTATCCCCCTCACTAAACAACCTCCCCCCCCAGGTATGCCACGGAAATCGATGTCCACTTTGTACGGAAAGCCGTGCGCGCCATCGGAAAACTCGCCATCAAGATCGAATCCGCCGCACGACAGTGTATTGACACCCTCCTCGACCTGGTGAACGCGAAGATCCCCTACATAGTCCAGGAAGCCACCGTTGTCATCCGCAACATCTTCCGCAAGTACCCCAACCAATACGAGAGCATCATCGGCAACGTGATCCAAAACATCGATGAGCTCGACGAACCCGAAGCCAAGGCCGCCATCATCTGGATCATCGGACAGTACGCAGACCGCATCGAGAACTCCGACGGCCTTCTCCAGGACTACCTAGCCACGTTCCACGACGAAACCGTCGAGGTCCAACTCGCCCTGTTAACAGCCACAGTCAAGTTCTTCATCCAACGCCCAACAAAGGGCCAACAGCTTGTCCCGCAAGTCCTGAAATGGTGCACCGAAGAGACAGACGACCCGGACCTCCGCGACAGAGGTTACATGTACTGGCGTCTGCTATCCACCGACCCAGCCGCCGCCAAGCAGGTCGTCATGGGTCAGAAACCCCCCATCAGCGCCGAAAGCGAGAAACTCGACACCCGCACCCTCGAAGAACTCTGTCTCAACGTCGGCACCCTTGCCACCGTATACCTCAAGCCCGTCCAGCAGGTCTTCCGCTCGGCGCGCACAAGACGGCTACAGTACAGCCCTGCCCTCCAGAGACCCAAGGAAGAAGCCAGCAACCCTGCGCTGCAATTCCCGGGCCCCGCCGCCAGCCCGACCACCGCCGTGAATGCAGGCGCCTTGGCCGCTAACAATGCGGAATCTGCCTCCGCGGACATGAACGCCGCCGTCAGTGCAGCTGACACCTACTTCAACAGTGTCGGCAGCCAGCAGATGGCGGCGCTGGATCTGGGTGGTCGCGAAGATGGCGATACCGGCGGTGGCGGCGCTTTGCAGACGCAGTATGTCGTCAACCAGAACCAACAGCTGGTGTATCAACCCCAGTTGGCTGGTGGAGCCGCGACGGGGGAGTTGCTGTTGCTGTAATCTAGGTATATACATTCTTCTTCTTCAAGTGTTCTGTTCATTTTCTTTTTTTTTTTCTCTTATAGATAAATGTTTGATAATTTTTTTTTTTTGAGCGGCGCAAATCAATCACTCGCAGGCAGGGACTTGTGATACCTCTTACTGTGTTTTACTACCTTGGCCTCCTTTTTGTCCTTTTTTCTGTTCATTTTTATTTTTTTCAAAGCTTCATGCTCTGTAAGGTAATTATTGCATTGTCAGAATACTGAGGGAAAAAGACATGGTATATGATACATCATTTTTTTTGACAACTTCATAGTTAGGGTGAAAATGCATATGATTCGATAGGAGATATCGAGTATAGAAGAAGTTTTCATAATGCTTCCAGAGCAGGGAATAGTGAACAGTAGAAACTAGCTGACTGTATGCGGTGGGCATGACGACCTAGTTACGATGAGACAGCAACTAGTAGATGAAAAGACAGCGCATTGCCTTAATCCTCATCCACGCGGGCCAGCCCACCACGACTGCGCTTGATCCGATCATCCAGACTGTCTTCTTGAAGCTGGCGGTGGAGGCCGGACACGAAACGACCCTTGTCAGAACGATGTTTGTCGTCTTCCTGGAGCTGCTTCTCTTCTTGAGCTGTGACCTCCGCAATGCGCTGTCGGCGGGAATCTTCCATCTCACTTGCGTTCGACATCATCTCGGCCAATTTGCGCTGGCGCTCTTCTTCCTGCTCTTTTCTCTTCTGCTCTGCATCCGCGGCGTTGGTGTGGTTGGGAGCCCTATCCCGAGGGTATGGATCTCTGGGGCCTCTGTACTCCCTGCGATCCTGGTAGCGACTAGACTTCTCTCTGCGATCCTGGTCCCGGTCCCGGTCCCGATCCCGGGAATCTTTATAGCCACCATCCCTCCGGTCATCCGAGCGTTGTCTATCCGAGTAGTGGCGCTCAGCCCGAGGTGGTGAAGGCGATCGATCATGAAGCGATCCCCGGTGCGCAGACCGGTCATACCGTTCGTCGCGATCCCGATGTCTGCTCGACCGATAATCTTTCTCGTCTCTGTCTCCCCTGCGATCATGATCGCGCTCGCGGTCCCGGTCACTCCTTCGATCCCTGTCTCTCCGGTCCCTATCATCGCGATGACTCCTCCTGCTGCTCCGTCCTTCCTCCGGCGACCTAGACCGATGTCTTCTGGACCCCCTCCTCCTCTCCTCATCCCCACCATGCCCCCTCCTACTCCTATGTTCCCTCTCCCTGTCCTTCCCTCTTTCCTTGTCCCTCTCCGCCCTCCTAACCTCCTGCTTCACCTTCTCCTCATATGCCGCCTGCTCCCTCTTGCGAATCTCCAACAACGGATCCGCCAGAACCTTCGACATCGTATCCCTAGCATTCGTCTGCACGGGCGCAGCCTCCGGCCCCGCACCCACCCCGACGTCCGCCCCCTTCTTCAAATCCTGACTCTCGTCATTCTTCAACAACACCTGATCGATGCGCCGCTTTCCCAACAGATACCCTTCCATTTCCTCCGAGTAGTGGCCCGTCGAGCTAGACGGCTCCTGGTACATCCAGTCGACGCGCTGCACCTGGCGCCCCTTGCCCGAGTCTTCTTGTAGTCGCTGCAGTTCTTGGATTTGGCGCTCTTCGTCCCGTTCCCGGCGCAGTTGGTCGATGCGCTTGCGCTCTTCCAGAGCGCGCTTTTCTTCCGACCATACGCGCTCTTGGTTCCGTAGGAGGGACGGGTGCCATGATCTGTTGGTGGGAGGTGTGGTGTTAGCTTTTGTTGTTTCTTGGGGGGCCGTGGTTGTCTGGAGGGATTGGGATTGGGGGTGAGGTGAGAGATGCTTACTTCTTAAGATTGAGATCGCCACCCATCTTGGGCTGTGTGGTGCAGCTCGCGGAGCTGCAGGTGGTTTTCGTAGAGGGATGGGGGTGCGGTGTTGGGGAGAGAGAGTGTGTGTGAGAGTTGAGAAGTGAGGCTGGGCCGATAGATGGATGTCCGGACGGTCATGCCCGAAGAGGAAGGCGCGCGAATTGCCACGGCGGGCCGACTTGCCGCCTTGATGCCTCAGGCATGTGTTCTGCATGTAGGCTTGGAGGCTTGCTTTTACGTAACTGAATTACCTATTACTGAGCATGATGTACAGGTCCCTGATCTACGAGAACAGTCATAATAGAAGAATTGGATATGTCGATTGGTGTCGCAGCTCAATATGCCAGCAATAATAACAGCAAACGAAGGGCCATCGGCACGGCAAGATTAAGCACAATGGATAAACATCATAGGTACATACAACAAGAATGTAAGAGTAAGACGGGGAGCAGATCACAGAACAAAGAAGAAATCTTCTCTTGCAGCCAGCAACAAGCGCGTGGCTGCGATTCATGTACCAGCGGAATTAGAATATACCAGAATCAAATCATGTACTCGTCTTTGCTCGTCCCTCTGCACTCTCAATGTCGGGTCCCACAGACATATCAGGGAAAAGAGGAGAGATGAGTGGGCGTGTCCCACCGTACAATTCCACCTTGGTCATCATCAACTGGTCATCGCGGATGGGAAACCGATCCCGTCTGGCTCGTCATGCATTACTGTTCGTCTATTTTTCCCAGCCCACATAGCTTCTGGGCATCACCCGCCAGACCTTGCATTCTCCACTGCGCAGGTCATTGAGCTTGAAGCTTTCCACCTTGACCTTCTTGCTCTCACGGCCCTGTTCCCACGCACGGATCTTCTTCTTGGTCCCGTCCCAGTCAACGACAACTCCGACGTGATCGGGCTTGCCAACTTCCGCACTATACTTTTGGTGCATCGTGCCACGGTGACCCTGGAAGCGTGAGTTTCGGAAGCTGACAATATCGCCAGCCCGGATCTCGTCATTCTGCTGCACGGAGGCATTGGCTAGGTTGGAGTAGACCAAAGCACCGTAAGCCCGAGTGCCAACAGGCAAGAGTACATCTGACAATGGATTGAGTAAGTGCTGCACAAGGCCAAACGGAGTACCATCTCCAACTGTCGTGTTTTGAATGGAATTTACAGCCGAGGCAATGCGGGTCCCGATTTGAACATGAGCGTTCTCAAGTTGATCTTGACGAGGTTGAATAGGGGGGGCCTCGTGGCGCTGCTCAAGGACAGCGTCGCTGGGATTACGACCGTCGAAGCTCACCGTGATCACTGTCTGCGAGTAATCAATATAAAGGACGTAGATATCCTTGGTCACCATGGTCTTGCCGCCCCGTTTGGAAGAACTTGACTCCTCGAATTCAAGCAGGATGTCCTTGCGATTCTGCAAAGTAGGTGGGGGAATTTTAGGTTGCGTCCACCAAAGTTTGCTCTCAGCCAAGTCAACGTCCATGGCAATGTAGCCTTGGTCGATAGAAGGACGGGCTACATCCATGGATCTCCGCATGCTAGGCTGGGCCCTCGGGATATCCAACGATGCACGGTTGCTTCGTGGCGTGGGTGGGGGTAAGGTGGGAGGCGGAGGCGCCATTGAAGTGCGTTTCTCAGATTGTGAGAGTTTTGATGTCTCTGGTGGCGATTGCACCGGCGGCTCCTCGTACAAGTCATCCGATTCATCATCGGCAGGCTGGACGGGAGTGATAGGCGGAAGTTGTGGTGGTCCGGTGGGCATGGGTGGCGGTGCTCTTGGGGCAGGGATATTGGGTTGCGGAGCAGTATAACGGTAGGGATCATATTCATCACCGTCACCACCGACAGGTGGCTCCATATGTGGTGGTGGTGGAGGAGGGGGGCCTCTAGGAGAATCTATGGAGGCCCTACCGGCACTCCTGGGGGGTTGAACAGGCGGCGGAGGCGGAACTGCCCGCGGAGCGTTTGGAGGAGGTGGTGGAAGACGAGTCTGCGGCGGGCTCCGAGGAGACTGAAGCGAATGTTCATCGGTCATAGTCCCTTCATCAAGGCTAGAGTCGCGCCCATGACCTTTCAGTGCATCTTTGAATTTTGCACCAGACGCGATATCGGTATCGTAGTCGCCATCATACTCCGTGACTTCACCTTCGACCTCCTCGCCGGCTTGACGAGACTGGGAGGCCATGCTGATTCGGCTGTCAGCGGTTGACCTACGGCGGATGCCGACGGGAAGTGGTGGAGGAGCTGGTCGGGTCTGAGATGGCACTGGAGGATTGGTGGGAACCGGCGGAGGCGGGCGGCTTAGTCTTTTATCTGCGGCGAGAGTTGGCGATTTCGGAGAAGTTACGTCGTAAGTGGATGAGCGGCGAGAGTCCAATTGACTGGGAATTGGGGGCGCCGAAGCAAGCGGGCTTGTAGATTGGTCTGCCGCCACAGCGTTCAACGACAGGTTTTGTGTATGCACAGACAGTTCATCATCCGATTCTTCGCCCGGGTCAGCAGGTGCGGCACTCTTCGAGGGAGGAGGGATGGATCGAGCTATTTCCTTCCAGTCAGCATGCATAGAGAGGGCACATGATGCCAAATAACTTACATCCTGGCACCGGCGGAGGGGACAAAGGCGCATCCTGTGGAACAGGAGGCGGGACAGGTCGTGTTTCGAGCGGTGGGGGAGGGGGTACCGCGCGCTCTGTGTCGTGAAGTATTAGTTATGTGACTCTAAAGCTGTCCATCAATGGTTTCTTTCGTACCTTGGGGTGCACGTGGCCTATCAACAGATACATGCCGAGGAGGCTCTTCTTCCACAACATCCTCGACGTCTGGAACCTCGTATGGGGGACGCTGCTCTGTCACAGGACTGAGCGGAGTCTCTTCCTCTTCCCTCTCGATATTCGGAGTGGCGGTAGGTTTACCTGCATTCATCCCCGGCAGTGCCATGATGGGAACTGGAGGCGCAGCAGCCGGGGGCGCCCTGTCATGCTCTTCCACTGCCTTCTCGGCTTCCACAGGCGCTTTCGGCTTACGAGGAGCCGCACCCGGAACAGGCATACCACCAGGAGGACCAAAGAATCCCATCATACCCATGCCACCACTCATCTTAGCCATTCTTTCGCGGAGCTCCATTTTGCGCTTGACCTCGGGATCAACATCTTCCTCCTGTTCTTCTTCAACCTCTTCTTCTTCTCCTTCCTCTTCGCTATGAGCTTCCTGCTTTTCAGTTCGTTCCTCTTGTTCTCGGACCTCATGGGGTTGGGTTTCACGCTGAGGTTCAGTACGAGCACGCTCCTCATAATCCTCCTTGCTGGTAGACGTCTCTTCCGAATCCTCAATATCAGCGGCAGCGGAATCATCCGCGTCATTGGTATCACTGATGAGCTCTTGCACGGGCGCAGGCATAGCTACTTGGGGAACCGGAAGACTGCCTCCCTTCACTGTATCAACGCTGTGGTCTCTTGCAGGTTCAGCCAATTCAGTCTCCTCGGTCGCAGGATCCTCCATGGAAGCAGCTTCTTCGTGAGATTCCATGCGCTTCTTGGGAGGACGCTTAGCCTTCTCCTTCTTCTGAGCAGCGTCAGCATGACGAGCAGCCTGCTCCATTTGTTGTTTCTGCAGCAGGGCAATCCGTTCTTTCAAGCTTGTTGGCTTGGGCTGGTCCTCTGCACCCTCTTCGGGGCCATCACTCGACAGAGGCCGAGTTTCAGAAACGGGGGGTTCTCTTGCGACACGTTCTTGAATTGCTGGGTCTTCTTCTCTTTTGTAGACCTTCGGGGGAGGTTCCCTGGGAGGAGGCACGTAGGCATTCTTACTGGGAGGTGGCGCAACGAAGGGCTTTTTGATGAAAGAGGAACTCTGGGAGCTTAGGCCACCCGGTTTGAAGGGCGCAACCGGTGGTGCAGCAGGTTTATTGAATGCCGCAATGCGATCCCTGAATGATGACCCAGTCGGTTTCTCAGCGACGGCGGGAGGTGGGGCCTTGGACACCGGTTTGGGGGCGGGCTCGTTGATTTCATATACAGGGGACTGAGGGATTGGTGCCGGTGCTGGCTTCGGGGGAGACGAGAACTCTCTCGTCGGCGATGCTAGAGCAGGAGGTGGTGATTGAGGAGGTTGAGGCACAGCTGCGGGGATATCCTCTACTTCCGGCTCCAGCGGGCGGGGGACCTCAGCCGCAGGGGTCTCAACCGCGACTGGGGGCTCCGGGGGCGCGACTACCTCCGGCTCCTTCTTTGGTCTGCTCGGGCGCGACGGCCGTGGAGGAGCCGGGGGCTCATATCTCTCCACAAAGTTCTTGGGGAAGATACCCTCTGTCTTGTGCCCCGATTCGTCCGTGTACTCACCAAAATACCACTCGTCATCTTCCACCGCCGTGACGGTTATGATCTGACCGATAGCGAAGTTAAGGTCGTCATCGTGGCTCGAAGCGTACTCGAAGACCGCTTTGACCGTGAACGGCGGGCTGGACATCTGGCAAGTCGGGCCCTGTCACGGAGGACGTGGGGTGGTTGGGGACGGAGCGAGAGCGAGGCTGGTAGAACGAAAATGGCACGGAAAAGCGATAATTGCAGATAGTGGAGCACTAGATTGTGTACTATCTAATGCAGAGAAACCATGTGCAGGTATGCTTCACGGCGGAAGGATATGTATGCTGCGCAGGGAGGAAAAATAACAATAATATGTCAGCCTGGTGGACTGACGTACGTCAGAGGATACCTCCGGAGATCGGAATCACCGCAAAGGGGGTTGGGGGAGGGCAGTGAATGAGATGGACATAGACTTACTACAGTCAGGGAGAGCAATGTCCGCAACAGCGGGTTTCCAGGCAGGTGCCAAGGAAAGAAAGACAGAGGAACCGGATGGAGGGGGGGGTGGAAGAAGAGAGTTGAGGGGAGGGGAATACGTAGCAGGAGAGGGAGGAGGGACGGAGAGGAGCGAGACGGAGGTGTACTACTACGCAGTACGGAGGACTACTACTACTACGACTACGACTACGACTACGACCACAGACAACACAGTTTGGACGGTCGTCACCGTCTGGTGGGACACCAGCTCCTGGGCTCCACCACAGGGCGATCGGCGGCTAATAGGATTGGAAGAACGGCGGCCCTGCCACCCACACCACCACCAGTTGGGCGCTGGCAAGCTGCCCGGGGGCCGTTTTATTAGGTCCTACGGTCCTACCACAGTACAGTCCACACACAGGGTGCACTGTTTATGTACTATGTATGCCTATGGCCCGGTGATGCAGCGACTGGGTGGGTGGGTGGGTGGTTCGATGCGCCGTGCATCTCGTGTCGAACTGAGCCCCTGAAACTGATCGATGCATGGAGCATGGAGCAAATGATCTCACGGGTCCCTGCCTGCCTTAGTCCTTCCACTCCCAGGCGCCCAGGCAGCCTATTGAATCCGGGGTTTGCCTCCTGCCGACCCGATCAAACCTGAAACCTTGTTCGGTCATCTATCTACACCTACTACCTACCAACCGTAACCACTTCAACACTCCTTTCCATCCCTATCAGTGACGCAAGCCATCCTGATTTGTTTCGTCCCAAGAAACCCCATTGTTTACCCCCTTTCGTACCATGTCTTCAGGACGCCCGATCCTCAAGACCTCTCTTCCTTCGATACATGCCGCTTCGGCCTCGATGGGCCCCTCCAAATCCGCCACACCTCGCCAAGCGCCACCCAATGCCCAAGGCTCTCAGCAACAGACCGCTTCACTTCCAAACAGACCAATTGCTGATCCTCGCCATGTCGCCATAGCTTTACATCACGCGCACCAGATCCAGGCCCAAAAAGACACAGAAACCCTCATTCTTGACCGTATTCTCGAACTCGTCACGTTTCCGTCCGCGCCTTCAGCAGATCCTGCCTCTCCGTCCCCCGAAGATGCTCGAGCCTTCAAACATGCTTTGGTCCCATTCCAGCCCACCGACTACGATAACTTGATCTTAGAAAGGAATATCGAGGGACTCTGCGGTTACGGTCTCTGTCCTCGCGAGCACCGCAAGGAAGACGCCAAAGGAACCTATCGCATAACGTGGGGCGCTAAGGGTAGCGGTCCAGGAGGTCGAGGACGCGACATGAATATCATCCCGAAAGAGAAGCTGGAGATGTGGTGTTCGGATGAATGCGCCGAAAGAGCTATGTACATACGAGTGCAACTGGCCGAGGAACCGGTATGGGAAAGACGGGCGGATGAAGCGCGCGGCAAACAATTTCTCTTGCTCGAAGAGGGGAGAGCCGCACAAGGCCAGAGCAATATGAGAAGTTCAGCTACGGTGAAAGAGGTTGTCGGCCAATTGGGCAACCTGCAAATGGGCGAGGCTCAGAGCTCAAGCGACATGGCGGATGATATCGGCAGGCTCTCCGTTCGCGATGATACTCGTTCGCGTGAACTCGCTCTAGAACGTGGTGATTCACATCCTGCGCTCTACACCGGCAGAGTGGGCATACATGTCCAAGAGAATGACAATGCTCATGGACCAGTTACAGCACCACAGATGCGTCCTGGGGACGAGAAGGGAGGCTCCATTGAAGGATATGTGCCCCACGATCAGTAAAAGGCTTTGGCGTATGGCAGTTGTACAAACAGGCGGTAGAGGCGTTTTAGGATGATATGATACCCAGATAAGATGGCAAATAGTCGACCTCAAATCGATGCCTTGTTGATATACTACGAAAGAATCTCCGTAGGCCAACAGCAGAATACGACCGTAGCACCAATAAGAGACTTCTACGCGACACCCAGTCAAAAGACCAGGTGACGGGAGAAGGGAGGGAAATTGGCAATCAAGCATCATCCCCGAAAGGGGAATCAGCGACACCTGGTTTGACGGAAATCATGTTCATTCGTCATCCGTAGACGGCCTAAGCTAAAAGCGCTGGCGGGCCAGCCGAACTGAGCATGGAAACGCCATCAATCGACCAAAGACAGCCGCGCATTTTTATTTTCCGTTCAACGGCGCAGTAATTTACCGGTAGCGACGGGGGCGCTCCTGGGACTGCTGCTGGCTGACAGCAACAACGTTGACCTTCAGGTTGTCGAACTGAAGAGCAATGATAAGTATTCATGCTGACGTGCACACATCGGAACCCAGAGAAACTTACGCCCATGGACTTGAGCAGGTCCTTGGTCTCGGCATCAACGTCAAGCTGGCCGGACTCGGTCTGGGAAACATCCAGAGCGGAGACCTCAGGAACGTACTGATCCTTGCGCTCACGCTCCTCCTCCTGGAGCTTGAAGGAGATACCGCGGACGGGACCACGCTGGATACGCTTCATAAGGTGGGTGGTGTAACCAGCGATCTAGATTCACGAATCCCTATCAGTTTGCTATTCCCATTGCAACGTCCTCACAAATGCATCACTGACCTTGTTGCGAAGACGCTTGGAGGCAATTATAGCGATCTCATCGCAGATACGCTTGTTGGTCTCGAAGTCGAGCGTCAACTTAGGGTAGTAACGCTCGATAACGACCTTAGCGGAACGCTTCACTGTCTGTACGGCAATATCATTAGAATTTGCCGATTCTCATCATTGCGCGTGTCGTGTTTTCTCACCTTGGTACGGACGCGACCCATTTTGGCGGTTGTTGCTGGCTGGACGGATGTTCAAAAGACGGTCGAGATACCCTTATGTCTCCCAATGTTCAAGTTGCCCGTCCTCGCTTAGAGGTGTGGGGATCACGTGCAAGTATCTTGCCCTTGATACGAGCCCTACTATGCTATCACGTGAAGATAGCCAAGCAATACAGAGTACGGAGTAGTGTGCCAAGAAATGGGAGCTTGCCAAGCCAAGGTCAGCAAAAACATACTTACGTAATTCTGGATGGTGATTATGAAGTGGTCACCAAGTGAAGTGTGGTTTTATACACATCTTTTGATAGTATAAGTATTTCAATTGTGCTTTGAATGAAATGCAGCCTGCTTTATATCACAATAACAGAACGGACAGGAGTGAAATAGCTATACATTTACCGAACAAACTAATCATACAACAAATTCTTTCTCTAGATAAAGAAGAACACTTCTCATGCCGAAACGTAGAAAGCAATGTTGCTTAGCCGCGAGAACGCGCATTAGCAGAGCTGAGAGTTTTTAAGAGGTTCCTCGCAACATCCTCCGTTCCCGCTTTACCCTGTGTATCCAATTTCGGCACCATGCGGTGATCGCCCCGGGCAACGTCGGAGATGCTGTATGAGCCGGCAGTTTGGTGCTGTTCAATATTGTAGGGGGCCTTAGAAGTAGCACTGGCACGGTAAGAGGAAAGACCAATCTTGCCCTCCGAATCAACTGAGGACCGGATGGGAGTGACCCAGTATTTCGCACCGCCCGGGATAGTAGCGTCGAACGTCGCAAGGCCAGCGGGAGAACCCTGTTCAACGAAATTCATGGCGTTCAAGTCTTCTACAACAATACCACCAACACCAGCAATGGCCTTGGCGGTTTTGCCCTTGAACCGTCCCTTGGGCCGCAAGATGCGTGCCTGGACGGGACGCTGGTACGCCTGAGGTCCGTATTTGGGATGGTTATAGATCAAAGCGTGTGATCTCGAATAAGACAGGCCGGCTGAAGGATGCGTCTTTGGGGGTCCGGAAATAGCGTATTCCGCCGCGGAGAGTTTGGTGCTAGGGGACTGGAAGTATGTTGAGCCCACTCGTCCGGCCGGTACAGCCGGAGGAGATGGGAGGTCCAAAAGCTCGAAGACAACCGGACCTAGAGACATGGGATCTGCGCGCAGTGACTTAATGTAGGTTTGAAATTCCTCATCAGTAACCCGTATAGGTCCCAGTCCCTCCAAGTCTTCTCCGTTGTCTTGCGCTTGCTTCCTCCGTTCAGCTGTGCGCTTGGCGATAAAATATTCGCGGAGCTTCTGCAAAAGCTCCGGTTTGTTCTTCTGCACACTTTTTGAAAACGCCTGGAACTCAGCCTCTGTCTGACCAGCAAGCCATGGACCAGAGTGTTTGAACTGCTTCGCCCCGGGCTCTCCAAGGCCTTTGCTGGTATTTGTGTTATCAACGTGTGGCTCAAAAGGGCTCACATGTCTAGGGACCATGTTGGAGGTGTAGTTGACTTTCGCGGGGAGTGAAATTGGCATATGAAGCTCCTGGAACTTCTCTAGGGTCACCGTATGGTCGGCCGCGGATTCGAAATCGGTAGTATGTTCGAAGGTATCGAGCTCAAGGACCCTGACAACCGGCCTGGATGATTTGTCGGATGTCGATTTGGCAGGAAGCGGTCTTTTGAGACCCCAATCGCCTCTTGCCAAGGAAGACGATGGTGTGGCAATCGCCGCTCGGATAGGATAAGGAAGTGTCGCGGTGTCGGATTCAGCAACATATCTCGAGGTCGCTTGTTCCTGGGGGGGCGTCAACGCCTGTGGAAGAGCGAAAAGGCGAGACTTTCGCAGCAGGTTTGCTGTCGGTGACAGCCTGGCTGCTGCCATGGCGGGGATTTGAGGATGCGGTGTTTTGAGGGTGATTCTACTTCCGGAGGAAGATAGAGAAAAGTTGGTTGCAATAGACATTCAACTAGAGGCGCGCCAAGCCACGTGATACGGCGAGCCACAACAACATATGGTGCAGCTTCTTTCTCCACTGTAATTACCCCATACTATTGAAGGTTTCCAAATATGTACCCATTTTAATTATCTTCTTTTCTATACATCTATCCTTCTGTTATCCCAACGATCTGGACATCTATTCCCTTATATCTTTCATATGCCAATCGAAAGCAATGATTTGGCGGTATCGGTGACCGACTGTTCCAGAGACCGGTACTGAATACCCAAGACCTTAATAGACTTCTTGTTGTCAAATCCGTAAATGTCTGCTGGCATATCCGTTGGGATATCCTTCGGGGGAAGCTTATCTTTAAGCTCAGGGAACGCTTCTCGCACCACATCTGCGAGGTGTTTATTCGAATACGTGCCGGAGGCGATAAAGAATCGTTGGCCACCTGCCTCTGGAACCTCGATAGCCCTGACATGGGCCAATGCAACGTCGCGAACATCCACCCAGAGGAATGCACCGGTGGGGGGGACACCGTCTTTATACTTTCCCTGGATCAGATTACTGATTCGCTGGTTCGATGTGTTGATGGAGTCCAAGGAGTTCAAGTAGTGCACGACTGGCCCGAAAACAAGAGGTGGGTTGACCGTTGCAATATTGAAATTTGGCTTCTCCTTCTCCACAAATTCCCAGGCTGCCTTTTCCGCGAATGTCTGCTCGAATAAATTAGATCTTGGTCGACTTAGGAAGCACATACAAGGGCTGTCTCACCTTGCTGGCCCGGTAGGTGTGAGAGGGTTGCAGGCCCTCCTCCCAAGTCACTGGGTTCCAGTTCTTTTCGCTGTACACCTCTGGATGCTTCTCAGGGTTGACAATTGCGGCGAAAGAAGAAGTGACCACAACCCTCTTGACTGTTGGAGCATAGGCCTTGATTGCCTTCAGAATGCCCGTGGTACCCTTGATAGCTGGATCCAAGAAGTCCTTAACCGGATCCTGAACATTGTGATGAAAGGGAGATGCAGTATGCAGAACATAGTCAAATGGTGGGTCGGATTTAACAACCTATGGGCAATTGCATTAGCACTTTTCCCGGACGACTCTAACAGTAATGAAAGAGTCCAGTAAAGGGACAACAGAGGGTCGTACTTCGTCAAAGGCCCCTTCTGCTGCAACATCTTTGACAACAACGTAAGAAAGTTTCTCCTTTGGTGTGTCGGGATGGGCTTCTAGGATTCTTTGGCCCTTCTCTTCAGACCTCACGGTAACTACGGTGTCAAAGCTGAGACAGCCCAATTAGCCCATTCTTAGGACAAGATATGTTGAAGCATATTATACATACCCATGTGCAAGCAGGATATCAATTATATGAGCAGCAATGAAGCCACTGCCTCCTGTAGAGTGTTGTTAGCTTTCTTGATAAGACCCTGCTCTTTGTAAGAGCTAAGTCACATACCAGTCAAAAGAACTCTGCCCATGGTCGCAGCAATTGAATACGAGAAGAAAAGGCTAGTTCGTCAAGAATGGGCTCTATTGCCAAAAATCGATTGTTCTATGGTTTCTAAATGAGAACCAGCGGCGGATCTTAGCCTTTTATACCTGCTTACTCCGATTGTTACCCCTCATCGATCCCCCACTGAGGCCCACTGTCGTCATTATCTATGGTTGTGATAGGGGCCCGCCCGATTACAAATTATAAGGAGGCGGGTTGGTGGAATTGCACCATCAACTCCGGGAAAAAGTGAAAGTTGATCATTCCTAGCACTTACAGCTTCTGGCTGCTCGACCGGCCGTTGGTCAGGAACGCTCTTTCGGGGACGTTCGCGGAGTACTCCGTATGTCTATGCATCACTCCGGAGTCCGAGCGTGCGCTTATCTACACGCAGCTGAGCCGGGTTGCGGTCTCGAACATTCTCTAAACAAATCTTAAAGATGGCCTCGTACTCCTTTGTAGAATGACTAGAGAGGGTCGTGGGAGGGAAAGAAAGAAAACAAGCAAGATATAACAGAACAATGGCGGAAAGAACCTCTATCAGCAACACCATGTTATGAACGCATTTCTATGGAATGGGAACCTGTTACTATTCATCATTCTAACAGGCTATCCATCATCCATGTGCATCGTTTTACTCTGTGACCGGACCGACATCCGTGTACGCGTACTTTTATCACCCCCCCGGATCTGGTAAACACCCACTTCTTGGCCCTATGTGAGATCTAAGCCTCATTTTAGAATGGTTGTGTCGATATGGCACAACACAGTATCCACCTATACCGAAAAGGAACAACTGAATTACATATTATGCTGAGGTCAACAATTCACCTGTCAATATTACACGCGCCATCTTCAATTGTTACAAAGATCCGACAAGGCCTATACTTCCTAAGTTATTATTCGATGGTATACTTCGGAAAATCGAACGGCACCTTTCCAGATGACCTCGGACGAGACTTTGAGGTTGAGAGGCATCAATGCCAGTTTAGAAAAATATCCCACGAGCTCTGCAAGATTGAAATATCTCTTGATAACACTGTTCGTTCTTTCGCCATTCATGGGCAGCAATTCATATTGAAAACATGCCGAAGCCAGCAGAGCCAGGCGCACTGTAGATACTACTAGTAGATACTAGTAATAGTTACCCAGCAAGCCTTGGGTCCCACACTGTCATGCAGCCATGCATGTGGTCAGGGATCTGCATTCTCTCACTATCCGTAGTCCCATGACATCCTGGGGGGTGACGGCTAGGGCAGAGATGTCGGGTATCAGAAGACCTCAAGCGATGCAGGGATAGGAATGCGCCTCGTGCTTTCCTCAAGAAGTAGGGAAGTGGTACTGTGGAGTATGGTGGTATATACTAGGTACTACTACTACTTAAATAGTACTGGTGAAGGAGGGGGGGGGGAGACCATTAGAGAAGGAGAGATTGGACAAGGAGCAAGCAATCCTGGAAACTAGACGTACCCAAGTACGGAGTAGGCAGCCGCCATCATGGAGGGTCGGCAACGACGTAGCCCGAGGGTGCCCGGCGGCGGGAGAAGAGAAGATGCCCCAGGCCGGAAGCACCACACCTGGTCCGTGCGTGGTTCCGAACGCCCTCGACTTCACCTCCCGCATCGCTCAACGCCGCCCGCCAACGGCTTTCCTGCCTATGCTCACCTCCGTGTCATCTTACATGCCCTAGAGGTTGACTTCAAATGTCCACTCTGGGGTGTGGTTCGCAAGAATGGCGCAAGCAGGTCCTATTACGGACGTTACTCAACGGCTCTTCACCGAGCTGAAGTCGAAGAATGAGGAGACGCGGGTGCGAGCTGCTTACGAGCTCTACGACAACGTTCTTGCTATTTCACGAGGTAAAAGACGGCTTCCGTACCGCTTCTGAGACGATTCTGACTTCTTGTCTTTATTATAGATTGGCCCCCGGAAAAGTTCCTCGAGTTCTTTAATGCGGTTAGCCAGCGCATAGCACAGCTCGTGGTGACCGGCAATGACGCACACGAAAAGATCGGTGGCCTGTTGGCCCTCGACCGCCTGATAGACTTCGATGGTGTTGATGCGGCGCAAAAGACTACTCGCTTTGCCAGTTACCTGCGCAATGCGCTCCGCAGCAATGATAATGCGGTACTGGTCTATGCGGCCATGGCTCTTGGCCGTTTGGCGAAACCGGGCGGAGCTCTTACCGCGGAGTTAGTTGAGAGCGAAATACAATCTGCTTTGGAGTCTCTTCAGTCCGAGAGACAAGAAGGCCGCCGGTTTGCTGCCGTGCTTGTGATCCGAGAACTCGCCAAAGGCTCGCCGACACTTCTTTACGGCTTCGTCCCCCAAATCTTCGAGCTTATATGGGTCGCCCTCCGAGATCCTAAGGTGCTTATACGGGAAACTGCGGCCCAGGCAGTCAGTGAATGCTTTGAGATTATCGCCGCCAGAGATATGCAAGTGCGACAGTTGTGGTTTGCTAGGATATACGAGGAAGCGCTTCTTGGTCTGAAATCCAGCAGCAATGTGGACTGGATCCATGGCTCGCTTTTGGTTCTAAAGGAGCTTCTTCTGAAAGGCGCCATGTTCATGAATGAACATTATCGAAATGCATGCGAAATAGTTCTTCGTCTTAAGGATCATCGCGATCCGAAAATCCGCACCCAAATTGTCTTGACGATACCAATTCTTGCCTCTTACGCCCCTGTCGACTTTACGGAAACTTATCTTCACAGATTCATGATTTACCTCCAAGCACAACTCAAGAGAGACAAGGAAAGAAACTCCGCCTTTATTGCTATCGGGAAGATTGCAAATGCTGTTGGGGTCGCCATAGCACAATATCTTGATGGTATCATCGTCTATATCAGGGAGGGACTTGCGATGAAAGCGTAAGTTCCTCGTTGTTCAACTATCTGCTTTCCAGGAGGCTAACATATGGAAGACGTAATCGAGCTGCTATCCAAGAAGCGCCAATGTTTGAATGCATCAGCATGCTGTCATTAGCTGTAGGACAGGCACTTAGCAAATACATGGAAGCACTGCTCGACCCTATATTCGCCTGTGGGTTGAGCGAGTCACTTACGCAGGCGCTTGTTGACATGGCTCACTATATCCCGCCCATCAAGCCCACAATCCAAGAAAAACTGCTGGATATGCTAAGCTTGATACTCTATGGCACCCCCTTTCGACCCTTGGGGTGTCCGGAGAGCAGGTTGCCTCCAATGCCCTCGTTTGCTAGAGATTTTGCACCCCAAGAGCCACATACTGACACGGAAATTGCACTTGCGCTGCACACGCTAGGCAGCTTCGATTTTTCGGGCCATATTCTCAATGAGTTTGTCCGGGATGTGGCGATAAATTACGTTGAGAGTGAAAATCCCGAAATTCGGAAGGCTTCGGCACTTACCTGCTGTCAGCTTTTTGTCCATGACCCGATCATCAACCAGACAAGCAGCCATTCGATACAGGTTGTCAGCGAAGTTATTGACAAGCTCCTGACTGTCGGTGTTGGTGATCCAGATCCTGACATCCGACGTACGGTTTTGTGGTCATTGGACCGGAAATTCGACAGGCATCTCGCGAGGCCAGAAAATATACGATGCCTTTTCTTGGCGGTAAATGATGAAGTGTTCCCTGTCAGGGAGGCTGCAATCTGCATCATAGGTCGCCTTTCTAGTGTCAACCCAGCCTATGTATTCCCACCGTTAAGAAAGCTGCTTGTGAATCTCCTCACAAGTCTTGGGTTTGCAAGCACTGCCCGTCAAAAGGAGGAAAGTGCTCAACTTATCAGCTTGTTTGTTTCGAATGCAACAAAACTCATCAGGTCATATGTTGATCCGATGGTGAACACCTTGCTTCCCAAGGCAACTGATGCCAACCCTGGTGTCGCCTCGACGACGCTAAGGGCTATCGGCGAGCTTGCAAACGTTGGCGGCGGCGAAATGAAAACATATCTGCCTCAACTTATGCCCATAATTCTTGACGCATTGCAGGACCTCTCATCCCATGCCAAGCGAGAAGCAGCGTTGCGAACTCTCGGGCAGTTAGCCAGCAATTCTGGTTACGTTATTGACCCCTATCTTGAATACTCCCACCTCCTCGCTGTCCTCATCAACATTATCAAGACCGAACAGACTGGGTCTCTTCGTAAAGAAACCATTAAACTTCTGGGTATACTTGGAGCGTTGGATCCCTACAAATACCAACAAATCGGCGAGGCTGCACCAGATATTCATCACATCAACGAAGTGCAAACTGTTTCTGATGTTGCTCTCATCATGCAAGGACTCACCCCATCGAATGAGGAATACTACCCCACTGTTGTCATTAACACGCTTATGCAAAACATTTTGCGTGAAAATTCCCTCGTTCAGTATCACTCCGCAGTCATTGATGCTATTGTCACCATTTTCAAAACTCTAGGTTTGAAGTGCGTCCCGTTCCTGGGTCAGATCATACCCGGGTTTATATCGGTCATCAGGGGATCACCTCCCAGCCGCCTTGAATCGTACTTCAATCAAATGGCAATTTTGGTCAATATAGTGAGACAGCATATACGAGGCTTCTTGCCTGAAATCATCGAGGTTGTCCGTGACTTCTGGGACGCATCATATCAAGTCCAGGCGACGATTCTATCGCTCGTGGAAGCGATCTCCAAATCCCTGGAGGGCGAATTCAAGAAATACCTTGCAGGCCTCATTCCTCCCATGCTAGATACCCTTGAAAAAGACAACACACCGCGCCGACAACCTTCAGAGAAGATCCTTCATACATTTTTGATCTTCGGTACAAGTGGAGAGGAATACATGCACCTAATCGTTCCTTCCATTGTGCGCCTTTTCGACAGAGCTCAAAATCCTCAAAGCATTCGCAAGTCCGCAATTGATACACTCACCAAACTCTCACGGCAAGTCAATGTTTCAGACTTTGCGTCCTTGATGGTTCATTCCTTGTCCCGGGTCGTCGCGAGCAATGACCGCTTGTTGCGGCAGGCTGCTATGGATTGCATCTGTGCCCTCATATTCCAGCTTGGCCAGGACTTTAATCATTACATACACCTACTGAACAAGGTTCTGAAGTATCATCAGATAACTCATGTCAACTATCAAATCCTGATAACTAAGCTGCAAAAGGGAGATCCGCTTCCACAGGATCTCAACCCTGATGAGAATTTCGCAACATTGGCAGATGATACCAACTACGCTGAGATCGGGCAAAAGAAGATGGTTGTCAACCAACAACATTTGAAAAACGCCTGGGACGCCTCTCAGAAGTCTACCCGTGAAGATTGGCAGGAGTGGATTCGGCGATTCAGTGTGGAATTGCTGAAAGAATCACCTTCTCCTGCACTCCGAGCATGTGCCAGCTTGGCTGGTATCTATCAACCACTAGCAAGAGATCTGTTCAATGCGGCATTTGTTTCTTGCTGGACTGAGCTGTATGACCAATACCAAGAAGAGCTTGTTCGATCGATTGAAAAGGCACTTACTTCACCAAACATTCCCCCCGAAATCTTACAGGTTCTTCTCAACCTCGCCGAATTCATGGAGCACGATGACAAGGCCCTTCCAATCGATATCCGCACCCTTGGCAAGTACGCTGCTAAATGTCATGCCTTTGCAAAAGCTCTTCATTATAAAGAACTCGAGTTCGAACAAGATCAAAACTCGGGCGCAGTGGAGGCTTTGATCACTATCAACAACCAACTTCAACAGTCCGATGCTGCTATAGGTATCCTTCGAAAGGCTCAAGCATATCGGGACGTGGAGCTAAAAGAAACATGGTTCGAGAAGCTTCAACGTTGGGAGGAAGCGCTTGCTGCTTACAAACGGCGTGAAAAGATCGACCCAGATTCTTTTGGAGTCACTATGGGGAAAATGCGGTGTCTTCACGCTCTAGGCGAGTGGAAGGTGCTGTCTGACCTTGCCCAGGAGAAGTGGAACCAAGCCTCGCTCGATCATCGGAGGGCGATTGCACCCCTAGCAGCAGCGGCTGCTTGGGGTCGTGGACAATGGGAGTTGATGGATTCTTACCTGGGTGTCATGAAGGAGCAGTCACCGGACCGGTCCTTCTTTGGTGCTATTCTTGCTATTCATCGAAACCAGTTCGATGACGCAACGATGTATATTGAAAAGGCACGCAATGGCCTGGATACTGAACTTTCGGCATTGCTAGGGGAGTCGTACAATCGGGCCTACAATGTAGTTGTGCGAGTCCAGATGCTTGCTGAGCTTGAGGAGATCATTACATACAAGCAAAATATTGGCGACCCTGAAAAGCAGGATTCAATGCGTCAGACGTGGAACAAGCGGCTACTCGGGTGTCAGCAGAATGTGGAGGTGTGGCAACGCATGCTCAAGGTCAGGGCACTTGTTACCTCTCCTCGAGAGAACCTTGACATGTGGATTAAGTTTGCCAACCTCTGCCGCAAATCCAACCGCATGGGTCTCGCCGAGCGGTCTCTCGCCTCCCTTGAAACGGTCGTTTCCGATACAAATGGCACACGGGCTATTGCTCCCCCGGAGGTTACTTATGCTCGCTTGAAGTTCAACTGGGCCACCGGACATCAACGCGAAGCCCTTCAAATGTTGAAGGAATTCACTTCAAATCTTACCGAAGACTTGACGCGATTCAATGCTCTCATGCTGTCGCAACCTGATCATAATGGGGTGAACGGGGTCAATGGCTTGAATGGGGTTAATGGTATCGCAGACTCAAACCATACAGATGTTATGGGACTGCGTGAGCGCATCGGGGATGTTGCCAAGTTCAGAAGGCTGCTTGCTAAGAGCTACCTCAGGCAAGGAGAGTGGGAAACAACCTTGCAGCGAGGTGATTGGAGACCAGACAATGTCCACGAAGTGCTTACTGCGTATGCTGCCGCCACAAAATACAATCGTGACTCGTATAAAGCATGGCATTCGTGGGCTCTGGCCAACTTCGAAGTTGTTACGGCGATTGCGAGTCAAGTCAGCAGAGATGGCACGACACCACTGCCTATCGTTAACGGACATATTGTGACAGAGCATGTAATTCCTGCTATTCGCGGCTTCCTCAGGTCCATTTCTTTGTCGTCGACCTCATCTTTACAAGACACTCTGCGGTTCCTGACCCTCTGGTTCACTCATGGTGGTGATCAGGAAGTGAGCAACGTTGTTACCGAGGGCTTCACCGCAGTGAACATCGATACCTGGCTTGCGGTCACCCCACAGCTCATAGCTCGGATCAACCAGCCCAACCACAGAGTCCGCAGTACAGTTCATCGACTACTAGCCGAAGTCGGCAAGACACATCCCCAAGCGCTCGTCTATCCGTTAACAGTTGCAATGAAGTCTAACGTTGCTCGAAGATCACAATCTGCTAGCAACATCATGGACAGTATGCGACAACACAGTGCAAGACTTGTCGAGCAGGCCGACCTTGTGAGCCATGAGCTAATTCGGGTTGCGGTCTTATGGCACGAACTTTGGCATGAAGGTCTAGAGGAAGCCTCACGGCTCTACTTCGGCGATCATAATGTGGAAGGGATGTTTGCAACTCTTGCTCCCCTACATGAAATGCTTGATAAGGGCGCAGAGACTCTGCGCGAGGTATCTTTTGCTCAAGCTTTTGGACGTGATCTCGCAGAGGCGAAACACTATTGTATGCTTTACCGCGAGACGGAAGAAATAGGCGATTTGAACCAAGCGTGGGATCTCTACTACACCGTGTTCCGAAAGATCAGCCGGCAGCTTCCACAACTCTCCACGCTGGACTTGAAATACGTCTCCCCGAAGCTCAAAGACTATGTCGACCTTGACCTGGCCGTTCCCGGAACCTATCAAAGCGGTAGACCGATCATCCGCATTATCAGCTTCGACCCTATATTACATGTCCTGCAAACCAAGAAGAGACCACGGAGAATGACGTTGAAGGGAAGTGACGGAAACTCCTACATGTATCTCCTCAAGGGACACGAAGACATTCGGCAAGACGAACGAGTCATGCAGCTCTTTGGCCTGGTCAACACCCTTCTCGATAGCGATGGGGAGAGTTTCAAACGACATCTGTCTGTGCAACGGTTCCCTGCCATTCCGCTGTCTCAGAGCTCTGGCCTCTTAGGATGGTTCTCGAACAGTGACACGTTGCATGCGCTGATCAAGGAATACCGAGAGAGTCGACGCATTTTGCTAAATATTGAGCACCGCATCATGCTCCAGATGGCACCGGACTATGATAATCTCACATTGATGCAGAAAGTGGAGGTGTTTGGATATGCCATGGACAACACCACTGGAAAGGACCTGTATCGTGTCTTGTGGCTCAAAAGTAAAAGTTCGGAGGCCTGGCTCGAACGGCGTACGAACTATACTCGTTCCCTCGGTGTCATGTCTATGGTTGGCTACATACTTGGCTTGGGTGATCGCCATCCGTCCAATCTGCTTCTTGATCGTATTACTGGCAAAGTGGTTCACATCGATTTCGGTGATTGTTTCGAAGTGGCAATGCACCGGGAGAAGTATCCTGAGCGGGTGCCTTTCCGGCTTACTCGTATGTTGACGTTTGCCATGGAGGTCAGCAACATCGAAGGAAGCTACCGCATTACTTGCGAGGCTGTTATGCGTGTCTTGAGAGAGAACAAGGATTCCTTGATGGCTGTTTTGGAAGCGGTAAGTCCAATGCTGTTCCTTGTGGTCTGTTAAAGATTGAATCACTAATATGTAACGCTCTAGTTCATCCATGATCCCTTGATTAACTGGCGTTTGGGAGTCCGCGAGTCCCCAGAGCGGATGCCATTCTCGGCCGAGCGCCGTCAATCGGTCATCTCAAATGCTAATCTTGAGCACGGCGTGCATCCTAGCAACTTTTCGCGACACCGCCGGCCTTCTATCCTGGAGGGTGGCATCCTGGATGCGCAAGAGGGTATTCCCAACGAAGCCCGGGAAGCCCAGAACGCACGAGCGCTCCAGGTGCTTGCTCGAGTTAAGGAGAAGCTGACCGGACGAGATTTCAAGCCTAGCGAGGAACTCAATGTCAGCGACCAGGTTGACAAACTTCTGGCCCAGGCCACCAGCGTGGAGAATATCTGCCAGCATTGGATTGGATGGTGCAGTTTCTGGTGATATCTCTCTTTGATTGCGTTGTTCGTGTTTTCTTGAGGTTTTTTAAGATGGCGCAACTCATGGTTACGGATTTTGCATGGCATGACTCTTCTTCATCCCATACTTTGTCTCCTTCTTTCCCTTCTTGCTCTTCCCTTCTGTATGGCATTACTACCCCCGTGTTTGCTCGCGCGCGGGTGCAGTCTGTCCTGGACCCGCGATGGACACCCTGTTGTTCTTAGGGGGTCTGCTTTCCCGGTAATAATAGTGTTCTGTTCTTATATTTGGCAATAGGGGCAGGGGCGAGGGTTCGTCCAGGGTATAGACAGTGAATTTGAATCTAGCAATCTTTATCTGGTGTCTGGTGTCTAGTGTCTGTATCTAGTATCTAGTACCTGGTATCTGGTATCGGGTATCGGGTATCGCAGCACGAGACCTCTGGCATGTTCATTTGCACGGGGATGCGCAGGAATAGGAAATAGCCGAGGTCACGAGCGGCGGGCTGAGCTGAGCTGAGCTGGAAATCCGCCGGGCGCCCAAAGCCTAACACTAAGTTACTAACACTCCCTCCCTCCCCCTGCCTTCGTCTCTCGTGCTTTCCATCCTCTCTCCGGAAGAATGTGATGTTCTGTTAATCCCCTCCGGAGACGTACGCAAAGGATTCCCCGCAAAGCTTGATGGGCTCGTACCATGGCGTCCGACTCCCCGCCCACCCCCGACCTCCATCCGGTGGTTCGCAACGCTCTCCGCATTTCTCTCAGTGCCAAGGAGTACCGCCTACTCCACGAATACGCCATCCAGCGCTCCCCTTCGGCCGTTCAGAACAAACTGCCTGCGCCTGCCAGGTTCGAGGCTATCGTTCGCTCAAAAAACAAGCACAATGAAGCCGCCGTCCGAGCCTCGCTGCGGGTCTTTGTCCTCTCTAGCTCCCTGTTGAAGCTCGCTGACGTCTTGGTGGGGAGGATCCGCGGTGACGTATCCAAGTGAGCAGCATCCTTCCCTCCTGGAGTATTGATTGAGACTTTTAAGGAAAGGAAAGATGGATGGATCTTGATCCTCACTAACCTTTGGCACGCCACCCAGACAGAAAGCACCACGCACATCTCTTGCTCGCTCCCCGAACTTCTTCCGTCTCTCGGTCTCTCTCTCGCTCATTCTCCTCTTTCATCGGTTCCTCTATCGCTTCTTCGTCCGGTTGCGCGCGAACCTCCGCACAGATGATGCGCGACCATTCCGCGACCGTAACCCTCGGGTCTCCAAGGCGCTGACCTCGCGCTTTGCGCCCGCTGTTGGAGCTAGCATTGCCGGGTTTGCGCTGGGGATCTGTCCGCAGAATCAGCTCCGGTTGACCACGGCCATTTACACAGCTACTCGCAGCTTGGAGTTTCTATTCAATACGCTGGATCAGAAAGGGTGGTTCGAGAATCGTCCTCGGTGGTTTGGAAGTTGGTTGTTGATGCCGGTTGCGTGCGCGCAACTCTTTCATGCTTTTGTGTTTGATCGCAAGACTACACCGAAGGTTCGTTCAAACTGTTTCTTCCTGGCTCAGAATGTATGCTTATCGAACACATAGTGGTTTGGCAATGTGGTCCTAAGGCTCTCTCCAAGCTATGTGCGTGATCGCCCTGATTCTTTGCCCTTGGAGTTTCCCTGGCCGGAGAAAGAGGGCGTGGTGGATTCGCTGGCAAATATCGCCAATCTACGATGGCCGTAAGTCCGGCCAACCACCCCTACTCTCCGAAGTATTCTAGCTAATCATCTACCAGGGCGTTTGCTTCCCCCATCTTACATCCCGGAAGCCCTAACACTTTGCCGTCTTCACTGACGTCCATTTCACCCATCACTGGCCCTGCCCATCCAGCTATATCTAGCCTGTCGTGCGCATTGCTCCACCCCAGTAGCCCCAGCTGCGCTACAGCATTCTTGCATCACGTCCTTCTCTCAGTTCCGCCTCTCGCCCGTTTCTTGACGACCATCATTTTCGCATTATCTCTGCGAAATATTAAGAGCTTGGCGTCTGAACCCATCACATCAATCAACAAACTCTCCAAGCGAATTATCACTTTAATAGCCATCCTCTCCGCGTCTGCCGGCTCCGCATGGGGCAGCATCTGTCTCTGGAACTCGCTGCTGCCACGTTCCGTTCTCCCCAAAAATCGGTTCTTCCTCAGCGGTGCACTTGCAGGCGCTCCATTCGCTTTCCTTGGAAACAGCCGCAGCATCTTCATGTACTTCTTTCGAGCGGCTGTGGACTCCGCTTGGAAGACAAACGTCAAACGCGGATCGTGGAAGGGCTGGAAAGGCGGCGACTTGTGCGTCGTCGTACTGGCCTGGGCACTCATGGGCGCTATCCTGGAGACTAGACCCTCTGCCGTCCAGGGCAAGGGCGTGAGGAAGGCTCTGGCATGGATGAAGGGAGATGGCTTCTCGGATCCGGTTGAAGTTGCCGCCAGAAAGAAGGCCAAGAAAGCGGCCGCGCAGAAAAAGGCAGATAATGAGTCAATATGAGGCCCGTGACATGTTGATATCTATTGCTTTACCTACTAGTATCTACTACCTTTGCAGGTTTCCTAATAATGCCTTTTCTTATATGGTGTATCTCGTGTTCATGGCTCAGTCTTTACAGCGACGGGTGGAGTCTGTAGTTAGATTACCCATTTCGTACAAATCACTACCTAAGGGCTGTTCAGAATTACAGACATCAATCATCATGAGATAGGATCCATCGAGCTATGTACGCCAGCCTCTTCCACGCAAAGAAAAAGAAAATGATGAATTGCAATAAGAGCTAGCATGTCTAGGCGTGTTTAGTAACTTTGGACGAGCCATAAACACTTAGCCATGTCTTGTACTCCGCAGTCCGTCTTCCTGCCTCCCCCACCACCAATCATCGAACTTGTATCGCCTAAAGGCAGAGATAGGAAGAACAACAACTCGCGCGTTCTAACCTTTTATATTAGTACACTATCCCCTATCACACAATAACAGGAGAATGCAACTCACACTTGGAGATCATGCAAAACACCGGATCCACCCCAGGATCAGCACGTAGCTGCGCATTCAAAGCACCGCGCCACTGACTCGACGACACGATAGGCAGTCATCGGCCGACCAGACGAGAGCGGGAACTCCGTGGCCGACGGTCGATACTCCAAGCGATGGATCGTAGAGTCGTAGCCACACTGGTTCTTCACATTAAGAAGCCAATCGGTGAAGTTGAGCTCAGTGAGCTGAGGAGCGGAATCGACGGAAGAAAGACCAAGTGCAAGTTCCTGCACCGTGCACAAGCCGTGTCTGCTGGGATCCGGCTCGTTTATGACCCAGATGTTGCGTGCGAGTAGATCATGGCTGAAAGCGTGCGAACGAGGTTGTTTCGCCACTCTTTCTGCGGGAGGCTTGATTTCTTCGCCCGCACGAGCAGAACGAGCAGACGGCTCATGTTTTGGCTCCACTGGTCTGGTGCTGGTAGGATCAATCTCGATGTCATTTGGTAAAGTCCGTGTGTTTACAATGACGACGGAGCTCTTGCGACTAGACTCGATGGGCTCGGTTTTGATACGGGGAGCTCTGTTGTTGTTGATGATGTTGTTCGCTTCTTCTTCTTCTTCTTCGTCCGAGTCTTCGCTTTCTTCGCTGCCGCTGCTGCCGCTGCTGCTGCTGCTGCTGCTTTCGCGCCATTGGCTCATCTGTGTGGTGGGCGGCCGCGGTTCCCTTGCCTTGTAGTCCCGCTTGATGACACAGACGAGACCCATGATTCCCTGCATACGACGCGTATTGTGGGAAGCATCTTGAACGTAATCAGGGAGCTGGCCTAAGATAGAGTAGATGAATTCCTCCTGTTGGGATTTCGCCCCCTTGTTACGACAAGAATGGTACAGCTTGTCGTGCTGCAGAAGCAGATCGGTCAACCGAGTCCGCAGGGTCTTGAGGTCCTCCTCGTCTCCACCGAGGTAGGAGACGAGGGTCTCCCGGTTCCACTTGAACTTGCCTGTGATTTCTTAGTGGGGGGACTTTAACAATATGGTGAGAGATAGGGGGCTTACCCATTTGAATGTTTTAACTGTCTAGGCAGGGGGGTTGCAAGTTACCTAGTAGCTGGTTGAGGGCTGAGGTGTAGGACAAAAGGTAAACAAGCCCATGGTGGCATGAAAATGTGTTAGAGAGTGTGAAAGCATTGCTTGTATTACATAAGCGAACGGACAAGTTGCCCCTTTGTTTTCTCGGCGGATTATGAGATGATGTCGTTGGGATGGTTGTAGATTCACCAAAGAATTTGGACGACGACGATGCGATATGGATAGCATAACACGGGCAGATTGGCTGGGCGGTGGGGGTTTGCAGGCGGTCTCCTGGGCGGTGCACAGCGGTTTTATGGTCCACGTTTAGCGGCGCCAAGAAAAAAACGAACGGAAATTCGAAGATGATAAAAATGTGTGATTTTATTGGCCGCTGCTGGTGGGGGCGCCGCTCTGCTTGTCCAACAACAAACAGTTGGAACGAACACAAGAGGCGTAAAAAGCATCGCAAAAAAACAAAAAGAGAATTCCATTGCGGGGAATCGAACCCCGATCTCCTGTGTGAAAGACAGGTATGATAGCCGTTACACTACAATGGATTTTGATGCAAAATTGCTCAATTTTATGCTATACCAACCAGGGCCTCGGTAACCATACAAACTATGGGCAGTATTACAACTTGCTCGGCGAGATGCCCGAGAAGTCAACCTCGAAAGCTAGCGATATAGTTAGATATTGTTGAGCCAATAACTACTAGGGTAGATTGGCCATTTTAAATCCAAATACAGAGTACAATCTTAACGATGCCCCGGGCCATATTACACAACTCAGCCGCGTGGCTCCAGACCCCAGCCCTGACCCCGGAAGAGGAAGGAATCCCCGCCAACCCCGGCGGGGAACTTGCCCCGTAAACCCTTCCGGGGTTGCTCCTACTTGGGTTACAACTTACAATACTCCGTACCACTAGGATGCCCATGCCTCACACTCCCAAAGACCGGACGATTTCCGACTTCTGCGCAATGCCTGCATCCCCTTGACGGTTCTCTGCGAGTGAGGAGGCTGGTCAATTTTATCATGTTTCCCCTCCTGGAACCCCTTTTCCGGTCGTCTCCCTGGCCTCGGGTCCAGACTGGATGATTTCCGGGGTTGCAGCGGCAGCCCCCACTGGAACCAGCGAAGCAGCACGAAGGCACGCAGGCAGGAAGGCAGGGTACCTGCCGGCTATTCCTGTGTACGCTATTCCTGGATCCCCCGTAGTGGCTTTCCATCATTCATACAGGGCTAACTGTACTGCGACCTCCTTAGTGCTTAATTGTTCTCCTGCCAACCAGCTTCTTGGCAGCTCCAGCTCTTCGCAGCTGCTCCGGGGAAGCTAGACCGACTCTTCCTGGAGCTCTTCGCACCGGTTAAATTCCTCGTCCTCGCTGTGTTCCTCTCGCTCAGTCGCTCTCAATTCCTCTCGCATAATCCCTATATCTTTACACACATTCTTCTCCCAAGTCAATTTTTTATCATTACTCTCAGTCAACCATACTTTGTCACAATGTCTGCCAGAAAGTTGAAGATTGGCTGCGCCGGTTTGGGCCGTATGGGAAAGCGCCATGCCCTGAACTTCCTACAGCGTACTCCCCGCGCAGAGCTGGTTGCCGCTAGCACCCCGGATGACACTGAGTTGGAATGGGCCAAAGAGCATCTTGTTCCCTACGGAGTGACTCTGTACAAGAACTACGATGACATGCTGAAGCACGAAGGCTTGGAGGCTGTTGTGGTTGCGTCGGCTACGGCTGTGCATGCGGAGCAGGCCATCAAGGCTATCGAGGCTGGCAAGAATACCCTTTGCGAGAAGCCCTTGTCTACTAGCGCCGAGATTGTAAGTTCTACCTCGCGTATATCTCTAAGTTCAATGACAACTAACTTGCCCGGTTATAGTCTCAAACAGTCCTTGACGCGGCTTCCAAGAGACCTGACCTGAAAGTGATGTGCGGTTTCTCCCGGCGCTTCGATGCCTCCTACCGCGATGCGTTCAATAAGATGTCTGCTGGTGGAATTGGTGCCCCCGCCGTCATGCGCAGTCAGACCTGCGACAAGCTCGACCCGACCGGATTCTTTGTCGCTTATGCTGAATTCTCTGGGGGGATATTTGTGGACTGCTCCATCCATGACATTGACCTGGCCCTTTGGTTCTTTGGCCAGGACAGCAAGGTCAAGTCTGTCTCTGCGGTGGGTATCACGGCAGTCGAGCCAGACCTTCGCAAGCACAACGACCGGGACAACGCTGTTGGCCTGGTTGAGTTCCACAATGGCAAGATTGCCTACTTCTACGCCTCGCGCATGATGGCTGCCGGTCAGGAAGATACCACTGAGATCATCGGTACCAAGGGTAAGCTGGCGGTGAACACTCAGCCTGCTCTGAACCTGGTCAACATTTTCGACGAAAACGGTGTCCGTCGCGAGATCCCCCAGCACTACTACGATCGCTTTGAATATGCATTTGTCACCGAAGCGAACGAGTTCACCGCTTGCTGCCTCGATAACACCCCAGTCCCTTTGAAGCTCGAGGGTGCGGTTCAGGCTGTCCGCATTGGCGGTGCCCTCCAAGAATCTCTGATCACCGGGGAAAAGATCTTCTTCGATGAGGATGGTCAGCGAATTCCCAAGGCAAGGCTATAGGCGGGATGGATTCACGATAGACTTCTATATTATGTTTATTCCATTGGTTTTACGAAGATAATGAAAAGCGTGATCGCCGCGGTTTTTGGTTATATTCAAAGCAAATAGGTATCCAATTTCGATACTTAGAGAAGTAAATGTCTTTCCCACTTCGAATTGTATGTCATTTCGCAGTTTTACTAGGCATGCTCCGTGCATTGTACTGCTTTTGGTGTGCTGCGATCAATTGCCTCGGCAGTATTGCCAGGCCCCACTAGATCCTCGCCAAGGCAGAATAGAATAGGGCTGTCAAGGGACCCTGCCACTATCCCCAATACCACTGATTCGGGACCTTGTTTCCGAAGGGTGATCGATTTCTATAGTCCGGTGGAGTTGGATCCAGCCCAATGTTCGGTAGTTGATGTGGGCCAGGATATCGGTTTCCGACAGCCGAACGAACCACGGGCTCACGCACGGCCCGTCTCGGTAAGCCTGCCTCCTCCCTGGCAGGACGCATGACGACCGTGGCTATGGTCGGTGGCCAGTGTCGTACCTGGTTCTAAGTAATGGTGATCCGGAAACCACACGTTTCATCCTCGGCAGTCTGGATTGGTGTCCCTGAGAGTGGAGTTGGAAATGGAGATGACGGCTATTGAGCGAGGCGGCTGTTACCCCGAACAATTCTGGGGCTATACACTGCAGGCGTAGTTTCTGCTCTGATCGCATCAGCTGTGCAGAGTCGGATGGCAGCTACTGTGGTGATGGTCGTACAATTGAATCGAAATCGGGAACAAAAAAGCAATTGGCACAGTTCCGTCCCGCCGCCGAATATATACGAAATACGGAGCGAGAAGCTGGAAGCGTGGGGGGAAGCGGCCAAGGCCCGTCCGTGATTGATGGAGATTCGGGGTGATTTGGTCCGAATGGCGGGGAAGCGTGGAGGGGCTGCGTGGGGGACCCTCTTTTCTCAATTGCCTTCTTCTTGTTCTTTTTCTTATCTGCTCTCTCTTCTCGTCGATTTCTCTTTCGCATATCTTACAACATCCATTCATCGTCCTCACATCTCTTCACAATGGGTTCTACTTCGACTGTCGCTGACACCCGCTTCAAGCTCAACACTGGAGCGGAAATCCCCGCTCTGGGTCTCGGTATGGGAATTAAATCTTCTCACGGGTTGAGAATAAAAGAAACCCCCGGCTAACACTTGTGCAGGAACCTGGCAATCGGGTCCCGGGCAGGTTGAGAAAGCCGTTGCCCATGCCATTGCGGTGGGATACAGACACATCGACACTGCGTTTGCGTACGGCAACGAAGGCGAGGTGGGCAAGGGTATCAACGCAGCCATTGCGTCCGGAATCGTCAAGCGAGAGGACCTGTTCATCACCACGAAGCTCTGGAGTACGTGGCACTATCGAGTGGAGGAAGCTCTGGACCAGAGCTTGAAGAACCTGGGGCTGGACTATGTCGACCTCTATCTGGTTCACTGGCCCGTGGCCATGAACCCTAACGGTCAGTATATATATATATATATAGTATTTTTTCTTTCGGGGGGGGAGTTAAATCGTCACCAGTCTACTGACGCAGCAAAAGGAAACCACCCCAATATCCCCACGCTCCCCGATGGCTCCCGCGACCTTCATCTTGACCACTCCCATATCACCACATGGAAGAGCATGGAGAAGCTTGTCGGAAGCGGTAAGGCCAAGGCCATTGGTGTCTGCAACTATAGCAGACCCTTTCTCGAGCAGCTGCTTGCCGAAGCCACCGTGGTTCCGGCCGTCAACCAGATCGAGAACCACCCTTGTCTCCCCCAGCAGGAAGCCGTCGATTTCTGCATTGAGAAGGGCATCCACATTACCGCCTACAGCCCTCTTGGAAGCACGGGTAGTCCGCTGCTGACGGCGGAGCCGATCGTGGAGGTGGCGAAGAAGAAGGGTGTTGACCCTGCCACAGTTCTTCTGAGCTGGCACAGTATGTCCCCCGTGTCGAGTGGTTTCTCTTGAACCAGTACCTAACAGAAAATTCTCTTTCAGTCAGCCGCGGCTCCTCTGTCCTCGCTAAGTCCGTGACGCCTTCTCGGATCGAAAGCAATAGCAACTTGGTTGCCCTCGATGAAACGGATATGGCCACTATTGCCAAGTACACGAACGATCTGGCCGCAAAGGATGCCTTCCAACGTTTCGTCTTCCCTCCGTTCAAGCTTGACTTTGGATTCCCGGACAAGATTGGTCGGGTATAAAGGGTTGATTAGAACTGCTGATAGGTAAGGCGGGGTTATTATAGAGGAATAAGGATAGTTAGAACTTGCTGATAGGTAAGGCGGGGTTATTATAGAGGAATAAGGATAGAAGGATCTCAAGAGATGGATTGGCCATATTAACGCATTGGTAACTGTACATACACTTCCCCTTATCATAGATGAAATGATTTCATGAAAGATCCACCTGGCCCTTCGATGAGACTCAGAAAGAAAAAAAAAAAAAAAGGCATTCACCCACGGCCAATACTGTAGAGCCCAAGCACACGTACCGCCCATCAGGGCAAGCTGCAGCACCTGTTCAAGCAAGCGAGAGTAACGAAAATAACACACATACACAAAAGCTGTTGAGTATCGAAACAAAAAGAAAAAAAAGAAATTGTACTGCTGTGTCTCACCGCTTCAATTCACGGCTCTTCAGCCCACGTCGCGTCCTTCCTTCCTCTCCCTCTTCTGTGTTGTTTTTGTGTTGTTTTCTTCATCCCCCGTCACCCTCCCGTCACCCAACCTTCATCTTCTACCACCATCTTTCACTCCCACCCATCATCAAAGAAAAAACAGCACACAACTAAACAAAAGGAAGAGGGCGGGTGGGCGTCACACCTTCTCGTTCCCAATCATTTGGGAGAGAAGGTGTGATTGACTACCTGGCCTCTGGCACAACAAGCCCGCTCCATTCTCTGTCCAGGGTGATCTCCATAGAGACAGTCGCTGAGCTTTGCGTCTCGGAGTAAACGCCCTTGGACACAAAGAACTCTTGATAGCCCAGCTCCTTGATATCCCGTGGGGCTTCCTGTTCGGGCTTATTGCCTTGTCGAGCGAACTCTCGCAGTGCTTGAAGTCGTCGTGCCTCCCGCTCGACTACGACTGCTTGGACAAGAGCGCTGGATAGCACCCGCCGAGCATTCAAGGTCTTGAAAGCCTCTTTCAGTTGCGCGTAAGGGAGCGAGATCAGCATAGCAGAAGGTATCACTGTTTCGCGGCCGGGCTTTCTTTCGCCCACAGACCCAAACTTCAGTTTGGCAAGTCCTGGGTTGGAGCAGATCGCTCCTGAGACTGATTGAAGATGCTCCGGGATACGGTTTGGGATGCTTTTGCTCTGCGCTTGAGGGTCCAGGACAAACTGGGCGTCAATGTGGTCAACAATGAATGTCAACGCGGCCCGGACCAGCAGCGGAGCCCAGATGTCCTGGAGCTCCTGGCTTCGGGTCGGGACCTTGTCCGCCTTTCCTTGACTACCCTGAGAGACCCCAGCGACATTAGAGGTTGCAGCGCTCTCGAGAACGACAGAGAAACGTTCGGTGCGAAGCCCGAAGTGAAAGATTGCCTCTACTGTATCCCAGCCGATGAGGTTCAGTGCCATTCTCACGCCCGCTTCGAGGATACTGTTCACTTGCAAAAAGGCGCCCGATGTTGCGTACGAGAAGGCCAGATCAGCCATGGCAGCACTGATTGGGAACGGGCACATGGTTAGGCTTTCTTCGGTATACCCGAGCACTGCAAGGGCCGCGGATCTGAGCTGTTCACCTTGCAGAAGAGGCGACCCATACAGGTTACGGAGTGCGTATTCGAAGCCTTGTATCATGTTGATCTGATCACCGAGCACAGCGACAATCTCATACTTCCCATCTTGATAGATCTGAGACTGAAGGAGGGTGGCGATGAATCGGCTGCGAGCGATAATGGCCCTGTGTACGGGCAGTATGACAGTGTGGAATGCTTCGTTGGTTGACTTCAGTCTGATCTGAAAGTCGCAAAGATCCCCTTTCTCGAGGAGACCGAGGAAGTACGACGAAAGCGTCTCCGCATCTATGAACTTATCCACTTTTCATGACAGTTTGTCAGTTTCGAATTACAAACATAATCCTACTTCAAATTGCACTCACCTTTCTTGACATTCGAACCACTACCTTCCGCAGCAACGCCATCACCTGCCTTCTTGGTCACCCGGATGTTGTTACTCTCGACTTCACTTCTGGTCGACGCCGCCTTTCCGGTACTCAAACAACTGCAGCAGTCGCCATTGTGATGCACGCAGCAACACGATTGCCTTGGAGAACATTCGCAGTCAGACATTGGCTTATGCACGCAGCAGTCTGGGTTGAAGACGCAAAGAGCCCTTCCATGGGTCCGACAGACAGGCGTGGTTCCGTTGTGGACGATGCGGGTCGAGTTCTCATCCTTCTCCTCATCGGCGTGGTCATGGATAGTCTCTACGGACGAGTCATCTACAAGCGAGACAAAGTGGTCGGCTGTATGGTTTCCATCTGCGACGGAGCGTTTTGCAGCACTGGCGTTGCCAGCCGCAGAGTGAACATTTTCTTTCCCACCAGACTGAACCATGATAGACGATGCATCAGGCACAGCCTTTCGGACATTACGCTGGTTGTCAATATGTCCTTCGGACAGACGACGACGACGACGCGGATCCTGATCAAACGCAGCATGATCACTATCGCTGGAGGCATTTAACGCCGCAAGAATTCTATCCTTCAGGGAAGTCTTATCGGACAGGCCCGGACCAGCAGCCAACTTGGAGTCGGACTGCGTCTCGGTTGCATCAGTCGGGAACTCATCCTCGACGATGCTTGCATATGGTGGAGGCGATGGCTCTTTCCCTTTATTCTCCGTGGCAGCGACAGCATCGGGATGTTTATCACCATCAGACTGCACCGACATCGTCTCGACCGTGTCGCCGTCATTATGATCTTCCACCTCCTTATCCTTATTCTTGTTCCTGTTCTTCGTACTATTCTTACTCTTTTTCTTCGTCTTGGCCTTCCCCTTGCCCTTCTTCTCCTTGCGCTTTTCGGCAGTCCCGTCTATCGGGACGTATCCAGGAAGGGCGGGGTCCGACGACCGCGTACGCCGCATTGATGCTCCCGCCTGGTTCGGGGCCCGCGAGATGTCGAAGAAGTCGTCGAGCTTCTCCACGAAGCAGGGCAGCTCGGACGTGCAGAAAGAGCCACGCCGTTCCATCCTACTTAGCTCTTCTTGTTACTTCTTTTGGGCTTGGGTTTGAAGGCAACAGAATCTGAGAAGGTTTCATGGGGAAATATTTCAATGCAGAGATCGCGCGTCGGAGGCTTACTTACGTGTATGTGGGTGTGTGCTCAAGTCTGAGGTCAAGATCTTCAGGGTGGATGCTGAGACTGAGGTTCATTTGAGACTGAGGTTCGTTGAAGAAAGAGAGACTCGGAGACTCACAAAGACAGAGAGATCAATTCGTCCGTTGACTTGTTGTTGGCACGTTAAAGGAAGACAGAGAGAGATCAGTTTGTCCGTTGAGTCGTTGTCGTTTCTTTGTAAGTTAAAGGAAGACAGTGGGAGATTCTAAATTGAAGTAAACAAATCTTTCCTGTCGTGTTGCGTGTTGTGTGTTCTGTCGTGTCGTGGGTCGTTTTCTATTCCATGTTACGCTTTCGCTGCCTCATGGCCTACCGGTAGGTAGGTAATGCCCACGCAGCCCTAGATAGATACAAGTAGGTACGGTCGTGCACTCGTATGATACGATGATCAAGTATGCACCAAGTAGATCGGTAGGTAGATAGATAGATAGACAGTCAAACTCCCCCGCCTGCACCTAAAATAACCAGCGATAAAAGAAAACAAAGCCAAACCTTCTTCCACGCCAGCAAGTCACCAGGAAAGAAATGATATCAAAGAACAGAGATACAAAGACCATTCATTCATCCATTCATGTCTTGATCCATTCATCTAAATAAAGTTAATACTTATACTCTTATACTTAATCATATACATTCCTCTCTGCAACAATGAAACTATACAAACTATACCACCCACTCTGTGAAGTCCTTTGGAGTACTCTGCATGATATTATCCAGTAGCTTTCTACAGATATTTACTACCTGCCTATCTACTTAAGGTACCTAGGTGGGTATCTAGAAAATATACTGTTTTTAAGCAGCACCGCTGCATACTTCTATTTTCGTATTTGTGAACAGTCACAGTTACCTTAGGTAGTGTCGCCGGTGCTAGAGCTGAAGTTGGAGCTGGTAAGGTATACATACGCTGAGGAGGGTTCACGGTTCCACGTGACCTGTTTTCCCACCTGACGTGACTCATTGTATTATACGGTTGGTCGGCGGGTCGACTGGTCTGGTTTAGACTGATTTGGACTGGTCTGGGCGAGATGAGGTGATTGATACCTACATATACATGGCTGGTTGGTTGTGTTACTAATGGGGGGGGGGGAGACAGCGGTGCTGAAAAAAACATGGGAGGGTGAAGCAGCCGGGGGAAGATGGAAAGGTTCTGTGTGCTGCTAAGAACAACACATAGCAAACTTAAACTACCTACCTACCTACCTATGATTTCTTAATTACATGGGAATCAAACTTAATGGCTTAATAGTAGATGGAGGATGATAGTTTAGAATGATTTATTTTTATTTTCTTATTAATCTCTACCTATCAGGGAATAGGAAAGACGCGAGTCTTCTAGTAGTCTGGATATGACACACAAACACATAAAGAAATCGCTAGATGGGATGGGAAAGGTTGGATAACTCAAACATAGAGGCGGTATGGGGGAAAAAAAGAAAAAGAAAAAAAAAGAAAGAAAGACAGTGGTGGCCTGTCCGCTCAACATAACGCAGATGGTATATCATGATGTATGCGAAACCGGTATTCCGAATGAGAGAGGTATCGAACATAAGAGAATGCAGCAAGGCTAGTCAGGACATTGAATAATACATCATGGTCAGAGAAAGGTAATGAAGGGAAGGAAGGAGAGAAGAGTGGTGTGGTATACCGTGAAGGGAGAGTGGGAAAGGAAAAGAGGAAAGGGATGAATGAGGTCTGGGAAGGATGATGACGGATTAGAACATTCCGCCGTCCATGGGAACCTTTGGTGGCGGGTAGGAGGGAACGGCAGGGGACGACTCTGCTGCCATGGACATAAGCTGATGGCGGGCCTTGGCGTTCAGGTTGCCTCCCTCGCTAGAGGTTTTGCGCAGCCGGGCCCGGGATCGGGGCCGCTTTTCGCCATCGTCGGAGAAGTTGCTAGTTTCCTCCATCATGACGGAGTCCACCGATGGAGCATATTGTGACTCGTGTCTCTCGCCCTTGAGTGCACCGAGGATCGTCTGTGTGGTAGTCTGACGACGGCGGCGGGGGTTCATAGGGGGGATTGGCGGTGTCACCATGCCGTTGCTCAAGCTTGCACCAGGAGGGAGACCAACGGTTGGGACATTCGAGGTGCATGAGACAAATGTGGGTTCGGAGATTTGCGTTTTGCTGACCATCCGCTTTTGAAGCATGATGTGTCCAGGGGCGCGCTGGGGAGGAGCATTGGTGTTGTTGCTGTTGAGAGTGGTGGGCACTGAGGCCGACGAATGGCTGCGAGCCGGGTCCTCCAACGGTGGCGTGGCGTTGGCGGAATATGGGGCGATGGGAGAAGGACGTGGCGTAGCACCGATCAGGGAGGTGGTGCTCGCAGCTGGGGGATAAAAGGGTCGGTCGTGGTAACTCTGCACGGCAGATCGACTCTCACTGCGATATCTTCCCGAAGCGGCGGAGGAGGAACGATCGTACACGACCGGCTCATTGACTTCAACAGAGGGGCGAGCGGACGATGGAACAGAAGACACGCCGTGGTCATAATCATGCGCGAAAGGCTTGGGAACCCCGTGGGCGACTTCGTCCAACGTTTCCAAGCCATCTCTATCCCGTCGAGTGCGACTCTTGGAGCGGCCAGACGCATCGGAGGTCGAGCGATCTCTGCGAGACCTGAAGCTTGAGTGGGGGGACGCTCCACGGCTACGGCTGGACTCGCGGGAGTCCTCCTGGCTGCTTCGTCCAAAAACCTTAGACCGGAAGGATCTTTCAGCGGCGATGTGGGGGGAGCTGGAGTTCGAGTGCTTCGCGAAGTTGTTGAATGGGGGCCTCTCCTCCTCTTCACGCCACGGGTCTTCCGAAACCAAAGCTGGGGTCGAGGCATTCGCAACGTTAAGACCCCTCGTGTTCTTTTGCTCCCGGTTAAAGAGATGCTGCTTTCCAGGCTTGTTTTTCAAGAAGGCGAATGCATTGCCCGGTTTGCTAGGGGTCAAATCCGGGGTCTGGCGCCCTGAGACGGGACTCGCGGACCTGCTCTCACCTTCAGCAAAACCCCGAAGTTTTTCCTGCACTCTCCGTCGCCTCTCCGCCAGCTCATTGGCAAATTCTTCGCGCTCTCTCTGTGTCTCAGTGCTTCCTTCGCGCCTATGTCTCGACATAAGCTCACTCTGCCAGTTCGAACTGTGCGGGGCGCCTGCATGATGCTGTAGAACGTGATCCTCCGGCACATTGTTCTCGATCGGCTGCGGGGGGAGATCTGGAGAAGGAGGCAGGATGGATGATCTATCACTGTCCCGTCGTAGGTGAGTACGGATGAGACCACCGAGACCCAGACCTGACGGCCCCAGGGTTGGTGAGTCGGGCTTCTCGGGAATATCATTGCCATCCTCGGCTCTGCTTTCAGCAATATCGTGTTCTGCGATGGGCTTTAGGTCACCGAGGTCCGAGTACCTAACTTCAGGCAAAGGGCTTCGATGTTCGCTGGCGGAGGTGGATGGCCTAGACGGCGTTTCAGGCCGCAGAGCAGGATGAATATCGTCAGTAGTGTACACCGTGCCGCGCGAGCGCAAAGCACCGCCTTCATCCTCGGAGTCGCTGGGGCTGGGATTGGCGAAAAATGTTTCATTGCCGTGCCTTGCAGGGGAGGCATGCACAGCGGACCGGCTACCTGGGCGTTGAACCTCGCTGTAGTGGGAGGACGCAGAGGAGCCTGGCCTTGACCGATAGCTTGTGTTCGACAGTCCTCTCATACGCCCAACGTGCTCTTGCGGCATCGCTGGTGGCCCAGGAGGCGGTGGAGGTCGCGTTGAAGGCGGAGGGTTCCACCCCTGGTGCATCTGTAATTGGCGTCGCGTGAACTGGCTTTCATCGAACATACTGTTAGGCTTATTGAACATGCCCGTTGCTGTGGCCTTCCCGTGGTCTTCAGGTTGCAGGGCAGCCATCAGGGGGGCCTTTTCTTCGTGTTCACTCGCTGGGGGGCTCAACGGAGGGGCCCCGTATGCAGAATTTGCTTGAGTTTGCGGTTCCTTGGAATTAGCCCCGGTGGACTGTTCTGGCGATGTAGACAGCGATGGAGGGCTGGTCGGCCGGGCAGTGGTGGTGGCGGTTTGGACAATGCTCATCGGTTGCATCCTATCACGGAGATTCGTGGCGCTTCTGGAGAAGGTGCGGTTCAAGGCAGGAGGGAATTCTGGTGTCGTTCCTCGCTGGCGACTCAGGCTTTCTAGTCGTTGCAAGGTAGACGTCTGCTGGTTCTGGGCTGATTGCGCCAAACCTTGTCCGTAAAGCCGGCGAGACTTAACTGAGCCACGCTCAGGAGCCATGCCGGGCGGTTTCGGCGAGACAGCTTGCCCCTCACCAACTGACGATTGCGACGGAGGCCCAAAGAATGACGGTTCGTCGAAAGAAGTCGCTGCTGTCGATGTACGGGTATATGAAGCAGGTCCAGACGCCGTTGAGGAGAAGGTCGTACGTTTTGCGGACGAAACTCTGGACAGAGCATTTTCGGACTCTTGGGTGGGGCTTTCCTGATGTGTCTCCTCCATCGCTGCCTCTTCGCGTTCTTTGATCTTCAAGCGTTGGAAAGCTGACAAAGTCACGTCATGGTCATAGAGCGCACGGCCACCCATGTGCCCCGATTCCGGAGTAGTCGCTGAGGAAGGCGACTTGGAGGGAATCTTGTACACTTTCTGCCGTCCACCGAACAGGTTGTTTCCTTCGGTTCGACGGCCCCTGTTCATGATGCTACCGTGCTGAGAACGGTCGTCGTCCGTGCCGTAACCATTATTGTCCGAAGCCATAGAGTGGGTACGTCCGAGAACCATGGATGGCCGACCATCCAGCGAAACCTCGTCGATGTCCGACAATAGGCTTGGGTTGTGGCCAAAGAGGTTGAGGCGCGAGGCGCGCTTGGGGAACAAAACGCTGTCATCGCTTGCTTTCCCGATTTTCGATTCCGGGTCATCTTGTTCCCTCAACATGCTGAACCGTGCGGATAGCTTGGGCATGAGTAGACTGGTGCGAAAGTCGTCGGACGAAGGCAGAGCATTGGAAAGGTCCAGGTTTAGGTCCGGTTTCTGGTCGGGTTCCTCCTTCTTCTTCTTCGATAGCTTCGAGCTGATGCTGACTGAGCTGCTTTCCACAACCTCAGCATCATCCTTCACCTTCTCCTTCTTGGCCTTGCGGAATCGATTCATGGTGGCGTTGGACGGGCGTACGGCGACGCAGCGACGGTCAGGACGATTGCAGGGTCGATGGCCAACTATAACGGATCACCACGTAAAGGAGAGGCGGGCGTTCCGACCCATGCACTCCGACAATGCTGTGTAAACCACACTAGTCAGACATTTGCAGGTTAAGTATGATTGTTTGATCCTGGACGAACTTTCGACCTACCGGACAAGAGGATGACGAGAGACAAACGAGTGAATGCACCCGACACAGGATACAAGGGTCAGGTAATAAAAGCTAGGGTAGTGGGAGCGACTTGAAGTTTGCACTCATCCCCTAAGAGCGAAAGTGTCACGGGGGGGGAGGGTGGGTGGGTGAGAAAAGGCCGCCGGCCGCGGGTAGATAGACGGTAGTTCTCTGACCAAGTGCCAATAGTGGACGTGACTTGCAGGGTGGGCTGGGGTATAGTCTAGTCGATAAAGCGACTGAGGAAACAATGGTTGAGGAGCACTAAATGATGCAGGTACTAGTATCGGTCGAATTGGACAGATTGAGCGCCTGCATAAGCCGGGAAGGAATGTGGCTGCACCGTCGACAGCGGGAGCGGAGTAGGTAGTAGGGATGCTGAGGCCGGGCTGATATCGGGTGGAGGCCCCAAGAAACGAAGGTGTCGATAGTCGATAGTCGATAGTCCGCGGCGACGGACGGTCGAAAGCGCAATTGAACGAGTGGATGGGGGGTCGGGGGAAAGAAAAGGAGGGACGAGGCAAGACGCGACACGAGAAGCGAATGGGCGGCGGAGGTAAAAAAGAAAAGAAAAGAAAAGAAAAGCGAGGTGGAGGGAAAAGGAACGATCGATTGGAAGGATGGAAGGAATAGAAAAAAGAAGGGATCTGGATTCTGGATCCAATTCGATCGGCCGTCCAGCTGCGGCCGTGGCCGTGACCTTGGACCTTTTTTTTGCTGGCCCCCCACCGGCTGTTTTTTTGTTCTGCCCTTTTTAATGAAAAGACACTAGCTGATAGCTACCAGTTGACCTGACTGGCCCGATCACTGCTGGCTCCATCAGCATGACGGTTCTGATAATTACGGCCAAGTGGTTTGGGACTTGGGACTGGGGACTTGGGAGGGGGATCGCATTATTGGGCCCATGACTGGTACCTGAGTGTCCGGTGGCCCTGGAGAGAAGCGGATCGACACGAGAAGTCGTTTACTATTTCTAATGGATTTCAATGTGTGTCCTGCAGTTTCCGAATTTTCGACGCCCTTGTCGCTGCTTTGCCTGCTCCCCCTCGGCTGCGAGGCAGTGGTTTTCCCCTGCGTGTTTATCTGATGAGAGATGAGGGATGAGCACTGCTGGGCCTTCCGGCGCTCGCAGGCCCTTGGGATGAAGGTTTCGTAACCGTGGGCGATAACATTTTCCCCCGGGGCTAACAAGGTTATTTTCTTTACGCTGGCCCTTACCAGACCCCACCGCATCCATGGCCTGCCCGGTGCCTGGATCACCACAATAAACTGTCACGGAACCCATGGATGGGGGGAGTGGTTACCGTACGGTACTGCGGACTAGGGCCCAATGCCCCTTGCAGCCTCCACCGCAAATGAACCGCAAATCGGATGGAGCACTGTGACTGGGTCCTCCGCCCCGGGTACCTTACGCGCCTTTACCGTACATACGTATTGTGGTGCCTGGTCCGCCGTCTCTGTCTGACTCCCTTTCTGACTATCTGACTATTGACTACTGACAGTCTGTCTGACTGGCATGGTGGGCTGTTTGATATGGGGTCTGGAGGTAAGCGAATCCCTTCCTTCCTTCCACCCTAACGGACACTCTCAACTCAACCAGGTCGCCGGAATTCAAAAGCAAATTGGTACGATCGATATGACCGCGTCTCGCGGGATGTGGGCCGATCTGGGGCTGAAGGCTGAAGCCTGCGCCTCAACAGTCAACCGGGCCTCTGCTGTCCCCAACTCCCACCTCCCACGCCCTCCAGGCAGCCCTCACTGTAACTTGCGCCCCAGGAGTATCATTATTGGCAGTGGTTGCGTCTAGTGAAGCAGCAGTTGCCTTCGGCACCCCTTTAGCGGAGGCGTTCAGGACAGACACTACAATTTGAAGCCGCCAGCCGAATCGAATCCCTTCGCCCTCGCCCAATATGACCTGTCTATCGGATGCTGTTTCATGCCTCTGAACTTTATCCCAGGACCGCTAGAGGGGTTTCCGAAAATTTGGACGAGCGGGACGATCCCCTCGACTGCCGTCGGGTATCTAGACTATCCCATCCTTACTGGATCGATGCTAGTCCTCATGCTGCCTGGACGCGAGTATTTGATATCATCTCCATTCCCATGGGCTGCCGATATACTCGCAGGCCTGGTCAGGCTACAAATTATAATACAGTCATCCTGCATGGACATGGCCTCTGGGAGTTGCGCAACCGGAGCTGGGTCAGATCCCCCGGGGCCCGAACACGGAAACTCTGCGATTGAGCGAGCCCCCGAGCCCTGGTACGGAGCACAGAAGGACGAATAGAGTCCACAGGATGGAAGCCAAGAGCAACATCGAGCGTGCATGAGATAGTCTGTACCCCTCTTCCTTCGAAATTAGAGGAAGGGACACCACCCGACTCGTCCGTCATACGGACGGAACCCTCAGGAAGGCACGGAGCAAGTACTTTGTCTGTGCCGGCTGAAAGTGGTACCCTCTTCCAAACCGTCTCATGGGTGAGTCTATTGGACATGTTACTACGTACTTCGTAAGCGAGTAGGCCAGGAACCGGTTTCTCCTTCAAACTAAGCGACATAATTCCCGATCATCTTGGTTGTTGTGGACCGGTTTGCAATATTCCAGCCCAGTGTTCCAAACTTTGACCTTCCCAGAGCCCTTGCGGTGGAAGATCCAATACGTCATTTCCAAGCGCAGAGGGAATCGCAGGGTGTGGTGGTGGAGGCATGTATAGTAGTAGTAAAGAGTCGCGACACAGCAGGCCAGAGTTTGTTTGGCGACTCCGCGGGAAGAGTGACAGCCGTTGGATAGTCGAACCTAAGTTCCTCCGTCCGCCGTTCCTTGGTTAGTGGTTACCTAGGTACGGCAGTACATTCTTGGGTTTGCCCTGGATACGGTACTGTACTCCGTTACCTTCCCCATTGAAGAACAGCCTCACCCAGTGCGGCGTCGCGGACTGGCGAGGGAGAGGCGGGCAGCCAGTCAGCCAGCCAGCCAGCCTCGGCCGGCGTGGTGGATGCCCCTGACTAGGGCCGAAGACGGGCAAGGGTCGTTAGTAGTAGTTACCACTTCCTGCGTAGCCCGTAGTTTGATTACCATGCCGGCGTAAGTAACTGCCCTACTGGGGGGTACCTACAGGTACTTAGTGTGTAGAGTACCAGACGGGTCCGGATTATCTCCGCCCACTCTAGTCGGCAGAACTCAGGCACAGACAGGTTCAGTCAGGCACAGGCTCGTCGCCGGTAGGTGCTCGGGAGAGGCACGCGTCCAAGCCTGACCAGGCTGGCCATTGGCATCATCATGAAGTCATTAATAATCTAGTAATCTATCCTTACCGATGCCCAGCCCTGCGTCCTCCGAGCTACTAAATACCACTCAATCCATCCCGCATCCCCATCGAGTACCACAGTATACAGTTATTACGGTGGACACGCCGGGCGGCAGTAAACAAAGAGGCCGCGCCGGGATTCGCTCCCCTCCCGGTGGACCGCCGCCCAAGCCGGCCAACGAGTCGTGGCACCAAGATTCCCCCCCTCCTCCCGAGGATCCAGATCAGTCCTTTCGACCCCCCGTTAATTAATGCAATCTCCGGCGCCAGGAGGGGGAGCGTGCCTGACTAATCCTGCCGACTGTGTAGAAACTAAATTACATACTTAGTCGGAAAGGCCCACGGACAATCACTGATAATTTTGGGCATTATAGACATCGATCATCGCTCCAGCACTGTCCGGAGCCAATCCGGATGAGCAGATTCCGCTGGGCTGCTCAAGCTTTGCGTGGAGGCTGGCCTCCTTCCCAACCGATCGGCCGGTGTTTCACTGTTTCACAACGCAGCTGGGTCCCGGACGGGTCCTTTCATATCCCCACGACCTGGTCTGGACTCTCTGCGGAGCAAGCTCGTCGCTATTATTGAGTTTGCCTACACGAAGGCGCACGAACAAGTGCCTGCTGGGGAGGAACTCAGCTGCCACTTCTCTAACGACCGCGCGACTCAAAAAGCTGATGCTCCGGATTCCCAGGCGCAGGATCGACGGCCATCCTCAGCCCTTGGTTTGATTTGCCTTGTCGCGATTCAAGGGGTCTTGCAAAGTTGCAAGGCAGCATCCCTATTATCGACTTGCTGCAGCCCTGGGGATGTTCGATCAGACGGCCCCCAGGCATCCAGTCACTCTTCTTCCTTGCAGCATCTAAGACACTGCCTGCGTACGGCTGGGCGCAGGTCTCCGTAGAGAGGCTGCGTACAATGCTCTTTTGCATGCATCGAACGCCGTAGAGAAGACTGTCACTGGACACTGACTGACTCGGACCACCGCGGGGAATGACGCCATGCTTCTCCCCCCCCCCCATTACTAATCGGGCCCTCCGCATGGAACAGCTCGGACAGCTTCAGCTTCAGCTTCATCCCACATCGCAGACTCCCAGTACTGACTCGACAGGGATCCCCTTCCAGACTCGATACTGCTCACGATACATCCCGCCCCATTCCTCTATCACCATGCAGGTTCTCCTCCTAGGCGGCCACGGCAAAGTGGCCTTACACTTGACCCCGCTCCTCCTCGCCCGCTCCTGGAACGTCACCAGCGTTATTCGCAACGCAGAGCACGAAAACGAAATCCTCGCCCTAGGCCAGGGCGCCAAGGGCAAGCTGGACGTCCTCCTCTCCAGCCTAGACGATGTCAAGAGCGATGCCGACGCAAAGAAGATTCTCGACCGCGTTTCCCCAGACTATGTGGTGTGGTCGGCAGGTATGCAACCGTGGTTGTGATTGCAACCATACACCCACCGCAAAAATGCCAAGCATCGCATCTGCACCTTTCCTTGCCAGCTCGCATCGCACACATCACATCCACACATTCCCTCTCTCTCCCTCTCTCCAGACCCCACCAAAACCACATGTAACACAACGCTGTTCCAAACATCCAACTAACCAAAGCCCCTCCCATTTCCGAAACAAAGGTGCCGGCGGAAAAGGTGGTCCCGACCGTACCTTTGCCATTGACGAACGCGCCGCCAAACACTTCCTCTCCGCCTCGTTCGCGCACCCCTCCGTGACCAAATTCCTGCTCGTCTCCTGGCTAGGCAGTCGACGTGTCCAACCGTCCTGGCTCTCCAACGACGAGTGGGCCGCCCTCCAGAACGTCTTCTGCGACGTCCTCCCCGCATACTCCAAGGCCAAGCTCGAAGCCGACGAGTACATGACCGCGCTGGCCGCGCAGCGCAAGAAACTCGTTGCCGCGGGCGCCGCCCGGCCCCTGCAGGCCATCAACCTGCGACCGGGGGCCCTGACGGACACGCCGGCAACCCGGAAAGTGGACCTGGGGAAGACCAAAAAGGGTCGCGACAAAGTGACTCGGGAGGACGTGGCCATCGTCGCGGACCAGCTGCTGGCCCGCGATGACACAGATGGGTGGTATGATCTGCTCGAGGGGGCCGAGCCTGTCGAGCAGGCGGTGGAACGGGTCGCCAAGGAGAAAATCGATGCCGTGGATGGAGAAGATGTCGACGGCATGGTGAAACGGTTTGGTCTGTGAGTTGTGTGTCAAAATTCAAAATCATAATCAAATCCCCGTAGTAGTCAGTACGTACCACAAAATAGGATAGGCATTTAATTCGTCTGTAACATCTCTCTCTCTCTCTCTCTGTCTCTCTCTCTCTCTGTGTGTGTGTGTGTGTGTATCTCCCCTGCAATACCGTTGATAGGTGCCACTCTGACTCTGACTCTGACACTGCCACTGCCGCTGCTCCATTTTACTCTCTGTTCTGTTGTTTCATGTAGGTACGGAGTATAGTAATGAGACATGCAGTTTGATCGATCTGTGGTTTCAGTCCGCTTCACAATGAATGAGATGACATGACATGACATGACCTGACATGACCTGACATCTCGGCACATCCCCGCCCATCTACTACTACTACTACTACTACACACACACATACATGCATACATACATCAACTTATGTCGCAGTACATACTTACTTCGTAGTACTACATACTTAAGTAGATAGGTAGTTATCTCCCATTCCAAAATATTTGCCACGTTTGGCAACCAAGCCACACTTGACTTAACTTAATATCAGCGTGTATTAATTTATAATTGTAAATTGACTGGCATGTACATACATAGTATACATATGGACAGCTCCCGGATTGTGGCGTGGCGTGGGCGGATATAAATTCCGCAGAGCTACTTAGTCAACAATCGGCATGGTGGTGGTAGTACGGAGTTAGTTATCATTGGTAAAGGTAGGCTGGACTTTGCAACCAGCAAACTCAGGACAGGTGACAAATATTTAAATTTAAATCAATCACTCATTATGAATTCATCAACTAAGGTATCTGAGTATATACACATACATATCGAATCTGCCTTGCCAATTACCAACCAGCTTGGGTAGTGGTGGTCAGATACTATTTAGTAGTAACCAACCCAACCCAGTTCTGTCCAGTCCAGTCCAGTCTATCACAACTTGGCCCTCGGCCCCACGGCTCCAGCCCCCACGCCTTCCTCCTTCGCCTTCTTCTTCAGCAGGCGTCTCAGTATCTTCCCGCTCGCGCTCTTGGGGATCTCATCTACGAACCACACTCCGCCTCTCAGCTTCTTATGGTAAGCGACCTTCGCATCCAACCACTTGACGATATCCGTGGCGACCTGCGGCGCCGGAGTACTGGTGCTCAGACTCTGCGCACTCCGTACCACATACGCCAATGGCACTTCGGTGCCGTGGGCCTCGCTCTCAATTCCGATGACCGCAACGTCGTCCACGGCCTCGTTATCGACCAGAATACCCTCTAGCTCTGCAGGCGCCACCTGGAATCCCTTGTACTTGATCAACTCCTTCACGCGGTCGGTGATGTAGAAGTTGCCCTGTTCGTCTTGGTACCCGACGTCGCCGGTCCGGAACCATCCGTCAGAGGAAAGACAGTCTGCTGTGGCGGCGGGGTTGTTGTGGTAGCCCAGGAACACGTTGGGGCCGCGCATGTACAGTTCTCCGACCTGGCCGGGGGCGACTTCTGTGGGGTCGGAGCCGTCCTCGGGCATGGTCATGTATTTTGCATCCATGTTGGGGAGAAGTTTCCCTACGGAGCCGATGGTCGTGCGCCATTCTTCCCAGGGCTGGGTGTGTGTTGTCGGACTGGTTTCGCTGAGGCCATAGCCCTGTTTGATTCCGCAGCGGATGCGAGAGTACACGGCCTCGACGAGCTCTTGGGTCAGGGGAGCGGCGCCGCTGTTCATCATGCGGAGGGAGGAGAAGTCGTAGTTGCTAACGATGGGGTGTTTGCCCAGGAGGAGCACCACGGGCGGAACCACGTAGCTGAATGTGATTCGGTAGTTTTGTACGTGCGAGCACCATTTCTCTAGGTCGAATTTCGTCATAACGTAGAGGTGGTAGCCTTGGTACATCGTTTGGTGGACGAGGCAGTTTAAGCCTGTGGGGGGTGGGTTGTTGTTAGGATATGGGTGGATGGGGGTTTGGGGGTGGAATAGACGAACCGTAGATGTGGAAGAAAGGGAGGAAGGCTAAGACACGATCTCCTTTGTCATCTGCGCCGCCATTCCATTTAAGGTTCTCTGCTTCGCCGGCAGCGAGTTGGAGGACATTGGCGACGATATTGCGGTGGGAGAGCATCACGCCTTTGGGCACGCCGGTCGTGCCAGAGGAGTACACGAGGAATGATAGGTCGCGAGACGGGTTGATCTTGGTTTTGCGGAACCGAGTGGCCCCCGAGATGTTGCGGATGGAGGTGAAGTGCTTAATTCGGGCTTGCGGGTCGCGCTCGTCGCCGATCAGGATGATTCGGTCTTCGGGGATCCCGGCTTCTTTGGCAGCGGCGGCGGCTACGGGTAGTTGGGGCACTTGGGTGATGAGGGCTTTGGCTCCGGAGTTTTTCAATTGGAAGGCCAATTCCTCTGTTGTGTAGGCTGGGTTGGAGGGAGAGACGACACCGCCGGCCCAGTGAGTTCCCCACATCACGACGGGGGTGTCGATGCTGTTGGGGGTGAAAAGAGCGAGCACATCACCCTTTTTCCAGTCGAAGATGGCCTTGAGGCCCTGGCCGAAGGAGAGAGCGCCATCTCTGATTTGTTGAAAGGTGAGGGATCTGTGTGTGTCTGCGTCCTGGTAGATGACTGGATCGGGTCAGCGGGCCTGTCTCGGATCCAATGACGGAATAGAATGGCGGGTTCTCTTTTCTTTCTGGAGAGAGTATCTTCATCCAAAAAATATATGGATCTATACCTTTATCATCTGGAAAGGCTCTATCCTTCCGCTCGAAGAGGAACGTCCAGATGTCGACGTCAGGGATGTCTTCCGGGGGGTAGCGTGAGGAGACGGGCATGGTGACAGTGCGGGGAAGGACCGGGGGGGAGAAAAAAGCAACGAAGAGGGTGGAAGACGGTCGGTGCACTCGGAAGGGTTGAGAGGAGATGGTCTAGTGAGGACAAGGGGGTTAATCGCTTCCCGGTGATGAGAAAGGGAAAGGAAGCTGCATGGCGCAGACCGACAGCCGTTAATAAACGCGCAGGAGGGATTAATATTCGGCCCTCGGTTCGGCGGCCGATAAGGGCAGTTGGAGACGCCACGAATAGCCGCTCTCCGCATCCTCCTGGCGCATTCTTACCTCAGCGGCCTCTTTGCCAGTTTGCCTCCTCCCCTGGCCCTACCATGGTTAGTCGTTCCGATTTTTGGTCCGACTGCTGGATTCCCCGAGTTTCCGGATCGACCGGAGGACATCATCCCCCATGATTTCATTCCACGGTCAACATACTAATGGTCTTCTCGCTACTCAACTCCGACATTCCCAGCCAAGCCAAGCTTCACCGGCGGCCGGGGAAGTGGGGGCACCCATGACTAAGCCTTATCGCTTTAGTTAGTTAACTAACTAACTAACTAGTTAACTACTAACTACGCTGATACTTGATAGAGGAGCAAACTAAGTACTATGTATGTCAGACTCTTAACATGTGTCCATCATTCAAGGATAACCTAGGAACAATCTCTATACATCTGTAGATAGCGAATACACCTCGTCGGTCTTGCTCTTCATCGACTCGTCTTTCTCCATGCTAAATTTAGTGTCAAGCTTTTGTCTGAGCGGGATTTCTTTTTCGACAATGACCAGCAGAAACCCCAGCACTGCAAAGGCCATAGCAACATACCACACCGTCCTGATTGAATCGACATAGACAGATACAACCTGTGCCCGGGTGACCGGATTCGTGATGGTATCCATGAAGCTTTTTGTCGCACTCTCATACGCCTTCCCGTTTGCGAGTTGTGCTGCAATGGCCGGATCGGTAATCCGATACAGGAGTGCATTGATGCGATTATCGAAAGCAGCCGTTGGAATGCTGGCACCCCAGATCAGGCCAAAGCTTCGAATGAAGGCCCAGGTTGAAGTCGAGAGAGCGGTATCCTCTTCGGTAAGAGATGCTTGGACGGCTGGGAGAAGCACGGGGAGTGCGAGACCTGTGCCCGCTGCGCTGGCCAGTTGGTAACCAACCCATTGTGCGGTTGTGGCGTGGGATTTTAACAATGTCAGGAGCCCAAACCCAACCACCATCAGGGCGAATCCCGCATGCTGAATGGGCCGGTAGCGGCCGAATTTTGATAGCAGGCCGCCGGCGACTATGGCGGCAGGTATGATGAAGAGAATTGTTGGGAGGAATTCCACCCCGGACCGGCTGGGAGTAGCAGCCAGTACAGCTTGGAAGTAGACAGGGAGAAAGTACATGATTGGGGTAGCGCAAAGACTGTGGAAGAAGGTCAGAGCAAAGGCTGTTCCCGATGTTCGGTTGGAGAAGAGGTGAAGGGGCATCGTCGGATTGACACAATATTTCGAGGCTTCATAGATCAGGAAGAAACCAAACCCTGCAAATCCCATGACAAGTGGAACGATAACACGGAACGACGACCATGGGTACTGGCTTCCCGCCCAGGACAAAGCGATGAGAACGGAGACCATGGAGAGAACAAAGACGGCATTTCCAAGCCAGTCGATACGTTTCAGTCGCTTCATGTAATCCGATGTGCCATCTGATTTGACCCTGAGGAATGCGAATAAAGTGACCAACGCTACTCCACCAACAGGGACATTCAGATAAAATGTCCAGCGCCACGAGGTGTATTGAACAATAAGTCCACCGAAGAGAGGACCCAGTGCAGTACCGACCGCTATGAGACCGAACAACATACCCAAGTATCTCCCTCGTTCTCTGAGCGGAAGCAAGTCGCATATGATGATCTCAATGAGAACAGTGATTCCACCCGCGCCAATGCCTTGAATTATTCGTCCGGCGACCAACATATTGATGTTACTCGCACCACCGCAAAGACCACTCCCTAGGGTAAATACTGCCGCACTGGTGATCATCGGCCATCGACGACCGTATATGTCTGCGATTTGCCCAAATAATGGTTGAAATGCAGTCCTGAAGCTCCCCTGTTAGAAAAGATACTAAACGAGATATTTGAGGTATGAATGTTTGACATACTGAGTCAAATAGTATCCATTAACCACCCATATATAGAGATCGGCACCGCCAAGGTCCGCGGTGATTGTTGGCAGGGCCGTAGATGTGATTGTTGCATCCAATGCAGTCAGTAACCCTGAAAGGGCAAGCGCCACGATGATGGCAAAGAACCTGAAGGATTTCTTCTCTGCAGCAGGCTGGATGTCCTTCCTATCTCCTCCTTCATCACGCCCACTGAGTGCTGGCTCTTTTGAGGGGCTTTCACTTGCGGTACTGAGCATCGTTTCCTCAGGCTTGATGATGTCGCTAGGTGATGGCACTGGTATGATTCGCTGCAAGGACTATAGTAGATATAATAGCGACTGTTGTGGTTATATTTCACGTTATAAAATAGTAAAGCTCAGGTTATTTAGAAGGTGGGAAGCTCGACCAATTCAATATAGGAAGACTGGGGGGACTCTGCACAGATATAGGATGGTAATCAGCAACCAAATTTGCCAAAAGTGAAGATTCTTGTGAATCTCCAAACTCCCTATTTGGGCAATGAAAGAAAGAAGAATTGATATACATAATAGAAGATGCTACAAAGGAAACAACCTAGCAAATATTATATACATAGATACTTGGGTGAACGGATTTTTCACAAGGGGGAAGATCAAGGGTCAAAGGCTTGGTGAAGCTTGAACGGATCTACAATCCGATGGAGGAGCTTAAACGGACCGGGACAGATCCGGTGGAGGACGGACCCTGGACGGATCGTGGCAGATCCGATGAGCCGGGGGCCGGGAAAAGCCAACAGTCGATATCCGAATTTAACGGTCTGGCTGTCCGAACCCAGCCTGGTCCGAGTGATTCAAATACTAGACATGTCCAAGCTACCACCAAGAAAACAAGTCAATGAAACTGTTATATTGGTAGTTACTATATAAATGATACATCTTCTCTCTTTCAGTGGCAAATTTAGAAGTAAGTGCGCGAAGATTTACCGGCCATCACCACGCAGGCCTTCATTCTCAATTCTTCCAAATTATGCAAAAAAAAAAAAAAAAAAAAAAACTTCCTATGGATTCGTTGGCATTGGCCGATTGCCCTTCGAGCCATGTCTACATAATGAGGCCTAGGAGGTACAGAAAAAGAAAAAAAATAAAAAGAAACGTCAGCGACAGGACTCGAACCTGTGCGGGCGAACCCAATAGATTTCTAGTCTATCGCCTTAACCACTCGGCCACACTGACCTTTTGATGTATAGGGACTGTATTTAACAAGTAAATATTCTACAAATTTTTAAGCAGGGGTTATTTAAGAAGGTTGGCTTTGGTTGTGGTTCGGATGGTTCGGAAGGGTCGGTGGTGCGGGATGATATAATGATGATGGTGGTGATGAGGTTTTGGTTTTTTATGTAATTTAGCTTGTGGTTTATGGTTGGTTTTCGGTGTTTACTTTGTGCGCCTGTATATTACCATGTTTTAAATAATGATTTTTTTTGCTGTGGGTCAAGGAGCCACTACTAGATAAGATGGGGAAAATATTATAACGAGGCTCAAGTCGTCATATCTGTTCGTCATGACAGGCAATCATAATCATACATAGATGGTAGGCAGCCGTGAATGAAAAGCCCTTGGATGATCAGGCTAGGTACGACCGAAGATATGCGCCGGATCGCCATGAAACTGTCAAGTATCGCCTGCTAAGGAGAGGAAAGAAACAAAGAAGAAGGGAGAAGGAGAGAATAGGAGAGGAGAAAGAGAGAAGGGAGAGGAGAGGAGAGAAAGGAAAAGGCAGACACGCTTAGTCAATCTTGGCGAGCGCCAGTTTCTTGGGGGTGGTTAGATTGTTGGAGAGTCGGATGTTGGTTTTCTTGTTCTTGGTCTGCTTCAGCTTCTTGCGAGCTACCATGACTGGCACGGAGGAGTGCATGACCAAGTAGTTAGAGAAGGATCCTAGAAGGACTCTGTGGTAGGATGTTAGTTTTAGTCGTTTGTTGGTATAGCCGAACACTTACCCCTTCAATGCACCTCGTCCTCTCGCGCCTACGATAACTAGTGTTGGGTCGAGTCCATCAATCTGAAGGGTTTTGTCAACATCCGATTCATAGATAGACATGGGTAGTTGGGTGCTCACAGCTTCAGTAATCATATGCTTCGGACTCTTGCAGTGAATCACCTCAACGGCTACGCGAACCTGAAGCAATGTCTTACGTAGCAGTCGAACGCACGTCTGGGAGATCACCTCCGCAGCATGCACGCGCTCCGACTCGGCCTTGGACATCCCTCGAGCATCGACCGAGCTGGGTTTGCTGTCTGTCCCTAGGCGACTAAACAACGCGCGGGGAAGGTGGGAGTTGGAATCATTGTGGGACTTGCTGGCCGTCTCCGCCGTCTGCGATCCGATCACGGCTGCCGCATCCTGCATGGCTTTGGCACCTTCGCCGATCTGTACTGACGCCGGGGTGGCAGATTCGTCGTGCATGGCACAGACCGCAAACATGGTGTCTCCATCGCGCAGGATGGTCCCGATCGTCCACTCCAGTGCATACACGGATTCCTCGCTCAAGTCCGTAGCAACCAGGTACTTGCGCTGCCGTCGACGGCTTCCCTCCATCTCTTCCTGATCGGTATAGTCTCCACGGATGATGGTCCGGATAGACCGATGCTGAACCGTGCTGTCGATGGAGGACATTTGAATGCCGAGTTTTTGGGCCCGCTTGATGTCACACAGCTCTGCCTCATCATCGGACCCAAACGGAGTATTGGTGGCGGAGGCCGAGTCGAAGCTTGTTCGTGGGTGGACGTCGGGTTTTTTCGGTATCGGACCTTGCTTCGTAGAGGTTGTATCGGTCTCATCAGCTGCGCCATCAACAGGGCCTGTGAATCGTGTCAGCGAATGCACGTCAGGGACCAGAAGAGGAAAGGGAGTAGCAGAAGGATAAGTGGGCACATACGAAATATAGGGGCAGTTTTTGTGGTCGTGAGTGGACGAGCGATGACGGGAGGGTCTGCATCGACGACTTGCTTCCTGCCACGCTCAACGGTCTCGGGGTCGTCCTCCTGGCTAGCGTCATCATCACTGGAGATGGAGTCGTCGCCGTCCTCATCGCTGGTTTCGATGGGATTGTTTTCGCTGTCGAAATGATCCTTCTCGAGACGCTCCTCACCCGGTGCCGACGACTTTGCATCCCCTTCCGGTACCACAGGTTGGACCACCTGGGGGGGTTCCGGCGTGGGAGCCGGCGTGGGCTCCTTATCAGTGCTCTCCATGGGGCTGGTTTCTTTCTTACTGGGCGTTGCGGGTGTTGCGGGTTTCCCGGGATCGGTTATCTGACCACGAGAGTTTGGGCTCAGCCAGCGGCGTCGAGGGGAGCTGGAGCGACCGGAGTAGGCGCGACCTGGTCGAACTGAGGGGACTTGGGAGTCGAGAGAAGTACCCCTAGTGGTGTTGCTGCGGCTAGAATCCCTCCCTCTCACAAAACTCGGGAACCCGACCTTCAAATCGAGCCCTGACATCACTGCGGCCATGCTCGGCAGCCGATTGGACGGTTTCTCCTGAGTTTGAGCGGCCCGCCTCGAGGCATTGCGATTGGCGACGCTTGGGGGCATATCGGTTGACGAATCCCAGCGGATGCTGGGGCCAGAGCGCTGTTCCGGCCTGCTGCTGTCGCCTGACGCCGAATCGGTGGGGGATCGGGTGGGGGAAACGGACCCGTCGGATTGGACGGAGGATTTCCTCTGCGCAGGAGGTAACGGGGGGGCGACGGCGGAGGTGGTGACGGGGCGCGGCGGGGGAGGAGCGGTTTGTGCGGTGGTGATGGAGGGGGTGGTGGTTGAGGTGGTGGGCGAGGGGGTCGAGGGGGTTGAGGGAGTGGAGGGAGTGAGGGTGGACGAGGTGGTGGCGGTTGTGGTGGCGGTTGTGGTGGTGGAGGTGGAGGTGGAATTGGTGGAGGAGCGGCGAGGCGGCGAGGCAAGCGAGGGAGAAGCCAGGGCCGAATAGGCCGAATAGTAGTGGGCGTGGCGGGCAGACGGGGGCGTCACACCCACCCCAATGCCGGCGATGGAGCCATGCCGCGGGGGCAGCAGGCCGGGGCTCGGGGAGATGTCCAGCAGGCTGCGGCGCCGGTAGTTGGAGGGGGCCTCGCCCATCTCCTCCAGCAGCTCCCGGCGCTCCTCCTCCAGCGCCGTCTCCAGCGACATGCGGGCGGGCTTGCGGCTGTAATACGGCATGACAGGCGGACTGACAGGCTGGGTGGGGGGATCCAAACACTAGCAACCCCGGGGTCTGGGCTAGATTAATGCTCACTCCCAAGTCCGTCTGTCGACACCACTAGCCCCCAGCGATGGATTGCGGAGAAGGCGATCCTCGCGATCCTGTGCCCAGCTTCAGCGCGCTTGGCCCGTCTCGAACGAACGCGGACCACGACAAGAGACTATCGAGCTATCCAGTACCACCCGGGTGCGTGGCAGAACGATGAACTGGACTGATGGACGGACTGAAGTGAAACGTCTACCTCAACAGGCACGCGACAGCGATGATGGATGGGGGTGGGGATGGAGATCGTATCTCCACGTGCGCGACGGCTACTCCACTGCTATTAGGCCTCGGTCGTGGCAGGGGAGAGGATGGGTGGTCTGAAGTAGTCTGGCCGGAAGCCAGTTATGAGGGTGGTGGGCAGAGGTTCCGAGGTTCCTTGGTTGACGGGCTGAAAGTTTAACAAGACCAGTGAAGGGCAACGGATCTTGGGGATGGAGGATGGGCTGGAGACTGGAGAGAGATGAAAGAAAGAGGAGGCGAGGCCAGCAGAGCAAGCCAAGTCGTGCAAAAGCTCGGCATGGCGGGGTATCACGAACAGAGGCGAGCTGCTGGCTGATCCTTATACGACTGACTGCTCCTGACTGCTGCTGCGCCGCCGGTTCGTGCTTGGGACCTTGCCATGGCCCTCCTCATCCCTTGCATGGCCGATCCCTCCCCCCGGGCTTGAAGCTGGCGATCATCCTGGGGGTTTGGCTGGTGTCACTGCGCCTGATGCAGCTGGAATGCAAACCTGGCCAGTCCTCGCCAATGGTGACGCCCTTGGTGACGCCCTTGTGTACGCGGGATGCCGTAGACCGGCGGCTTAATTATGCTTTATGTGAGGTGTTTATTTCCTCATCCTAGGCGGCCGCCGTTGTCCAGCGGCTGTCCAGCGGCTGTCATCGGTCACGCCCAGCCTGGAGGTGAGCTGGTCGCAGTGGAACGAACAGCACGAGCCGTTTCCAGCGGTCAGATGTATGCACTGTCTAAAATCGGCGGAATAAATACAAGGCACGAAGATCAAAACAATGCAGGCAAAAGCAGACCAAAGCAAAACAAAGCAAAACAACAGAGCTTCCCATGCCCGCTTGCCAATTCACTCCATGTATGCTGCGAAAGGAGTCGTCCCTACATGACCAAAACGCCCAAACCAACCCAAAAATGGCGCACAGCCAGCCCACCTGAAAGCCAGTCCTGGCCCAAGTCGCACGCACCGACTACACCTTGGACTTCTTCTTCTTCTGGCCAGACTTGGACGCCTGTCGCGCCGCCGTGGCTTGGAAGGCCTCCTCCGGGGGCTCCTCGAACCTGGCCGCCCGCTTCTTCCCCTTGCCCTTCCCTTTGTCCTGGCTCGAGTCGTCTAGGCTGTACTTCTCCTCCAACCGTTCGAAGAAATTGGAGGCACGAGAGGCCTGTCGCTGCTGGATCAGCGCCGCCAGGTCATTGAAGTCCGCCGCACCCTTCTTCTGCGCCCCCTTGCCCTTCCCCTTGCCGGCCTTCTTCTGCTCGATCTCCTTCCCCAGCTCTTCCGCTTCCTCGGCCTCCTTCTGCGCCCGCTTCAGTCGCAGTTGGCGCTTCCTCTCCGGCTCCTCCACGTATTTCTTGTACTCCTTGGTCCGCTCCTCTGCAATCGCCGTGTCGATAATCGCGCGGAACCGCTCATCGTCGTCGATCACGTTGCTCAGCATCACTGACTCGTAGACCTTGTCTAGGTCGCCCCGGAATTTCTCATACGCCGCCAGGACATCCTTCGCCTCGTCCTCAGAGCCCTGATATTCCTGTTTGAGCTTGTCGAGCGCATTCGTGTCGATCGCACTGGAGAACTGTTCGCGATAGAAATCCACCCAGTCGAAGTCGTCGTCCTCCTCGACCACCTGCGCAGTGCTCCCGGTCAGGTCGAAGCGGCGTCGACGTCGCTCATCGGAGAGGATGGCGTAGGCGAAAGCGATCTGTTGGAATTTTTGGTTTGCTTCGTCCTTCGATTTCGCGGGCGCCTTGTCTACAGGTTGTTAGAATTAGTTGGTTCCCAGTTGGTTCCCAGTTGGAGTTCCGCGCAAGAACAACTCACCGGGATGATGCCTCAGGGCCATCTTCCTGTAGGCAGACTTGATCTGGTCTGGTGTCGCATCATCGTTGACGCCGAGGATATCGTACAGATCGGTGTCGAGGGGCGGTTCATTGGGGATGTGAGGAAGCTCCTCATCGTTTTCCATGATGACGAAAAGGTTCGGATCACCGTCTTCAAGGGGTAAGGTCAGGCGGGGAACGAAAACGTCGATTATGTGAAGCCAAACGAGCTGGGCGATGGGAGTCAGTAACACCGCGGCGACGGACATGCAAACCCGGCAAAAGGCGACGCGCACCACACGCGAACCCCTTTGTTTTCCCGATCGGGCTTAGCGAGTTCGAGCTCCCCGCTCGGAATCAATGATGCGGTCATCGCCCAGCTTGACTTGACCCCTCAACTCATCACCTCACTCCAATTCCGCATCTTCAACCTCATCTCCCCCTCACATTACCACACAGACCACCACCATGCCCTCTCCACACCTTAAACTCATGCGCACCTGTCTCTCCCTGGCCGAGAGATCCCCCCCGCGCCCAACCAACTTCCGCGTCGGCGCCCTCCTCCTCTCCCGCGCCGATCCTCCATCCTCCCCGGACTACTCCGACGACCACCTCCTCTCATCCGGCTACACAATGGAGCTCGCCGGCAATACCCATGCCGAACAATGCTGCCTCTCCAATTTCGCCGCCGTCCACGGCGTCCCCGACGACCGCATCGCCGAAGTCCTCCCTACATCCCCCGACCGTAAACTCGTGATGTACGTCACCATGGAGCCATGCGGGAAACGGCTCTCGGGGAACCTTCCCTGCGTGCAACGGATCATTCAGACGCGCGATGGCGGGCGCCAGGGCATTCAGAAAGTGTATTTCGGGGTGAAGGAGCCCGGCACGTTTGTTGGGCAGTCGGAGGGGTGTCGGATGTTGACGGAGGCCGGGATCGAGTGGGAGGTAGTGCCGGGCCTCGAGCGAGAGATCCTACAGGTGGCCATGGCAGGTCATGAGAATTCAGCAGAGGAGGTGAAGGCTGCTATGGAAGGTGTGGAGACGAATCTAGATGACATCAGTGAGGAGGAAAGAAGGAGACAGGATCTGATGCCGAGGAATCCGAAGAAGAGAATGATGGAGGTGTAACTTGCTGAGATGCAAGTTAGGGTAGATTAGGTGGAGTGGGATACCGCTGGCGGTGTTGGAGTGATGCCGGGATTGAGTCCTGGGCCGGAGATTGCATTTGAATATAGTTGGCTGGAGAAAGTTCCCTCCTTGACTTGCCATTGTTGGCCCCTGGATGGTGTCCATTGATTGTCTGGAATTGCTGGGGGCCTCTCCTGTTGTTTGTAGGCAGTTGACTTGCCTTCCATATAGCTGGAGGGTCAACCTGTCTTACAGCAGGATTTTGCTCAATTATACCCAGAAGTCAACCATGAAGCTGGGCAGCGGGGCAACTGCATGTATGCCACCCATATACTACCTTGGTCTATGCAAGCAATAGACAAGAAACCAGATACAAACGCCGGACTAGACTATCAGCCCGGAGTCAGAAACAGTCAAGACTATTTTGATGAAATCGAACTACTATACAAGGTAAATGTGACACTCTTCCACAGCTAATAGCCTGTGGTGAGGTTCACACTAGTCCTATCAAGAACATACACCCCTACAAGACTTATGACCACATTCATACCCACCATCCTCACCTCAGCCAGCCCAGGCGATAAACCATCACAAGTACCACACAATCATAATCTTCGTTCTATACCCTGATTCAAAAAGCGACCACTTTCAATCCACCTCATAGACGCCGGGACCATGCCGTACACACCCCCCCTCAAATCAAACCACAGACCATTTCACAACACATTATAATGACATAAGAATCAGTTGAACTAAAAACCATGCCTCTGCGTACTACAATGGCACAACGCCATTTCACTCTCAACCTGAGTAACGCAACCTAAGCATATATTCGCCGTTAGGACAAGCCACCACCAACCTACACTCACACATACCACCGTGCATACCAATCCACTTTGCCTTGTGTATCCAGCCCCCACTCTCCAAAACAACAAGAAGTCAGTGTGGCCGAGTGGTTAAGGCGATAGACTAGAAATCTATTGGGTTCGCCCGCACAGGTTCGAGTCCTGTCGCTGACGATCTTTTTTGCATTTTTAGGTCTGGTACAGAGTACTTTGTTCTCCACACCTTTATTATTATTATTATTTTTTTTCCCCACACCTGATTACTCGCCAGAATGGCTGGCTGGATCTAAACTTATCCAATCAGCCTTAACTTTTTCTTTCTAGGGTACTCCCGCGATACAGTAGATTATCTATGTACCATATCTATCTAGATAACCCAATCCCCAACCCAATTATTCCACGCACGTTTTTCTGCACAGAAGATCAACCCTAACCTAACCTACCTAAATTTATCGTATCCGCTTTTAGCGTCGTTTCGGGCTGCTGCAACCGCACCTCCAAGTCCATACTCCACACAATCTACCCCCCTTATCAAACCCCTATTCCACTCCCCTCTTTAATAATAGTCAGTGTGGCCGAGTGGTTAAGGCGATAGACTAGAAATCTATTGGGTTCGCCCGCACAGGTTCGAGTCCTGTCGCTGACGATAACTTTTTGAGTTCATTTTTTTCTTCTTATTTTTGGTTCCAGGGTCGGGAGTGGGGAGTGGGCTGGGTTGTGTGTGTTGTAATGGTGGGTGGGTGGATGTGGGTTATTTGCGAGGGTTGAGGAAAGTTTTTTTTTCAATGACTGAGAGCAGGGTGTGTGCGAGTAATGTCAGTAAAGTAAAGTAGGTGCTTTGATTGTGGTGGTGAGGATAGTACTGGGGCTTTTCATAAATTGTGGTTTTTTGTTGGTTGGTTAGTTGGGTCGAAGTTTATAGTATTCACGGGTGGGAAAGGAAGTATGCTATTGTTCTTGATGTTGAATGGGGAGAACGTAGTATGTCGTGCACCTAGGAGTTGATGTACACAATTTCTTCTCTGCTGTTATCATAAAAACTGCTAGTAGTATTGAAAATAGAAACAACAAATGTGAGTAAATCAATTAACCAATAACTATAGTAAAACTGCTCCAACAATCCATGCTAGAGACCTCAATCAGACTCATCGCACCCATGTGGAAATAATGAGCGTTAAATCATATAGGAACAATTTAATAGACATGCTGCCTTCATTGTAAATGATGTTTATAGTATGTAATGTATTATATTCTTAAGGTATATTGAGAGGTATGTGAAAGTTCCATACCGCTTTGCTGGATTGAAGCATAGAGCTGGCAGTAAGCTAGGAAAGAGTTTACTTAATACACCACTGCAAGAAAGGTGCAATACAGATCATCATATATAGAAAATGAGAGTGCCAGACACAAGCAGCAAAAGCTGTAAAGACTAGATATAATATGCTCATGCTACCGACGAGCTGGGAATTCAAATCACTGGTACTTCACCCCACCTCTGACCACCCAGAATCCAACCAAATAGAGGATTGTTTCCCTACTCTTCACATGTCTGTTTCAGCTCAAGCGGCGTTCTGGTAGACTGCGTGCAGAGGGATACTAAAACAACCCCACCATGGTAGATATACCGGAATTCTAAATAATCGAGGTTGATTGTCCATGCCCTAAGGCTCCCCCAAACCACCGCAAGCACCCCTGTACATGGCAAAGCTTGCCGTGATACCAACAAGCTGTCACATGGGGCACGTATGTAAGAATCGACATATCCCTCTCATGAAACTGGTCTTAGCCACCGAGGGACATAACATGCAGCATTTGTCTCAACCCAGATTACTGGATAGCCCCTCTTAGCCTCTCTGTGAGCAAAGCAGGGCTACAATTATAGCCATGGCGATGGATAACAAGCAATATCGCAACGCCCCAATGGGTTAAATTGCCACAAAGTAATAGTAGAGACGTAAGATATTTCTAAATCCGAAGCGCGTAGAGTCTGCTCATAAAGGTTTCACTTGTAACCCAAGCATCTGTCTCTGTAACTAGGTAGCTGCGAGGGAAACCGCATAAGTTATGCCCTATGTAGTAGTAAAGGTTAGTTTCTGGCATTCGCAGGTTTCAGCACGGAAAATCCAGTGGAATTTTTGAAGAGATATCTGTAGGTCATATCTTGTAGTCGAGCATAGGCTGCATCGGGGTTCTTTTAGTGTTCAAAACGTAGGCAGTTCGTTGAATGACCTTGTGCCGAACCCGATTTCCTGGTATGCGTTGGCTATGTTGATTGGGATCAAATGTGACTTTTCCGGCTTTCCGTTAGCTGTCAAATCTTTCCCTCCATATACACAGGAAGATAGAATAGGCAGGAGGCTCGCTATATGATATGAGCTGTCTGGTTTTGACATGCCAATTTTTTCCACATGCTCACCAGAGGCATATGTGTGTTAAAGTTCGCTAGTTCTGAATAGTTTACCGGAAAGCTTCAGCTTGAAGTTCAAATGGAAAATAGTGACGATCCCTTCGCGAAGAAGACCGATGAATGTGACTCGTGTTGCACTTGGGACATGATGGTCCAGGGTTAGAATCAACATCGCGTCCCTAGTGAAGGTTGCATTTCTCCAAACTTGCAGTTCACGCGCAACCTCATACCGGTGTAATAGAGGACTGCATTAAAGTCGTTCTATTTAGTAGCAACGGGCTTTCTCAATTCCTAGCGCTTTGAGCATTCCGAGTGCGGGTACCGGTTGCTTTGCGTTCCCTGGCCTGTCCACTGGCGGAGTCAAGGTTCAGTTTTGGGTTCGATCCGGACGATGGTCGCATTGTTGTTGCCTCTTTCTTGCCACAGCGCACATGTCTTTGATATTAGCACCCGAATCATGTAAAACAAAGCATGATGGTTGTTTGAGTATAATATACATCGTTGGAAAGGTTGGGTAACAAGTCTGGTTTTGCCGACATGTTTGCACCGGCCATATAGTCCGCAAATGTCCATAAAAAAACTCTAAAAAACGACAACAGTCGGATTTGAACCGACGCCTCCGAAGAGAATAGATTTCTAGTCTATCGCCTTAGACCGCTCGGCCATATTGTCTTGTGATGATTAGTAAGATCGAAGTTGACATTATTCGCAAGACCTGCTCAGATATGCTAGAAAGCCCTGCACATTCGAAATTGCTTAAGTAGGCCTTCTCTATTCCCCCTCCTTCTTCCCGATTTCCCTTTACAGGACAATCCTGGTCCAGGTATTGATTGCCCGCGACCTCCAAATATCTGGACCTAAACACAAAGCAAAAAGTCACTGAGTAAGCACTTCTGGCAAGGGTTTCGACTTCGTCGCCTCTAGTGTAGCCCAGAGCAACTTGGAGAGAGCGATTGTTGCCATTCAGTTGGTAAGAACGGGCTGTAGATAGCGATTAATTGCGTATTGGGCTATCATGAGGGGAGTCGTCATCTGCAATCTCGGGGGATATTCCTTCACCGCTCCCTTTTTAAATCGATAGAGCATGGCATGACCATGGACATCTACACCCCGTTCACTTGTTATCCTTGTAGGGAGCTCAAGGGTAGTAGAGATTCTAACGTCTCTAAACCCTCCGCGGCCTCCCTGTACCGTTCGATATAGTCGCCCCCCACCCCCAGATCCACGCTGTCGCTGTCGCCATCCCTCCCCTCGCTCTGCCGCCACAGTGACAGGTACCCGACTATGTCCAGAACCTGGTTCCACATAGGTGTAGCCGTCAAGAACCAGACTAGGAAGGCGTCTATGAAGGCCACCGCCTGGTGCTGACGCGTCGCGATCATTTTTGACAGCATGTCCCTCATCGCACACCATCCTCGCAAATGGGTAGGACATTCGCGGCCGGAAATTTGGCGAGGTTCGCTTTCTGTCCCCGGAGGGACATCTAGCGGCTGCATTTGACTATTCCATTCCATTTAAGCGTCTCATTGGAGTGAGAGGTCGTGTACTACGTAAAGATTATACTCACTCTAGTCGGATGCGTTCGAGGTGGTCTATAACAGACCAGCCTCAGAGACTGCATTAGTTAGGTGGTGAGCGTGGTCTCCAATGCGGCATCGCCAGTAATGCTTGTTGGCGTTGAACTGCCCATGGATGCCTTAGAAATAGGCGATAGCGCCACATATGGTTAGGCCTGGCCTGCACACAGAACGTAAGCCATGCCATTCTGATGGCGAACACGATGCTGAAGCAGCGATAATAGTCACTAACGGTCACCTCATCTGCGGATTTAACTCTCCGAAATAAGAGAACGGTCGTTGCATGACGATGACGGGAGCCGAAGTCGCCAGCAAGCACAGTATTCAGACCGTTACGCTGGTTTCGTCTGTGTAGGAATGTCTCACGTAGGCGGCGGTCGGTTTGAAATCTTGCAGGTTGATTGGAGGCATTTCCTGCACCGAGTAAATCTACCAGTGCGAACGAAATAGATAGCTCGTTAACAGAGCCTTTTCATCATACATTGCCTTATCTGATGTTTGCAAGGTAGACCCGCCGCGACCTTAACTGATTTCCGCTGGTTGGTTATTCTTTGTATGAGTGATTGTAAAATGAAGTATGCGAAATGGTCACCTCAAAAACAATACCCTTGATTATGAGTAATTGAATGTTGTTATCGAGGTTTCCTGTGATGCGAGACGCAAAAGCAAAAATAAAAAGAAACGTCAGCGACAGGACTCGAACCTGTGCGGGCGAACCCAATAGATTTCTAGTCTATCGCCTTAACCACTCGGCCACACTGACTATTGATGTTTAATAATCACAAAGCTGTGTATAAGATCAAATGACTATATTGCCATTTACCTCCTGTACCTGCTGTTGAAAAACCGGCTCTGAGTAAGGGCTCAGAAACCCGACTTCGCACTGCTTTTTCGTGTACAGGATAGGCTGTGCGATTAGACGCCTGAGGGTATCGAGTTGCCTTTCACTGCTGTCCCAATAACATGCTCCGCCGATTCGTTGCAATCTTGACTTCCCAGCCATTGTCACTCAGCCCAACTACATCTGGTATGTTTCTGTAGTTTATACCTGCGCATTTGAAATCGCTGGTCTTGCATGTATGCATAAGGTAGTAAGCATCGCAACATCGTTCAAGGATCATGTTTGATTCTCGGGGAGGGTCGGTGGTTGCAGTTGATAAACCGATAGGCATACCATAGCGTTCGCAGCAGAAGTTGATACCGCGGGGTGGTTCCTCCGTTCACGTCTCTTTAGTAGGGACCTTTCCCAATGAGACGGGATAGACACTCCCGGGTGGCAGATGTGGAAGCGTGTTCTTGGCCAAAAGCATCAAGACAGTGGACATTACTTTTGGGCTGTGCGACAACTCGTTTTATTGTCGCTCTCCTTTGCAGCCATATCAGCATCTTCAAAAGGAGCACCTTCTTTCCGTCAAGCCTGCTACCGATATTGACCACATGGCTCTCGTCTCGTGCGTGATTCTGGGGTTTTCAGTCCTGCTACTGGAGTAGCTTCTGACTGACTATCTTCGGGGTCGATTCATCCCAGTGCACTAGAATCATCGATCAATACGACTGAGACAGATACATGCTCGATTATAGCAACAGCATCCAGTGGCTGCTGGTGAGTGCCAGCACTATCAAGAGGAGGACCCCTTGACATTTAATTTGCCATGATACTGTGGGTGATAGCAGCCACCACAGCCCATGGCTTGCTTGATTGCGATCTGTTGACATAGAGACAGGGGTATCATAGGATACGCGAGACGTAACGTATAGACTCGGAGTGGGTTCGGGATGAGCAAGAAGTATATGAATTAAGCCATAGCTAATTAAACCATAGCCCTGTATGGATAGAAAAGGCTGCACGTAGAATATTCAGTTAAAATGGGAGGAAGATCAATCGGTCTACTGTGTTATGAGAAGAAGAGGGAGGAGGAAGGAGGAAAGAGAGAGAAGGAACGAGCGGGAGATATTTAAGCGCCTGGGCTGGCCCGACCTGCTTCACGGCGCGGAAAGCTCGTGAATTCAGTAGTTAGCACTTCCCTAAGCTGGCGGGTAATGGGTAAATGACGGCGTGAAGGAAGTGCGGTGAACAAGAACTCCATCTAGGGTTCCCACTGGGTTGCTAATATTGCATTTGCTAAGTATCAGCATATACCAATGCCGTTGGTCTTCATCGATTTGTTCTGCTTGATTCTTTTGGATGATAATTTCAAAGGTCCCGGACTAACTTCATGGTTAGATGAAGCAAGCGAAAAGATGGGAGGCCTGAGCCTGAGGTCCGACAAAAGGAACGTTACTAGATGGCAGGACACAAGAGATATGCATGGAAGGAGCGTATTAATACTTGTTCGACTTAGGTAAGAGACAAGCTTTGTTGTATTATACCAGGATGGACCTGTACATTGCAATATGCCCAACCACTACAATGTTGCCTATCTCTCAGAATTTAGCTCAGGCCAATAACCCTCACTGGTGAGAAGCCATATAGTACTATGGGCAAATGGAGATCTGCCTGACAACTCAGCAATGTTCTGCATGGGTTCGACCTACATACAGACAGCTCACTGTGTACTCCAGCAGTAGGTGTTGTAAAAGTAGCATGTTGTCTCAAGAGCTCTGCGATCTATGTATGCCCCGCCCTAAAAGACTGGCTGCGCCTTTGCCAGTGTGGAGAAACCCAAAGAGGCCCATTCGGCAAGGACTAGACATCAACGACATCAGGATTGGATTCCCTGTCTCTTCTGTAAAGCAAACTCAATCAAAACCCCCCCAAGATCGCCATTGCATGTGCCTGGGGATGTCAGCGACGATCGCGTTGCGGGTGGGGAAGTGATGTAGCGTCCCGAATAATCCCCCCGGGGCCTACTCCATCTCCCCGCATCATCAATTGTGTTTTGTGTAACCGTCATCCCCAACCCTCGCCAACCCACACACACAACCTCTCCAAATCATCATCCATCTCGAGCCTCACTCATCTAGTGGATTTCCGGTTCCCACGCGCTCGATTCTTTCCCCGGCTGTGTCCCGGCAGTCGGCACATACCGGACAGCAGCCACGCGTTCCCTGATCGCATCCCCGATGACGTCGACCACTCGCGGACCACGCGATCGATCGATCTCCCTGCAATAAATAACAACGTCCACGGAGCACAATTCCGCGGGCGAGACATCCTTCCAATTCCTGCTATTCTCTCAACCCCCGCAGCCAAAAAAAAAAAAAGATGCCGTGGTCCGCCGCCCTCCCCCAGGCGGTTTTCACCAATCCTCTCGTGTCCGTGGTGACGCCCATCACCACCGGATGTCTCGTTGGCTATCAAACCAACCGTGAGTTTCTGCCCGCCTTTTCTACAAAAAAAAAATCCAAGATCCAATCTAAAATTTAACCCCTCCTAGGCCAAGGCAGGACCAAGCAGGTTTACAGCTCGCTCAAGAAACCGCCCTTGTATCCGCCCCCCTGGCTGTTCGCGCCCGCCTGGACCCTTCTCTATGGCTTGATGGGCTTTGCGATCCACCATGCCACGGTGTCCGGAACTATCGCTACATATGATAACTCGACGATTCTACAGGACTGGGCGGCCCATTCGCAATTTCTGTATGTCTCGCAGCTGGCGCTGAATCACCTCTGGATGCCGCTGTTCTTTGGGCTGCGGAGGCCGGCATTGGCGCTGGCGGATATAGTGCTGCTGGGGGGCAACGTTGCGCTGCTGATGCACACGTGGTGGAAGCATGATCGCGTAGCGTTTTGGATGATGACGCCGTATGCGGCGTGGTTGGGCTTTGCGACTTACCTCAATGCCGGCGTGGGGGTGCTGAATAACTGGACTATTGGAGGCCCGAAAAAAGAGGAGTGATTGATCTGGATTCTTCGTTGGAAGGCTAATTCTCATACATATGGAGCTGTTTCTTATTCGGAGTTAATTCCCCTGATCAAATTGCTAATGCCCCGACCTATATATATCTACAACAAGCTTAGCTACTAGTGGATGCCATTACCTCAATTCCTGTAACTCATTCCCAAATTGAGAGAAATTACCAAAAAAAACCCATACCTTCCACACCCATTAGAAGTACAGAAATTAAAAAAAAAAGAACCAGCACCATGCCATTACTTTCTTCACCAATATACTAGCATAGCAAACCCAACCAAGCACTCCTTATCACCACATGACCACCACACGTGACACGATAAGCCTAACTTTCCCCTCACCACCACCAACCACAATCCCCCCATCAACAAACACACACCCATCCCACAAACAAACCACCACCTCACGCCCTCCCCGAAAATGGTCCCATGGCGACAGCAGACAACAATGACCTCACCTTCTACCCGTCATTCTGCTTCAAGGCGTCCCCAACCCACTTCACCTGGGTGAAGATAGCCGCAATCGACGCGCAGAAACTCCAACGACGGCGGGAATATCCAGGTACACCCCCCCATACCCAACACCCTATATACCATACCATACCCCATGGCCTCCCCCCCCCCCCCCCCAAAAAAAAAAAACCACAGTTCTCAAACCAGACCCTGACCAGAAGATTTAACCAGACGAACAAACCTACTTCTACAACAATCACCCCATCCGCTACATCTCCCTTCTGGGACTGATCATCGCGCGCACCGACCTCGCCCGGCGAACCATCCTCACCCTCGACGACAGCAGCGGCGCGACCATCGAGATCGTCGTCCTGAAAGCCGATGGGCCATCTAAACCCCAATCCCAATTTACATCCCACACTACCACCACCACCCAACCTACCACCAGCTACACCGGCCACACCACCACCGACACCACAACCCAACCCACCCAACCGACGCACCAAACCCCCACAACTCACACCCCTATCGACATCACGCCGCTCCAACCGGGCGCGCTCGCGCACGTCAAAGGAACAATAACCACGTTCCGGGGGGCCGTGCAACTGAACCTCGAGCGAATGTTCCTCGTGCGGGACACGAACACAGAGATGCGGTTTGTGGACCAGCGGAGCCGGTTCCTGGTTGAGGTGCTGGCGGTGCCGTGGTGGGTTGGCGGGGCGGAGGAGGTGGAGAGGTTGCGGGGGGAGGCGGAGGAGGAGGAGGAGCGGGTGGTGGAGGAGCAGGAGCGGTTGAGGAGGAGGCAGCGGAGACGGGAGGAGAGGGAGGAGAGGGATCGGAGGCGGATTATGAGGGAGTGGGAGAGGGAGGAGAGGGGGAGGGAGAAGGAGGCGGGGTGGTGTCGGGATGAGGGGGGGAGGGTGATGAGGGAGAGGAAGGCATCGGGGAATAATTAGGTATTATTATTATTTATCTACGTAATTATCTACCTAGGTACTATGGGTTATGGTGCAATGGGAGGTGGATGGACGGGTTGGGCAAGGGTTTTAGTTTGCGGTGTGTATTCCCGAAAGCTGGTATTAATGATATGATACAGGGGTGGTAGAACAAGAAGCCAACTTCCAAGTTCCAAGTCTTGTGGGATCGTTGCATCCTGAAAGAAGGGGTAATAGTAGTTATTTGGAAACATCATGCGTGAGCCGTGACACCAAACGAAAGACCGAGCGCAAGAGAAAAAAACCAAAAGAGGAGGGTAATAATGAAACGCTATCGTCAAGTCATAATTCGTACACGGATATCTCGTTTCCATAATGGGAGGCGTCACGCCTGGACGTATAAGTAGACTGCGTCGGGGTCGTGAAATTATCGATAGCCATACGACTTGTAATCGTATCCAGTGCTGCCGGTGCCGGTGCCGGTGCCGGTGGCCCCGCGGTAGTAATCCTCGTCACCGGCCCAGCTGCTTCGCTTGATCTTGTCGCGCTCCTTGTCTCGATCGTGGAAGGGATCATAAAGCCTTGGTTCGTCGCTGTCATGACCAAGCCCGTGGTATCGGCGGTGGTCCTCGATAATATCACCCGGAGAAGTGGACGTGTAGTAATAGTCCCCATCAGAAAGCCCGGGGTTTCGAGAGCTGCCGCCATTGCCCAGGAGGTCGCTCTCGGAGTGCCTGTAGTCGGTGCCTGCATTGAACCCCAGTGGCGGGCTTCTCGAACGTCCAAAGGTCGTTGTGGGACGTTGAGATCCGCCAGTGCCAGTGCGGAAGTGGTGGGGGTCCTGATTGTATGTCTCTGGTGCTTGTGACCCGGACAGAGTTGGACTGTCGTTAGGGCCGGAGCCAGTCGTGGGGGTTGCATGTCGGTGACTGGACGCCCCAGACTCATCGTAAACCTTGCCCCCTCCGACCTGTGCTGAGTATGGCTTCCTTTGACGTTCAATTGGGCGCGACGGTATCTCCTTGTCGTCGTCATCGATAATAGCCGACGATGATGCGCTATAGTACGGCTGGCGGTCGCGCTCGCCCATTGAACGGCTTGAGTCGACCGAGCTCACCGATGCCTTATGCACGGACTGCTTGCGACGTTGCGCAGCCACCTGTTTCAAATCCTCTTCAGTGATTGGAGGCAAATCAACACCACAATGTTTGATAATAAACTGGTCGACCTCTTCCCTTACAGAGAGAATGGGTGCGTCGGGGAACAATCGGCGAGGGATCTCCTTAGGAAACCTTTCCTTCCTGTTATCAGGGTTACTGATAGGCATGTTCAGCACGGCCTTCTGCAAGCGCTCATATTCCTTCTCAGGATGAGCTTGGATCATCAAAGTTGCCCATCGCTCGAAGCCACGAGGAGTCAGGCCTGGGATATCCGGCCTCTCGTTCAGTTTGTTCTGCACGAGATGATGCTCGGCCTCTACCTCTCGGAAAAGCCTCGAAATTGACGAGGTACGATCATCGAATATGTCTAATTCACCAGTCAGCAAGGGAATTCCTGATCGATGGAGTCCACCACTGACCATGCCAAGGGTAGGGATCCGGCGACACGCTCGTATCTTCATAGAACTTTTGCAACTTCTCCGGGGTCACAACCAGAGTGTTTCCTGGTGGATAGTTTTCGATCTGATCAGAAGGTATTAGATAATGCCCAAAGCTCATTGTCTCCAAGCTGTACCTACCAAATGGACTGCGATTCCTCGCAGGAACTGCCCAAGCCTCTCCGTCGGCTTCCCATCTTCAAAGAGCCTGCCCCATATCTTCTCCAGTGTAGTCATTTCTGTTACTGTAGCCTCTCTGGATGGTGGCTTGGGCCGGGGCTCCACATGCTGGCTGTAGCCACTGGCTTGGCTTGCGGGTGATCCTCGCCTCTCCTCCGCATGACCCGAGGTTGGCCCAGGAAACAGATGGGGACTGTTGGGATGCACTGGAGGCTGCACGGGAGGCGGCATGGGCGTCTGGTATTCAGAGCTGTCTTGAGGGATCTTGGGCGGCGGTGGAGGGGAAGTATGCGGTCTCACAGGAGAATACGGCGATTCACCTTGCATGGGGGCTGTAGCCGGAGGAGCCCATTGCGGCGGCTGCTGATCGCCTGGCAAGTTGTCCAATCCCGTCGCTTTCAGTTGCTGTATAACCGTCGCCGTTATCTGAGAAACAACCTCTGGAGACAGGTAGGCCGGACTATCAGTCTGGTGAAAGGCTGAGTTGACAGCCTCGTTGATTCGTCCCGTGGGCGGCGGCGGCGGTTGTTGCTGCTGCTGCCATGGAGTTGGCTCGTACGGGGGCTGGGGATAGTATCCGGGCGGCGAAGAGGACGGTGGAGGGACTGAAGGCTGAGGCACTGGGGGCTGAGGCATATTGAACTGCTCGGTCCCATATTGTGATGGATATGGAGGAGTGTAAGACGAGGCACGGTTTTCATTGGGACTGAGATTAGTCGGGCCCCCAAACTGTGAGTATGTGTTGGGGCTATTGGGAAAGCCGTTGTAAGCCATCAGAACAGTTGCTGAGGCGCAAGAGGCCGGATCAATAATGGTTGCACTGCTCTAGGACAAGCACAATGATCGTCAATGCTAGCGCTGGGGGTAAAAAAGTGGGCTGGAAACAGAGGTACGAAATAAGAGGGGCCAAAATGACGGAAACGCAAGTTCGATGTTCAAGTGGCGATGGCACGATTGCTTTTGTTGCAAGAATAGAAAGGAGTGGGAGCAAATGTTAGGCAGAGGGGCGGCGATGGAGGGGCGCGGATGGTAAAAGGGTCCGTGTAGCGAGGCGGATTGGACTGGCTGGCCTGGCCTGGCACTCGGTTGCGCTACAACAACAACTGATGAGACAGAAGAAACCGTGCCAAAAAAAAAAAAAAAAAAAGAGCAGTGACAGCTCAGGTGGGGTCGTCCCGGGTTGCCTTTTGCAGGAGAAAGAAGAAGAAGAAAAGAGGGCGAAAGGATGGCAGCGATTTGAGCTCCAGTAGGGGCATACGTCATGGCCGAGTTGCTGATTCGCCCGGCTTGCGGGGAAATGCTGGCCGCACGTTTTCACAATGTAGTTTGTACCTGAACCTCCGACTGGGCGGCAACTGCCCAGACAACTGCCCTTGGAACTGGGGACCTGTCGTACCGAAACCATGGGCCCAGGGCATCCATGGGTGGCAATGTGGGTAACGGGTTGAGTCCCTGGGACGGCATGGCTGTGACCCAGAGATTGCCAGAAACGATCTGTAACATCGTGGTTCGCCATTAAAGGAATTTCGATTTCCATAAACTATCATCTTCTCCAAACTAACTGCCGCGATACAATCAATAAAACTTCAGCAGACTGCAGATTTCACAGAGGGACAGGAAGAGCCAGAAGATGGAAAACTGGACGACATCCAAAGAGAGAAACGAAAGCATGATGATCGTAAGGCCTTCCAGCTCGGTCTCTCTGCCGACGCAGGATGTCTCCAGTACTTGGCATGTGCTCCCTGACACCCCAACTCAAAGATATTCTTCCAGATCGTTGTCGTTGTCCTCATCGTTATCAACAGTCTGTCCGGTGGGCTCGGGAACACTCATGCTCGGGGCCTCGCTCTTCTCGAAGCGTGGGCTCTGTACAATGGTCATTATCGCCCGTCCCATTACCTACAAATTCTTTTCAGTACTTACTTTCACTTTGGCAAATCGCGATTCCCTCTTTGGGGGCACGCGAAGGCTCGTGATTCTCTGCGTCGACCCAGCAGTCACGCCCCAGTTACCCCATCCGCTGTGGACAGACTCTGCAGTCTCCGGCTGGAAGCGCATACGGTGAGCCTTTCCCTGAGCATCATACCCAGTAAAAGTACGCTCTTTGCCCTTGCTGGCTTTTTTTTCGGCTCCATGTCCCTCCAGCCAGGTACCACCCCCAATGGACTGCAAGTCATCATCGTCATCGTCATCGTATGCAGAGGGGGTGCCGCTTGCGTTGCCAGATCCTTTCATGGAATTGGTGCCAGTCTGACTCTTCAGATAAGTTAGCATGCGGAACTAGGTTTCTACAGGACGCATTGGAGCACAAACAGCAGTACCCGAGGTAGCAGTGGCTTTCTTGCCTTCAGCGATGAGCCTTTGACCCTCGAGGACGGGATCAGCTTCCGAGTGCTTCTGGACACAATTCAAGCATCTCTGCCCGGACGCCAATGGTTAGATCTCCTATAGACATGTAGATGGTCACAACATACCGCAGTGTCACGTTCCTGCCGCTGGTTTTTGGCGAAATCTTCCATGCTCTTGACCTGGTCACAGATCGAGCATTTGAGCTCCGAGAGACTTCCACCAGTGCAATTTCTGCATCTTGCACGTCCACTAGTCATCGCTCGAGCCCCCTCGGTCACCATGGCATTGCGAAGCGTATCCAGCTGGCGCTTGGAGAAGGTATCCACAGGCCGAATCTTCCCGCAAGTGCCACATTTGATTCTGGGCCGTATCAGTTGTTCTGCAGACTCGAATGCACCGGAGTTGAGGAATATCAACTTACTTGTCCGGCAGGGTGACGGTATTGACCCTGGACCAGTGTCAGTGCAATCTTATGAGAGTAGATTGAGCAAGTAACTGACTGTCTTCTGACCGACTCGCTGTAGCCCCCGGCATAGGCATTGCGGGCACCGGAAGGAAGCCTGCGCGAACTCATTGCGTAGCTCCCTGAAGTCCGAGAAGAAGTGTAGAAAGGCCAATGTGACGCCGAAGAGGTCTGATTAGACTGATGTGGTAGCGGGAAATGGTCCAAGTCCGCAGAGGAAGCGAAGGTGAGCCAGGATGAAGGGGGACTGTCGTCGCTTTTAAATATCAGGACCAACACCTGGCTTGTTTACATTCAATCACTATGGTGCCCCAATCAGGAACACTGGTCTCAGTGAACGAGAGTTCAAGTCAGTGAATACAGAAGTCCACCTTCCCTGGCGATATCAAAGAGGCTGTTGAGTAGCGGTCACCGGTCAAGGTCTAAGACAAGGACCGGTGTAAAGGCGAACGAAAGACATCAGAGGTCACGCAGCAACTGAGCCCAAGGCATTGTGAGCCCACGGTCTTGACTGGACAGTCCGGTTCTAGAAGGAAGTCAAACTCCGTTCGGCTTCAGGTAGAGCATCAGCCTACTCACCGACCCCAGGCGGCGACTCTGCCGGACCCGAGTGCTACAAACGCTGCAATCCTCTCGCCCGGGCTTTCGCCATATTTTTCGGTTCTACAGGATGAAAACACAGGCGTTTGCTGTTCGAAGCCAGTCCCTCTTGTACCATACATCAACAGTAAGTATGCAGCAATTCCGATGTAGCTCTTTGTTATGAGCTGTGGTGGGTGTGGTGGGATGTAGTTGCCTTTCTCAAGCCAAGCTTGTGGGCATTCCAGAGCCTGTCTGTTTGCCCCAGTCGGTCGAAGGAGAAAGGACAATTGCACATCAAAGAGCACTTCCAGGGCCTCAGTTGAGCTGCAAGCATACACTGCGGTGGGCATATCTAGCAGTACACTTGAGCAGTGAGCAAAGTAGGTACGATGACGTAGGGGGAGAAGCATCAGATGAACAGATCAAAAACACGAGAAAAAAGAAAGCATGATTGTATACCCCGTGAGAAAAGCAAAGAAGCAACCCCAATGGCAAACAAAGAAATTATCATGCACCCCTTTACTCCGTCCACGCTGCCAGATTTACCCGGCCGGATAACCACCCTGGTCGTGTTGAGGTGTTGTATACCATAGTACTCCGTACCATAGTATAGCCAAGCCCCTCAATTATCGAGAAGGGTTCCTGGGCGCCATTGATCTACATTCATCCTTTCGGAGAAAAAAAATTAAGAAAGAGGGAAAAGGGTAGATCTGGCATACATCTTCGCGGGAGGGATGCAGTTACCCCCAGACTACTGCAAGGCCCGGCGGCCAGTCCAGCAATCATGTTTCGTCTCTGCGTCAAGACCTGTCGGATGAGCATCGCGATTGGCTAATCATGAGGACTCCCTCTTTTTTAAAATCGAATTGATCCAACGGAGGGTCTACAGAGCACCCACTGTGCGGTGGCTCTCCTGTAGGCAAGAGCAGAGACCGCCCAGATGGAGACCGGAGACAGACTGCATGTCCGTGTTGAGCCATCGCTGTAAGTACCGCGCACTCTGTACTCCGTAAGTAAGTACGTACTCCAGGGCAGGCATCTATCCTGTACCTGCCTAAGCCCATATCTAAGTAGGTACTTTTGGTCACTGCCGGGACTCAAGAGCCAGAGCTGTGGGAATTATTAATATGGAGCTCTAGTGGCGTTCCAGAAGCATGTCTAGCCGTCTTCATGCAGGAAATGCTTTGTTGATCCTCCACGGTGCTCCGTAGTCCGTCGATGATGACCACCTCATTCTGGATTGCCATATTCCGTCGTTAGCCCGTTGCGACGGCGAATCGAAAGCGGATTTCGATGGATGCCGCTCGATACGACAAGCTTCTTCCCCCTAGGCAGGAGGCCGAAACCGCTCCGGTCGCCTGATCCTCCTCCCTTCTGTTTCCATGAATCTCCTCAATCCTTCTGGAACGCTCTTGGAAACCAACGGCTTCGATAGCCCCCTCCATAGTAGCATGGCTAAGAAAGCCTTAAGGGCAGGCGGACCGGAGCAGCTAGCGAGATAGACTGGCACGAAGGCGGCCAGTTGCTTCGGTTGTTGGTTACGGATTCGTTTTGGAACCCCGTCCGGCCCTCACCATCTGGCTTCGCGCAACACCACTGGCCAGGGAGGAGACCAGGCCCATCGCCGGGTCTGTCGGGTAGCGGGGACGGGCCTCACGCCGAGTGGGGGTCCGCATTCCCCGGGCGCCCGGCGCAATCAGCAGGTCCACTGAATCCGTATGCGAGCCCACTCACTGCCCCCCGGGTGGAGGAGCGAACCTCCACTGTTGGGGCTTCCCAATAACGATGGACTGGTAGCTCAGACGGCCGGCGGTCGACTAAGCCATTGGCTTCGTCGCGGTCCACGTCTTCCGACTTCTGATCTTCCCAATTTGGCCGGAGACCCATCTTCAGTCGTCTAGTGCTCCGGTCCCAGTCACGCACCCTTCCCTTTCTGCGCTAGTGCCCGAAACTTTCCAAGAATCGCCATCATTGGCTTACCCCGACCTCACAAAGTTTTCGCTCTTTGTTGTGACTAACGGCGGTTTGATCAGGGCACAACCGGGTTCCCGGAAGTGCAAACGCGATCAGGCAAAAGAGACGGACGGGCATGGAAATTAGATCACGGAAATAAAATGGGCGATGGCCAGGGAGGGACCCAAAAAGGGAAATACTGCAAACAGAGGGCGGCCGTAGCCTGGGCAGCGGCGCTCCGTGTGTGTGGGAAGTGGGAATTGGGAAAGGGAACATGTCACCTCGGCAGGATTACGAGTCATGGGTGGTCCGACAGGATTGCACTGTCCTCCAACCCCTCTGTTTTCTTCGCCCTCTGCCGAACGGCCACTTCGCGCAATCTTTCCCCCTCCTCGTCGCGTCCATGAGGGAGAATAATGGGGAAGAGATGGGGAAGAAATGGAGAGAATGGGACCGAACAGAACGCCCAAAAGACGGTGACTGTCTTGCGACGACTACAGAGGACTACTAACGACGTCCGAAGCATGACAGCGGTCAAGTGACACAAGCGGTGACCGGCCAGCGACCCCTTTTTGGCATATGTATGTCCTGTCATCAAAACCGGATGCCAGCTAACGACGGTAAGGTAAACAACTAAACACACCGAATCGACGGCGGAGGCTTCCCATGGACCATGGATCATACGCGTCTTGGGTCCAGGTAGGACCATCTTCGAGACATGGCTTCTGCGCCCATGACCCATCACCCGCCACTGTGACAGGTACACAGTAGTAGACTCCGTAAGGCGTAAACAGTCCTCAATTTCCAGATCTGGACGGCGGAGGCCGGCACTTGGTGTACGGACTATGTAGGCAGTCGGCATAGTCTACATGCGGAATGATCATCATCCCATCATCACTATGATGTACCATTTGATTAAGCTATGGCATTTCAAGAACTTACTTCCCTAGTGCTTGCTTGTGATTCCGATGCACTCCAGCCCTCTGCCTGCCCCTCGGTCTCCAAAGTCCAAAGCGATTGGCGGTGATATCTTATCATGAGATCGGCCCTGATCACCCCACATGGCAAGGGCGAAGACTCGGTCGAAGTTTGGGAAATAATGGGACTATGCTGTACTACGGAGTATAGACTCAAGAATTGGCGCAATCGGTGGCAAACTTGTCGCTAACAGGCGGAAGAAGGTGGTAGCTGTGGTAACAGCAAAAGAACTACTGCTGAGCAGGTACGGAGCACTACGCACTGGGCGAAGTACTTCGTACGGGATCCGAACCCTACTGGACAGACTAATCTGATCTCGCAGATGTAGGGATCAACCTTGCTTGATGTATGAAGAGTCCATACTTATGTGCTCCGTACCGAGTACGGAGAAGAGCATCAACTCAATGCTTTTGCCAGTATGCAGCAGCCATCATGACCCCGTACTTTCAGCCTTGCCTACGGTCCCTATGGGGTAGCCCCTCGATTGTTTATTAAGATCTGAGCGATTTTCATGCAAGCCTCTGGATTTTCGCCCTGGTAACTTCGATCTGATGCATATGCAGTACACTACCTAATCCACACGGACACAGCACAGTATATGGGGAAGCGCAGATATCCATCCAGAGCAGCCGGGGCCCGTTCCACGCAATGAGTAGGGATGTTTAGCATTGCGTGGTGGGCTATCTATCATATCCATCGGAAGTGAGTCATTGTCCGTTGTAGGGACTCCGTCCGTAGATAGCAAACCATTTTTATTATTATTATCCCGGCCGGAGAGCTCCGTCCTGTCGTGCTGGGAACGTCAAGCACAAGTACGAAGTTGGTAGGTCAAACCGATGTCTTACCCCTCTCGGACCTGTTATTCCTTCCAAAATATTCAGTTTTTTTTTTTTCGGGGGTTCGATTTTTTCTTCTTCTTCTCTCCATCCTCTCCTCGGCTGAAGCGCTAAATCATCTAACCGCTGAAACAGCGATGTTCCTACTCCAGTTCTATCTCCGAAACGAATGAAGCAGTTCAATTTCGCTCCGGCATCCTTGCTGTTTCAACCTCGATAAGTGACACGCATGTAGATTATCAAGGAAGTGCTCACCGGCATACTGTACTATGTACTGAGCACAACACTGGAGGGGCAGGTATGCACGCCACATCTCTATCCGCTATCGACACCGGCCTAGCATTTGGGTAACAGTCGCCCGCCTCGACTTCCATGAAGATCAGTCGTTGCAGTTAGTAGTGGGTAGCGTCGCCATGTTGGCGGTCAGCCACCTAAGCACATTGGACTACGGAAGTACGGGGAACATACATGTCCAGCCACTGTTGGCTGGGGCCGTTGTTTAAGACAGCAGATGAACTATCAACAGATCCTCCCTGATAACAATGAACTGTAACCACCCACAGCCGGTACGGAGTACTCCATCGTACCGTGGGCCCGACTCACCTCCATTCTGGCGCTGTCCGTCACTGCCAAAACAGGCACGCAATGTGACTTGGCTGCCCGCCCATTGACATTCATATATCAGCAAGGAAGAATCTTAATGCCAATCTTGCTCCTCTTCATGACGATGGAGATGAGGTAATGCTGGTATCACAAGGAGCACCTACCTACAGTAGGTAGCCCCGAAAGGATGGGATGTACTACGCAGCCCGCGATAATCTCATACCGCACCCAGGTCCTACTTACCTAGTAGTGCCTACACCATGTCAAGCATCCTACGGTACCTGTCATATTGTCGAGGTCTCTGGTTGCTGAGGACTAGGTAGGTAAGTCAGTAAGTACTGCGAGTCTGACCATGCGAGACCCCGGGTGGGATGGTGGAGGAAGTACAAAGTACGGCGTACACTCGAGCAGCAACAACAGCATCACCCGGGAAGTAGTGTTGGCAGCCCAGGTGGAAGACACAGAGTGTACAGGCAGCGAGAGAGACGCGGCCCAACCCCTGGCCATCCTTGCTAGCGCCCGTCTAACGATCACTAGAGGCTGATACTAAGTGGGACCCATTAAGGCTGGGCCTTCCAAAGCCCAGAGGCCTCCAAAGTCCAAAGCGGCGGCGGGTGATGATGGCGACTGGTGGTACGGAGGACCTTAGGCTCCTCCTTCCACACGTCCCAGGCTCCGACCTCTTTGACTGGGCGCCCTCCCCTAACCCCCGGTGTCAACGGGCTGGATGCGGAAGAGTGAACTCTACACCTCATCCTAGGGCGAACCTTGTTAGATTCGTTCACTCGCGCGTTGCATTGCTGTTCCCCTGGCATAACGCCCATCGCTGTCGTAACAAAGATCGTGCCACCAACACCGACTCGTTTGAAGGAATACCGTCAGTAAGAATGATGATTGAAAACTAATGGCGACTACGAAGAATCGGGGGTGTAGTCCGATTCATTGGGGGTGTATTGTAATGGATATGATACCTACTTAAGTAAGTACCTACTTAAGTACACCATTGAATCGCGCCTCTGGAATATGGGCACACTATGGATTATTAGTGCTGAGGTCGGACTGTATAAATGGACAGAAGCGATTGGACAAGAACCCCAATAATGCTTACAGTAATGCCCACTTAACCGGTCTAGGCGCACCTCGATGTCCGAAAACTCAGCACCTAAACGCAGGTAAGCAGTCGCTTGACAGAGACGCACCCGGAAGGGCTAGGAAATAAGCAGTCAGCAGAGCAGAGCGATCAGGGACCCCCAAGGGAAGGGAAAGGGAAGGGAAGCCAGCCTGTGGGCAATGGCAATACGGTAAGATACCACATTCCTCTGGCCCTGGGAACTCTAAAAACAAACAAACGGTAAACACCCGAAACCCAAAAGCAAAATGAGAAGGGAGGCAGGAGAGGGGAAAGAAAAACAATTTTGCACCAAAAAAGCTCGGTAAAACAACGGATCCTTTTCGTTTGATTTACTCCGTGTCAAGAGGCTATCTACTTGCTGCTTCGCATGCTGTTGCCCAGTGCTGGACCTAGTAAGTGCCGGTAGTCAGTAGTCAGTAGTCGTAGGGTAGGATGGATTCTGTCCGACGACAGGAGGGGAAAATATGTTGGGTTTTTGCGTGTTTTCATGTTTTCATGTTGACTTTTTCGGCAATGCCCACAGCCGCCGCCGCGTCTGTTGTTGCCGGCGTCGAGCGTTCGAGGGCGCGCTGGTCCGCCCGTGTAAGCAAGTATGGTAACTCAGCGAACCTCCTTTTCATTTTCCCTGGGTGGGAGGCGAGTGGATCCCCGTTCCTCGACCATGCCTCTCTCGGCCAGCCAGAGTCGGGGCACTAGCACGGTGGGGGAAAGGCGTGCCAAACGGGGGTCCGCCTGGCTGTTACCAGATTATTCATGATTATTATTATTAGTAGTAGCTAGGTAGTAATAATAAAATAATAAAAATAATAATAATAATACGGATTCAGTCGGTATGGGATGGATGGATCCTGGTGGTGGAGGACGATTACGGAGGCCGACTTGACGCAGGCGCCTTAGTGGCCGAGCTAAGGCGGCGACTGGAGCGAATGAATTGAATGTTTTATAATTTTATTTATTTTTCCATTTTACTATTGCTAGGCCCTGGGGGAATTAGCTCCGCGGTAGGCGACTTTACTGGTTCAATCTCGAGGTACCGTACCTCTTTCGTAGTTAGTGTGATGAGTGAGGTAAGGTCCCCCCTCCCCCCCCCTCTCTCTCTCTCGTTCTCAGTGGGAGAGTGTTAGCCTTCCCGGCCCTTTTCGCGCGTCAGTGTCTGCCCTCACTCGCTGGACCACTCGCGTCGCCCTTCGGCGCCCATATTAACACATCAATTGTTGCCTTCTTTTCTGCCCCTCCCCCTGCCCCCCCCCAACAACAATCAGCCTCGAATGGGCCTCAGAACATCACTGCATGACCGTCACATTCCCTCTATCGTGCGTGTGGTGCCGTCAAAGTCCAAAGGGTAAAAAAAAACAAGTCGACTCTTTAGTCCATGTCAGCACCGTCCCTCCTCCGGTTCAGACCTTTTTAACCCCTCAATAAACCCACCTGCATCATTATTCCCCTCTGAGCCCCCGGAGGATAATAATAAATTATTATTATTTCCTGTGATCTGCACCATCGCTTTGGACCAAACCCGCTTTGTTGTCGACCGCCTCTTCAGTCCCCACGGCCCGGACCCAAGTGCGCTCTCCTCGCTCGTCCTGGAGCTGCTCAAGCTGTCACCGCGTCAGGGGCTTGCCTTTCCCATTTCCTCCCCTCCCCCAAGGCGGCTTCCAGTCCGATCATCCTTTCGTTTAGTTGTGTCCACCCAGACGGATCCGCTCCTATCACTACAGTGATCACGTCCAATCCTCTGGGTCTTCCATCTGGTTTCCAGATCTTCCTCTCCTCCACCTTCGCTTCGTTTCTGAGAACTACATGACTACCCCTTTCCCCCTCTTCCCTGGACCCAATTTCGTCCCGAACCTCATCTGCATCTAAACTATATCGCTCCCTGCACCCTGTCCCTGTCCCTGTCCCTCCATCGATGGGAAAGAACCACCTCCCCCGCGGGTACGATATTCTTGTCTGACTGCGAATGATGAGCACCTGATTTCAATTCGACTCTTCCGACAATCACTGGGCGTCCGGTCCTACTTCCTCGAACCCATTCCTTACCTCGGTCGATCCCAGACCCTATCCCAGCCGCGAAAGTTCTCTTAGATTTTCTGCTGGCAGAGAACCACCGAGAGACACCATGACCGTCTGCTACGACCACACATCACGGAGCGCTGCTCCTACGTCAGTCGCCACCCTTGAGGACCGGTTTGAAGTCCTCAAGGAGGTTGGTGATGGCAGCTTTGGTAGCGTGGCTGTCGCACGTGTGCGGACAGCTGGTTCCAACGTTGCACGGAGGGGTACCATGGTATGTTGGCGCAACACTTTTGCTGTGAGCTGGCTAGGTTACTGACCCCTTACCTAGGTCGCCATCAAGACCATGAAGAAGACGTTCGACTCGCTGGCCCCATGCTTGGAGCTGCGTGAGGTCATCTTCCTGCGAACCCTCCCCGCCCACCCTCACCTTGTCCCAGCCCTCGATATCTTCCTCGACCCTCTATCCCGCAAGTTGCATATCTGCATGGAATACATGGATGGCAACCTATACCAATTAATGAAAGCTCGGGACCGCAAGCCTCTTGATGGCAAGCACGTCAAGAGCATCCTCTTCCAGATCCTCTCCGGCCTCGACCACATCCATGCCCACCACTTCTTCCACCGTGATATCAAACCCGAAAACATCCTCGTGTCCACCTCCGCTCCCAATGACTCTGCTTTCAGCCGTTACTCTAACCTCGTCACCCCTCCTTCTACCCCTCCGACCTATACCGTGAAAATAGCCGATTTCGGCCTTGCGAGAGAGACCCACTCCAAGCTGCCCTACACCACCTACGTCTCCACTAGATGGTACCGCGCGCCCGAGGTCCTTTTGCGTGCCGGAGAATACTCAGCACCCGTGGACATGTGGGCTGTCGGCGCTATGGCGGTCGAAATTGCGACTTTGAAGCCACTGTTCCCTGGTGGCAATGAGGTCGACCAAGTCTGGCGTGTCTGTGAGATCATGGGAAGCCCTGGTAACTGGTACAGCAAGTCAGGCTCCAAGATCGGTGGTGGTGAGTGGAGGGAAGGGTCTCGCCTGGCTCAGAAGCTGGGATTCACATTCCCTAAGGTATGGACCGTCCTTGAGTATCGGCGTGGATTGAAAATTAATAATTATGCAGATGGCCCCCCACTCCATGGATAGCATCCTCCAGGCTCCTCAGTGGCCAGCGGCTCTCAGCCAGTTTGTTACCTGGTGCTTGATGTGGGATCCCAAGCACAGGCCGACCTCCACGCAAGCCTTGAACCACGAATACTTCGCGGATGCAATTGACCCTCTGAGACCGAAGTCGTCAACGGCTCGTCTGCTTGGTCGGAAGCAATCCGACAAGAGCTTCAAAACTCCTAGCCGGGAGGCAAACGACTCGCCTACTCTGGGCTACAAGTCGTCGTGGTTCAGGAGATCATTGATCGGTCGGTCGGAGAGCCCCGTCCCGCCCGTGGAAAGTGATCATTCTTCTAAGCAAGCGGTCTCATATAACTCGGAGATCCAGTCGGCCAAGACCAGGCCAGCGGCCACTAAGCGTGCCACTTGGGCAAACGGAGCCCCGATGCCCATTCTGCCCTCGATTCGTCCAGTCTCTCCCCTGTCTAATGCAGTCACAGCGCAAGCCAATTCGTCGCTCGCGCATTCTGACAGTGGCAGTGGAAAGGCGAGCAAGAAAATTGGCAGACAGCTCTCAGTGAACTCCCATGGAAATCACTACGCTGACATCCACCGGCAAGAAGCGGAAAGGGCACTAAACGGCGGGGGACACATCAGCGCTGTGATGACCCCAAAGGAGAGCTTCTTCTCTCACCTTCGCAAACGAGCCCGCAGATTATCTGGTCGCAACCAGGCTAGCACGACCGATGACGTTGAGGCCAATGCTGGCTGTATGCCGTGGTCCAACCGGTCTTCTCTGGCCTTGGACTCGGTGACCGTCAACGAAGGCAAACAAAATGATCTGTCGGAGTTGGACAAGGCCCTCCAAACTGTGAAATGCTCTCTCGACTCAACCGCCGTTGGGAACGTCCCAGTCCAGATTACTTCTCCCGTTGAGGGCACTAAGCGCCAGTCAATGCCCCAGGGCTCAATTCGCACCATGGGTGAGAGCCCTGTCTCAACTAGCGGCGCTGGGGCCCCCATCTCCAGCCGAACTCGGCGTGCCATGCACATGTCCAACAACCCAATTCACCGCTACGAGACCCCCGAGGAAGAGGACGAGCTTCTCGACGAAGTTCTGCATTCGGCGAGCAAGGCCGCTAGGCGTCTAGCGCAGACCGAAACATCGTCGGATGTTTCGTCCACCTACAGCCGCCCGGCCCAAGGAAATGATAGTTCTCGCCCACTTCCAAGTCCTTACCCCACTCCCTCTCCGTCCGCCAAATGCGACGGTGTCTCTTTCGGCCATTCGGAGACAACAACGCCATGCAGACGGCTCCCCTTGCCCGAGGAGAAGACAGATGCGAACTCCAGTCGCCAATGGCCCACTCCTCCCTATGAGGACGGAGATTGGGCGCCTCCGGCCCCGGCCAAGTTCCTGACTGGATCAGCAACTTACCGTTAGCAAATCCCGCCTGGGATTTGATGCGGATATTTTTTCTTTTCTCCCATATTTTTCGATCTTGTTCATATCTAGTCAAAAGAGAAAAAATGCGGTGGTCATGCGCGGAATCGGCGGATTTAACCGAGCAAGGCGTACGGAATCTGGTGTCAACTCTGTTTTATATTTGTGGAGGTCGGGCGGTTTTTATTTTCTGTTTTTACACCCTTTTTTCCCTTTTTTCCCTTTTTTCCCTTTTTTTTTTTTCAATTCTCCCTTTTGTCCTTGTTCGATCCTGCTGCGCATTTCTTTCTACCCGCGTTTGTATAGGCCATGGTTTCAGCCCGGGTTTCCTTTCATTTGTCTGACTGTTTTCATACCCCAAAGGCCCTTTGATAGATATAGTCGGCCTCGCACCTTGTTTTCGGTATACCGTTTGCTCGTGTCCTTCGTTCCTTGATATCCTCATATCACTTGCACATTGCTCATCCTTCTCCTGATACCACTCGCGCGAGTCGCAATGTTTGCTACCATTCCTTATGTATATCTTTACACTCCCCCCCGAACATGCATGTCCTGATATCTCAGTTGACCACATTTTTCCTTTTGTCAAACTCCCTTCATCCCTATGTATATTTCCCGGGCATTTATCCTCACTCTCACTCCCCATTCCTCCCCCCCCACTCATTCCTTTCCCCTCTACCGCGCGGGTTGAAAGTGTTGTGACATCTTTCACAAGAACAAAAGGATTTCCATTCACCCACTGTACAATTTCAAAATTTGCTGGGAAAGAGCACTGGTGGCTGGTTCTGAGCTTTCAACAATATTGTAATATAGGACTTCATCCTGACGGCCAACCGTCTGCTTATATATATTCAGTTAATGGAAGCAGGCACAACTGCACTGTATCTGAAAAGAATTCGAGTTTTGATCTATAATTTCACTTCATTCTATCGTAGCATGTAATTCAGTAGGCCGATCTTGTTGCCTTGGCTGGCCTGAACCGGCCGGGCTGGCGTGGAAGAACAGTTTGCCCGAGCTCCGGCAGAATTTCCCCAAGCAGCACTACGTCAAAAGGTTTCCATCCAGCGGCCGGCATTGATCGCAAGCACGCGGGTGTCTGATTTGGCTGCCAGGATGGATCTTTGATCTGGCGAGGGCCTTGAACTTGCAAATTTGTCTTCGGAGTTTCTTCTACTGCCAGGTAGCCTGCTCACCAGGACTGAATCTGGCCGCTGCTTCGCTGCATACTGCTAAGCGATCATCTGCCACGCCGTGGACTACAGTTATACCCCTCATTCTTTTTTTTGTCACCGGGTTATTCTCTTTCATCTATCCCTTGACCTTCTCGCCAGGCGAGAATTTCTTTGCCCACGATGGCAGCGCAGCGCCAGGCTTCGTCTGCCTCCCAAACCCCACTCATCTCTCCTGCAGAACTTGCCTACCTCTACACGTCGCTGTCTCTTCCCGATGGCCCGATTCGCCCAGATGGTCGCTCAGCCACGCAATTCCGACCCTTGACTGCCGAAACAGATATTCTTCCGGGAACCAACGGTAGCGCACGCGTCGGTTTCGCAGATGGTACCCAGGCGATTGTAGGAGTCAAGGCCGAGGTGGAAAAGACCGTTGTCGCGGCCGAGGCCCTCAATCTATCACAACATGGTGCGGAGGACTTTGCCGACACGGAAGGCGATGAGAGGCACCAGTCACCCAGTGCCGGACATGGGTCCTGGGTGCAGATGTCTATTGAGATCCCCGGGTTTCGCGACGACGACGCTCTACCGGTTTTCCTCTCTGAAATGATGCGAGAGCCTCTGGTTGAATCCGTTTCGGATGGACACGGTGGGAGCGACGACATGGCGGGTGGACTCAAGGGTAGACTGGTGATCAACAAGCGCTGGCATTGGCGACTCTACATTGACGTGAGTATTTCCTTTCTGTCACACCTGGGCTGCTGATACTAATGTTTTTTGTGTAGGTGCTGCTCCTATCCCAGCCTCTGTCATACCCTCTTCCTTTACTCTCTCTCACGACCCATCTGGCGCTTTTGTCGACCAAGCTCCCCAAGCTCAAATCTCAAGGAGAGGAAGATCCTTTCTTCGATGACGACTGGAATGCCGCCGAGTATCTCTACCCCCGCTCACAGTTGAAGTCCCACTTGTCTCCGACACAACAAGTCCGCCCCCCGGTCACACTGCTTGTTATTTCCGTGGGCGAGAACGTTGTTTTCGATCCCAACAGGGAAGAAATCGCCGTCGCGGATACCGTTCTGGCGGTTTCCGTCACTCGCGACAGCGACTCAGATGGCCTCAAACTTCTGTCCATCCGCACAGTGGACCCCCCCTCTCGTCTGACACAGCCGGGTGTACCGAACTCGGAGAACGTGGCGACACTGGGCTCTACAGCTGCCGCCGAAGAGGCCCTCGAAATGAACCCATCCACCGAAGAGGACATCCCCGGAGTCTGGAAACCTCGGCGCGGAGGTGTCAAGAGACGCACGATCGCGAAGATGCTCAAATTGGTCTTGGAGAAGGGAGGTGTCGGCGAGGAGGTTCTCGAAGGTCTGGAAGGTGTCGAGGTGGGCTGAAGCAATCCAGTAGGCCCCTTGACAGGTCCCAGTCACAATGCCTCGGGCTTTTAAGTACGACCTGTCACCGGATCGATTGCAAGTGCTGCGGAAGTCGTGATGGTCGACCGTGCTATCGCGGCCAAACCCACCACAAGCGTTCGAGCATGGGAACATCCCATGCGTTTGTTGAAAGATACAGACCTCGAAAAGCCCAAGATTCAACCGCAGCGAACACGCGGCCAACAACGCCACTCGACGACTCATCGCTATGATAGAACAATTGACTAGAGCCAAAACTTGTACATAGCAGATAATACATGGGGAGAACAACAAGTGCACAACAACAACCAAGGCTAATATACAGTCTTCATCATCCATCCATCCTTACCAAAAACTGTACGTAGTACATGTACTGTAGACAGACATCTTTCACCGGAAACACACACCCACACACACACTCCATGGGCATGGGCCTCACCATATCCCCAACCACTTCTTCACCGGCCTCTTGTTCCCCTCCCAATCAACATACACACTCTTCCCATCCGCCCCCTGCTGCTCCACAGCCACCGGCGACTGATCATCCACCTCCACCACCCCCTCCGTCGCCGCCTTCCCATCCTTCTCCTCATCCGGCTCCTCCAACCCATGAGCAACCCGATACTGCCGTCTCTTCTCCGCATCGTCCACCCGTCTGCGACGCTTCTCCCTCGTCTCCCTGGAGCTATGCTCCACATGCATCCGGAACACCGACACCGCCTGCGACACCGTATCAATCGGATGGACCATCAGCCCGGACCACGACGGGAGCAGATGCGCGAACGGACTTGTGCGCTTGAAGTTCGTCGTGAATGTGAACCCAGCCATAGACACCAGCACACTCTGCAGCAACAGCAACAACAAACATACACATTAGCCAAACCTTTCTCTCCCTGTAACCCTTTCCAATAACAATAACAATAACAAATAAACGTACCATCGCAATCCAAATATGAATCCACCGATGCGTCAAAAACCAAAACATCACCGTCCCCTCCGGCGGGAACATATTCGGGTACTTCTTGCTCTCCCGCTCCGCCTTTTCTTGCTCCGTGAGCTTCGGCCCCGGGTAGTTCATCGGCGCGCCGCTGCGCGGTTGCAGCACGCGACGCGCCGGGTGCGATGGCGGGCGGAATTTGTCCGGCTTGGAGAGCACGCGCTGCTTGTTGCTGTTGGTCTTGTCGGTGGTGGAGGAGGCGCATCGTGTGCTTGTGATGCGGGCGGTGGTGGTGGTGGTGGTGGTGCGGAGGGTTAGGGCGCGCAGGGCGAACGGGGAGGGCGCACCTCGCGGGAGGAGGAATTGGGGGATGGTTGTCACCGGAGGCATTATGGGCTGGATTGGGGAATGCCTGGTGCTGCTGGTGCTGCTGCTGGGGGATTGGGGGGCGGTGGTTTGCGGTTGCGGTGCGGAGATGGCGGGTTTTTTTGTTGGCGGCGGTGATGCGGATGGAGAGGGTCACGTGAGTGGGCATAAAGTGTATATGATTATATGTACGGACTAGTTGGGATTTTATGGTGGGGAATTATTGCGTGGTGGGTGTGGGGGGATGGGGGGATGGGGGTGGGAAATTAGAGTAGGGTTACTTAGTATTGGGTTTGATAATGTGAGGGTATCTATGTGTGTATGCTGGGGGATTGAGAATGGGTGAAATTTGTATCATTGGGTGTAGGAGGAGTGTATATGTGGTGTCTATGTAAGAGGCTACTGTGCTGTGCTGTGCCTGTGTTTATTCGCTGGACAAGGCACTCTGCTTATGCCTCAGGCGACATCGGACCACGCGGGCGGAGCGGAACAACACGAAGCCCCCCATGACGAGTCGGTCAAACTCGGAGGACAAATGACGGTCCAGGGATTTGCAAACGCCGCTTCATTCGAGGATCCAAACATCCATTCTTGCGGTGGCCCATCTCCGTCCGTCTCAAACCCGCGTTTTCTCCGTACCGCACTTTGCGACATTGTGGCCGGACCCATCGCTCACGGGGGTACGGAGATGGCGAGGATTTTATCGAAAAAGGCATGTATGCGCGTAGGATGAGATCATCCGGACGGACGGGCCTACGTCAGTCGCGGATAGAGCACCGATCGGGTCGCGAAGGATCCCAAGCGAGATCGACTCGCACTTGGGGTTAAAGGAGGAACTGTAGGGATAGAGTCTCGATCGGATTGACAGGGACTACGGAGTACTTACTCGATCAATTGACGAGGAGGAGCGAACCCCGAACCCAACCTGGAACATGGGACATGGCAGCAATAATGGCTCAAAAAAGACACCGGCATCTTGTCCCGGAAGCGCCCGTTGTGCTGAATCATCTGGGCTCTGATTGGCTGATTCCCGGATCACGGGAGGAGTTTGGGGCAAAGGCTGGTCGCTCTTGTACAAATTGATCGCAAGTTTTTCTTCCCTCGTCCGATTTCTCTCCTCCATTGCTTCAATCTTCCCCAGGAACTCCTCCGCTCTTCCAATTCTCTTGTATATTCCCTTTAGACCTTTTAATCCCCCCTCAAAAAACCCCCCACACATTCAAAATGGGCAAGGACGCTGGTTTCGCTCCTGGTAAGCTAACCCCGGTTCCTTTTTTTTTTTTTTCTTTCTCGCTCCTTGTCCCCTGGGGCGCCGCCTTTCATTCACTGGCCTCCAAACACGGCATTCATTTCAATGCTGCGTCGGACTTCACTGCATGATAGCGGCGCCTGGCCGGGCCCTACCATGACTGCTTAGTCGCCCATGTGTTGTAACTCCTGGACAACCTGCGACTGCGCGCTTTCGCTCCCTCAATCAACAATCCACATTGGAAGACACTGAAAGACACCCCTCAAACACATCCCAAAGTCAAGCATTACACCCGTCGTCATGACTAGCTGGGACACTTTCTGTTTCCTCACTACTATCCACATGCGCGAGGCCGAGCTCGAGGCCGCGGAGAAGGCCGAGCGCGAAGCGGCAGAGAAAGCCAAACAGACGGCTAACATTTTGACCGCTCCAGGTGACTCCGCCAAGGGTGCTAAGCTCTTCCAGGTGAGTAGAGTCGATCTGCACCGCAAGACGGTCTTCCATTGAGGAACAGAGATGGCTAACAGAATAACTAGACTCGTTGCGCTCAGTGCCACACCGTCGAGGCTGGTGGTGCCCACAAGGTCGGCCCCAACCTCAGCGGTCTCTTCGGCCGTAAGACCGGTTCCTCCGAGGGCTACGCCTACACCGACGCCAACAAGCAGGCCGGTGTCACCTGGGATGAGAACACTCTGGTACGTTCCAGTTCCAGTTCCTGAGAATCGCGCATGGGTTGCGACAGCAGTGGCTAACCTACACTCACAGTTCAAATACCTCGAGAACCCCAAGAAGTTCATCCCCGGTACCAAGATGGCCTTCGGTGGTCTCAAGAAGGGCAAGGAGAGGAACGACCTCATCACGTATGTGACATCTGTTGCGACCGCTCGGGCTAGGGGACTCAACGCGCTAACATTTCTTCCCTCAACAGCTACCTCAAGGACAGCACTGCTTAAATCTCTTCCACGACACGAATCCTCTAGAACCCGACTGCGTGGAAGCCGGTCCGACTCCGTGCGCTGGAAACAGCCGACGACTCGGCAGCCCGACAGCCAGGGACTGTAACACTACTACCCTTTGTTTCGCCGCGATAGACTTTTGGTGTTCGAGCGATGGGAAAATGAGGATACTTTAGTCATTTCTCCTTCGCGACCGTTGTCTACAGATTCCCTTCTTGTTTCCCTTTTCCGCCGTTTCCTATGTGTCCTCGATGAACCTGCTTCTTCCAGCTCTCTGTGTATCATGGTTAACTACTATTGGTTGATTCGACCATAATGAATTGAAGAGATCTCCTCTCGTGATGACATACTTGTGCCTTGCCTTTCCTGCCTAACACTACTACTACTACTACTACTACTACTACTACTACTACTACTACTACTACTACTACTACTACTACTACCAGTCTACCACTAGCCCCGACCCCTACTAACTGAGCAGTGAGCAGCAAGCAGCGAGCAGACCGAGGGATGGCCGTGCGTTGGCCGGTCTCGTGTTTCAGGTGGATCACGTGCTGTCACTGCCGCCCGGGGATTGGGGGGATCCGACTGCACGGCGGCCTCCACGTATGCGCTGCAGATGGGCAGGGAGGGGTGAGGTTGCGGCTGGCTAGAAGTGTTCCCTCGAGTCTGGGAAACCCTCCCCTCCCCGGCCAACGGTGGCCACTGCACCGGCAATCTGGCGGATGATCCTTGCAGCCGTGGAGGGCAGCGCGGCGTGGCCATTGGGCCGGCCGTTGGGCCAGTTGTCAGCCCGTCTTTGATAGGTAGGTGGATAGTCCGTCGAGGGCTAAGGGACGGAGTACCACCGTCCCTCGAGCGTCCCAGGCCAACCAGACCGGACGTCCGACTCCGAGGGATCCAACCACCACCCGTGACCCCCGGAGGGAGGGGAGACCATCGTCTTGTCTTTTTTTTTTTTTCCCTCTACACCGTCCACTCCGGGAGATGGGAGATGGGGGGAGATGGTGTGAACTACGGGAGCGACCGGTATGGTCGGAGATTTGATATCGTGGAACAGTGGTGGGCGAAGGGGGTCATGTGGTCAAGTCAAGGGTCCGCCAGAGAGGACAAGGTTAGAGTCGGATCAGGCTGGAGGGGAGGGGAGGTGTTCTGTCCGGTCCTTTCGTCTATCTATCTCGTGGCGGGACCGGCTTGGAATAGCATACGGAATCCTCCGAGTGCGTTCGCGCTCGTGGAGCTGTCGCAGAGATAACATGCCGGGGAGGATTGGGCAATCTGTCGGTCAGAGGGGGAGGGGAGGGCAAGAGGGCGGGCTGCCTGTTGAAAGCCTGAAACGCACGCAACGGCTCTTGGGAGTCGAACCCGCGAAGCTTAAGCGTAGTTAATCATGCGCGAGCAAACCTACAGTTGATAACGGGTGAGTGAGTGCCCGTTCTTCACTCGGGCTCCGAACCGAAGGAGCCTTTTCCGCAGGCGAGCCATGGATCGGGGAGGGTATGGTATGGTTGATACCAGCTTTCAGTCTCTTTGACAGCCATGCTGCTCATGCTCCCACGGCGGGGATTCTTGGAAGGGCAACAATGGCCATTGCCCGGAGGACCTTCAGCCATGAGCCAGGCGACAGACTGGAGGCTACGACGAGGGGCCGTAGGGATGAGCATCCATGATGCCACCTGACCCGTGCCGGGCGGGCGCTGATTGGCCCAGCCACCAACTGCGCCCCTCCGGCTCACTTGCAGTCTGGAGACGCGCCCTCTCGCCTTCCCAGACGAGGCCTCTGATAAAACCCCAGCCATGGAAGGAAGGGATGCGAGGGGCGGGCCGTATCCTGTACCTTCTGTACCTTCTGTACTTCCTGTACCTGGCCTGAAGACCGCCCGTTTCAGTACCGACCCCCGCGTACTCGATACCCACGCTTTCATCCGCATACTTATCACTTATCATAACGCATCCCGCATATCTATCTGATACTATACTTACTCGGATCTACTCGAGCCTCGAGACTCGAGGATCTTCTTCAAGACTCGAGACCCCGGACTCCAGACTCCAGATTCCAGACGCGAGACTTCACGTCTCTCCCTCTCCCTCCCTCTCCACTAACAGCTCAACAGCGCCCCAGGGTCCCGTCCAGGTGGCACCCTCCAGTGGCCTGCAAGCGCCCCTGTAACCCGCCGTGACAAGTCACTGACTCTTTTGCCTCTCTTGCTGGCTGCTGTTTCGTCGGGCCGGCCTGGTCTGTCTGCCTGCCAATCCTCAGGCACCCAGGCTCCCCCCCCCTCCCGCGCCGCGCATCTACTCCTCCCATGTCTTGCATCCCCTCCTCCCTCTGTCTTCGATCCCACTCGCAGGGTCTTCGTTAATCGTGCTCCTGTACTTCTCATCCCTTTCATATGCTTCCCCCCTACCCTCCCCTCGTTCCTCGTGTGCTCTCCGCTGGCGCGTTAGATTCTCTCTCCCTTGACCGTATATTCGCGCCTTTGCGACTGACCCGCGATCTAACACCTTAGCATTCCGCCACCCCTTCAAGATACCATCTTTATTGTTGCAAGCCGTCGCTCCCGACGTCGCCGCGATCGAAGTGGCTTTAGCTTCTCTGGGGTTCCGTTGCGCAACGCCGTCTATCATGCTAGACGAGCTGGACAATACCTTCGACGATCATCCGTCATTGGATGTGTCGCTCGAGGACTTTGAGAACAACAGCAATGCCCGCCGCTCTCCCATGTTTGGCCTGCCTTCTCAGCATTACGGGTTTCGCTCCGAAGAGTCAGAAGGGGAGGATGAAGACCTCACGCCCAACAGAGAGCGCTGGTCCCCGCCGGGATCGCGCAGGTATGACTTCAAGCAGGGAAGTGGATGGTACCGTCATCAGCCGTACGGGTGCACTGTCGACCAAGACCGACTCACTCTGAAGCCCTCCGTGGGACTCAGCCCGTCGCAGTCGCGCGAGCCAAGCCCACAGTTTGAGGATGCGCTCGAGGCGCCGACTGCCAGTAAGCGCAGCCAGTCCGCCGAGACGGCAGATGTCACCATCGCGGCCAGTGTCCCACTGCCGCTCGACGCAGACACCCCGCAGAAAGGCCGGTCGCCGAGTCCGCGCCCAGCAGACGCCCGGGCCAGTCCTGACGCCGAGGCTGGGGACGGGGACCTTGGAGCAGGAAATAACCTAAGTAACTGTAGGCTCCACCTTGGTTTGCTACCATTTGCAGCTCCCTGGCATGGGTGACTAATCGATGATTTGTGAATTAAGATATCCGGTTCGCTGTGCGCGCAGAAGTTCAGCACCGAGAACCATTTGTCGCATTGTTTAGTTATTTGCGATCCAAATTCGATAAGATCACTAGCTCAAAATCAAATGCGGTCCTTTCTGTAATTGTTGCATTCACGTCGATCGCGTTCATGCGCGCCCTGTTTATGCCGAGTGTCCCCGAGGCGATTCCCGATCTGGTGAAGCTGTCGGGCTTTGCGCGCTCCTTCGAGCCACTCATCTACTACTCAGAGAATGGCGCACACCAAATCACCGCGCTGCAAGAGACCGGGGTGGCTGTCTGGGATCTCGGGGAATCGGTGCGTGGCACCAACATGACCAGCGCGCCGATCATCGTGCGCCAATTGGATGAGCTGTCCGAGTCTCTCAAGTCGCTCTCCCTGGAGCTGGCGCGTTTCTTCTCCGACGTCGAGGGCGACATCGACTCCATCCTGATTGCCATGGACTGGGCTAAGCGCGAGCTGGAGACGATATCGTCGCAGCCTCCCAGCACGTTGCCGTCGATCGTGTTCGATAACCTTCATGATATCTTCTCGCGATTGGGGGCGCTGGAGCGGCTTAGCGGCCCGAGTGGGGAAGGGTCCGGCAGCGATCTGGCCAGCACGCCCACCACTTTCGGAAACTTCGTGACCGCCGTCTTTGGCCAGACCTCCGCCCAGCGCACGCGCTCGGCTCTCACGCGCACCTTTACCGAGATGCTGTCGGTCCTGGAGGAGGCCATCAACAATGAGTTGACGCACTCCACCGCGCTGTTCGCGCTCTTCGAGTCCATTGACCGCCAGTTTCTGAACATCCAACGGACCGTGGTGCGCGAGTCGGACGCGCAGGAGAGAGAGGAGGGTGAGATGCTCAGCTCCTTGTGGACGCGCGTGCTGGGCCCGGACGCCATGGTGGTTCGCAAGTACGAAAAAAACAAGCGGCTGCTGGCCAACGTCCGTAGTCGCACCGTCACTAACAAGCACCTTTTGATGGACCATCGCGGCCGTCTACTAACTCTGAAAGTCAACCTGGAAACACTGCGACGCAAACTGGTCAGTCCGCTGGTGCGGCGCAACGACTCGGTCAGCTTCACGGGGGCAGTCGAGTCCAGTAGTCGTAGCAACGGTTGCATGCTGGGGCCGGTGGGCGTCGTGATCGAAGGCCAAATCCGCGGACTGGAAGGCAGCTACGACTACCTCCAGTCGGTGCGAGAAAAACAAAAGGCAAAGACGCTAGAGTTCTACTACGGATTCGGGCGCAGGCTGCCGCATAGTCCGGTGCTGGCAGACGGATCGGAAGATCTGGACGATGTGATTGATGGCCTATGATGCGAAGCGACAGATGCGGTCAAGCATGCATGGCAGGGCGTTTCTGGGTTTCTTCTGCATCTGCTACATCGGCATTTCGTCTGCACGCGCATCGCATCGCATACCTCATGGATATACGGCGTTTGATCTGCTCCACTTCGGGCCTCTGTCTGCTATGCACATGGTAGGCGTTACATCTACAGGTTTCCTACTGTTTGGTCGGGTCGTGTTCTCTAACCCTGGCTAGTTGGCGGGCGTCATCTCGGTCTGGAGTTTCTACCATCTCCTCTATCTATCCCCCTTTTTTTTTTCTTCTCTCTTTTTCTACACTCCATCTAGGGCACATCTGATTGACGGCGAATGGAGGCGAAGAGGAAAACATAGACGAGATTCCATGGCTGGATTGTCTTTTGTTCTGTTTTCTTTCTGGTACGGTGACAAGGTAAGAGCTGGGTTAGCGGGTGGTTGGGCATCGAGGCGCTTGTCATTTGTTTGGTGTTTTCTTTGGGATTGTCGACTTCGGGTTTATCTGGATTCTTCCTGTTCATAGTTTTGGACGGAGTGAGTGAGTGGTTGGTTGCTTTGGTGTGGTGTATGGTAGGTGGTGTATGGTAGCCACTACTATGGAGTACATCCATCTCTATTGATCCATGTCTTTTCCATAGTCTATCTATCTAGTGTAGCATAGTTGATTGTCATCAAGGCTGTTCTGCCAGTCCATACTGCCACGCTGAAGATTGAGAGATACCCACCTACATAGGTATGACATACCACCATCCATTCGCTAATAGCATGTCGTATCAGCGGTACCGTGAGGTCGAATTAAGACTCCAGGCCGTGTGACGCAGCCTAGCCCAAAGAGCCGAACCGGATCATCGAATTGAGTTTGAAGATGAACGGTTCACGCCCAACCATACCCGCTGAACCGGGATGCTCCTAACCCAAGCTTTCCTAGTAGCTTTGTATCTCTACCCGCTTGACTTTAGTATGCCTCTGTATCAGAGTGAGGAATGGGGTTGGTTAAGTGAACGTTCGGGACTTGGAAGAATGACTTCTTTACTCAGGATGATTAGCATAGGCAAGGATAGAATCCTCCATATTGACTATGATTACCCAGGTTCTGAGTCAAAATATCCTCAGACTACTTCAGGACAAATATGTGCGGGTCTATAATGTACCTTCCATCCTTATACTCCAGGTCCTTTTTATGCTTTATGCTTTACACTTTACACACAACTCAGCCCTATTTACCCACACAGCAGACAACCCCCCGACCCCAGCTCACCCCCCAATCCATATTGTATAAGAACATAGATAGTAAATAATCCCCATTCCAACAAACCCAAACCCACAAACAAAACAACAATTTCCAAATCCCCGTCCCTCCAACAGAACACAGACCAGACCAGTTCCAAGCAAATCTATACTAGAAGATAAGATTCGATGAAGCACCAGCGGAGAAGTTGTTATTAACAGCGTACGAAGTAATCCTGTTAATAAGGAAAGGAAAGGAGGGAGAACTCTTTTACCCTGACCGGCACCCGTTATCACTAGAACTCTTCCAATGTCTATATTATTAGTGTCAGGCTGTGGTTGACGCCAGCCCACAGAAACGTAACCGGATAATCACATAAATACGACTACTACTAATGAATCCCCCGCAGGATCGGTAGTTTGGAGCTTACCTTAGCTCTACGTGGAGTTATTGGGGGCCGTAGGATCAGGCTGGTGCTGTGATCGGATGATCGGGGCTAGATATGGGTTGCTATTCCCTACCAAGTAGGTGTCTAGGCGAGTGTGGACGGTCTGTTGTCTAAAGGATTGAATGGACTGAATCCTCCAGACTCAGGTTGATTGAATCCTTGCCGTGGATCTACTATCACGGTAGGTTAGTACTCTGTAGGTAGAGTCGGTAGGTCTTTCGGGATTGATCCTTTGCGGGAGGGATGGGTTTGCTCTTTTTCTCTCTGCTGTCTGTTGTTTGTTATGGGGGCTTTCAACTTTTGTGAGCGGTAAAAAGTGCATGGATCTTGAGGTACGTATCTACATTATCTGATATACGTACACGTACTTATACTTTCTCAGAATCTACACCTGGACTTGTGTTTGATGTACCGAATGAAATTCGCCACTGAATCATACGACCCCATCGGTGTTTCTTTGCGTCATTTCATCTCCCTAGGCATCTAGATTGATTGAAATGGCCAGCGTGGTGAAGCTTAAACTAGCATGTTCCGACACTAGTATGGGCTGGGATAGTGATCGACTATCGGGATCTGCCCGGTGTCCTAGTGCGAGGCGGACTGTTTTAGTCGTGTCTATTTAATAACCGATCTCAAGGGCCTCGTTAGCTGGTTCCTCGGGTATAGGTACTCGATGGGAATACTGACATGCTTGCTCGCTTGCGGGCTGTTCATTTGGTTGATCTTTCTCGGGGTTGATATCACTTCACAATGTGCCAACGCGGTTATGGGAATATTAGAAGGCAGCAATATGAGTCCTGGAAGGGGGTTTCAACCATTCCCAACAGGAGATGCAACCTACCACTGAATTGTATGGTTCAAGGATCATGTATACTCGACTGGCCTAGTGAGACATGAATCCTCTGTAGTTGTAGTCCATACGTGGATTGGGGAAAGTCACATCGCCTCTCTCCCCAACGACCAATCCACCATCCATGTGGATCGCGGTTACATTCACGCCTCAATCAATGGAAGTGTTTTCATCCGACTGTTCGATCGGAGCTCCTCGGGGGTACCAGCTATCAAGTCGACATCCTGCGCCAGCAATGAGGTATAAAAGAAGCAGTGCTCGCCTCCCGTTTTTCTTGTCTCTACCACCCAAGAACACCCAGTGCCATCAACCCACCATCTCTCTACCCATTCTAACCACCTCATCATCATAATGCGCACCGGAATCCTCGCCCTCACCATGGCCACTCTGTCCATAGCCACCTCCCTCAAAGTCCGTCCCCTCCTCCCTCCACCACCTCCTTCACTCCCCTCAACTAACCCACCCCCAGGAAGAAACCCTCTCCCACATCCGCCAACTCCAGCTCGACCCAGAAGGCTTCGTCCACGCCGCGGACGACGGCGTCGTGCGCTCCTTCCGCCCGGACGCCCAAGTCGTCGACTACATCAAGCTGAACGAGACACAGCTGATGAGCGTAATCCCCGACCTTGCCTTCCACGACGCCGACTTCCAGGCCCACCTCGTGGAAGTCTGGACCGACGTGGACGGCAACGATGTCGATGACGAACAGGCCCTGCACCCCAGTGAAGAGCTCCTTCCCCCGAGGCTGCGCGCTGGGTACTCGGCTGTGGATGATCCGGCTGCGGCCTCCCCGAGTGTGGCTGCCAGAGCCGCCCTGGAGAAGAAGACGTTGTTCTGCGCGGGCCGGCTCTGCTCGACTTCGTATGCTTGTCAGTATATGAGGTGCTCGCTTTGTATTGCGGTGGATATGTATATTCCTACGGTTATGAGGTGTATTTAGGGTGGTGGTGTTTCCATTCATGGGGGTTTGGATATGGTGTGTTGTGAGTGTGAGATAGGCTTGGATGGGTGTATAGATTTCAATCATATGGGGGATATTGTCACGTGTAGAATGTGATATATGCAGTGTTGACAAATATGTAGAATATTTTTCTCTGGAATCTATCACTACCGACACAGACGCGGAACTACACAGCCCCAAACAAGGTATACGATGTATACGATACTATATCGTATTCGAATACGACATCCCCGCCCCTCAGTTAAACCGTCCAGGATCCAGGATCCAGGATCATGCGGCATGGTTTTAGTTCCGGCGACGAGCCCGAATAAGGTTACATGGGCATTGTGGACCAACGTAGTATCTACTATCTACTATCTACTATCTACTATCTACTATCTACTATTTAGTGTACTACGTAAATATGCTTGATTCAACACGTGGGAGGGGATTTAATATCCAGGCCTCGCGGGCTGCAGCAGGAACTGGACCCTTGTAGGGCTAATGCGGCTAGTGCTGGGTTAGCTTCTTTACTACTACTTACTCTTACTTCGCAATACTCCGTAGGATATTCGTCAAGAGATGGTCCTTCCAGCTTTGGTATCTGAATCTAGTTCTTGTTGATTTTCTATTTATTTATTTATTTATTTTTGACTCGTGGAGTGGAAGTTCATGTTAAGGTTTCTTGATGGGGTTTTCGGAATGTATTATGGAGTCAATCTGATATAGCACAGCATGTGGAAAACCTCTAAAAGTACTAAGAAGTAGGTAGTCTTCATCTCAACACCAACCTACTGTCGCTGTTGAAATGCGGCAGATTCACGTAGATAGCAGTGCCGGCATAGAGTTACAGCCCCCCCCCCCTCCAACGAGGCTCGCCTGCTATTCAGTATACATAACGGCAGTGACAGATGTGCGGGGAGGAGGTTTGCTACATAGCAATTCTTCCTCACCCCGGGTTAGGCCATGGCTATGGATTGGGTGGTTTTGGTTGTATGTCTAACAGCAATAGGTATATTGGCCTGTTAGTTGATACTGTTGATGGTGTTGATGGGCAAGGTCGAAGCCAGAACTTGGCATGGACCAGGGAGAGTATCTGATTTCTTTCGTATGGCTTCTTGTGGTCTGGGAGAGGATATCATGAGATTTTGTTGGCGAGTTTCTGAAATTAAAATAGGACCTTGATTATTAGGATACAACTTGCGTTTTGCTTCTAATGGTATAATTTTGCTGTTAAATTTTTGTCTCCTCTTTCTTACTATTCTTTGGCTGGTTAAGGGTGTTAGACTGGTTGGCGCTATTAGATACCAGAGATTTCCCTGAATTTTCATTATTATAAGGAGTAAGTATATCGCATAGTAACTAGATGATAGGTAGGTAGGTATCAGGGAAAAACAATCCCCCGTAAAGAAGGACCTTGTTATACTAGGATATTTTTAACTATATCTACTAGAAACAAATATGAAAATATAAAATAATTTGTCTCTTAACACATGCCATGTGACATTTCAAAGATAATTGGATAGATGCATGCCATGCCATGCCATGCACTGAATAACACAACCACTCACCCGAGTCACATGAAATGAAAGAAAAGAACCCTTGTGTGAGAATATATCCCCTATTAACATATAGTACCCTTAATTCATCGCACACCATATAAAGTAGTTTTGTTCTAATGGAACAGTGTCATGGTTGCCTAGATTATTAGTGTAATCTAGCCTGGGTATGTCACTTTAATAAGTGAATCTAATCCTAGGCCGAGTGTTTCTTATATAGCAGGGAATTATGTCTACAAGCTGAAAAATACTACTCATTATCTTTGAAGGATAAATCTTTCTGTATGCAGTAGACACTATACACAGAAAGTATGAAACAAATCCCATCACCACAGAAAAGTAAATCAACCCCAGAAGTGACAGTCCAGACACAGGCTACTATATAGATAAAATTCAATCCACAAGCCCAGGAAACCTTTTCTTTCTAGTATATAAGTACCGGTGACTAGACAGGTGGTATTTCAGAATTGAATTGATAAAATAAAGTACCTAGCTGTACCTTGATACTTTAACAGAATTGAATTATATATTTACTAGTAAGATATTAGTAGGTGATAGCTGTAGTGACTGACTGCTTTGGAATTAACATGGCTCAGGTGGCGTTCTCGGACTGTGTGATATGATATGAATTATATGATATCATTAGACTTTCCTGTAAGTGAAGAGAGGGACACTTTGCATGGCTGGTTAGTGATATGAGTTGTTTTTTAGTTAATATGGGTTTATTTTCATTATACAGTATTAATGATATTTGGGAATAGTGGTGTACAGTATGCGTTTGGTGTTATTGTTACTAGATAGATGATTTTAGACTTGCTGATTGGATAGATAGGATATTAAGCTCGTGGGATACTGACTTGGCAGAGTCTTTGTATAGAACTTTAAAGCGTGAGAAGGATATGGGATGGGTCAAATCTCGATAGTATCTAGTATCATTTAAAATGTCCTAGGTAAAGAGCTATCTTAAGATTGGTCGATGGCCGGAGCTATTCAGATATACTGATTGTGCTATCATGTAGAAAAGTACATCTGAGGCATTAATATTGTAGCAGAGCTATCGGTATCATAATCCAGGTGGCCGTCTGAATCCATGGGAATCTTGCCGGGAAATTTGCCGCGTCGTTCAGAAACCAACTTCCCCCGGGGCTGTAGCTGGAAGTGTGATGATGGCAGGGTATCGCTGGCCCATATTCAGTCCAATAAACTCCCAAAGACCGAACGCCAAAGCAGGGACCAAAAACTCCATGGACGCAAGCTTGATACCATACACGTGCCCTGTTGAATGTACCCAAGAGGCGATCTGTTCGACCATTCCGCTCGGAATATGTTCCCCCCCCCCCCCCCCCTGGGACAGAAGGAAGATGCTCAAGCCGGTCTCCATGGACGGGATGGATAAAAAGGTATGACGGCAAATAGTTGAACATCAACACGCTGGAACTGGCGTGGTGCATTTGATTGAGCGTAGCTTACTCGGGCCCACTCACCCCTGCACTCATGCCCCGGCTGCGATTCTGCGCAGTGAGCAAAGCGGCGATGTATGTATGTGTACCCTTTTCTTGTTTTCCCCGAACGCATCACCACAGCAACATGGAACATGGCTTCGACTGCCCACTTCTCCAGTCCCCAGTCTTCAAGCGAAAGAGGAAAGACGTAAGAAGAGTCTAGAATCCATATCCACCCCCATAAGGCGTAACACCATACGGTGTCGCCGCACTGGCACCCCACGAACTCGCGCCTCCTCCATTCGCATACGCTGTGAACCCGCCATCCATACCCTCTGGCGGCTCATACGCATCCGGACTCCGCACACCCATCATATCCTCATCCTCAATGCCTATGGCTCCATTCCGGTCTGCGCCTTCGGTGCCAGAGAGGGACGAAATCGCCGAGGCCAGTTTGCGCTGCAACACGATGATTCCCTGCTGGATGATCATATCCGGATCAAGGGTCCCGACGCTCTCAACGTCCAGGTAGAAGCTATTGGGCTGGGCATCGTAATCGAAGGGTTGGTCGGGGGGGGCGGCTTGTTCCCAAGCGGCGTTCGCAGAGACAGGCCTATCCACCGTCATGTTAACATTAGTCCATTCCCAGCCTCTGGATACCTCCCCTGTATCCACAGCCAGCACAAAGAGCCAGAACCAAAAGTCCGTAGACAGATAACGAGACAAAGAAACCGGAGGAAAACATACCATTCCTTCGCCGGATCCTCCTCATACCAATAATCCACATGCCTCAAATTGTTATGCGGATCATACTCAAACCCCACGGCCGCCGTCGGCGCCCACTTGGCATGCTCCTTGGCAATCCCCTTCTTCGCAATGCACGTCATCTTCAACTCCTGGCCCCGTCTCAACTTACAAATCAACGGCCCATTTCCCTCCGGATCCATGATCACCGGGTTTCCCACCCACTCGTTCGCCCGTTCCCCGCTCACTGCCAGGTCCCGCGCATATACCCGCATAATATCGTCGCCTGTGCAGCGCGCGTGGAGCGTCAGCGTCACTGAGCATCGCGAGCAGTGGTCCTCGCATTCGCAGTCGCGTGTGTACTCGACGTCTTGGTCGCAGTTTTTGCTGTTCAGGGGAATAAGACCGAGTCGGTGCGCGAGAAATTCATCGGGGAGTACGGAGGTGTTTTTTTCGACTTCGACGAGGTCGATGGCCATCGTGGGGATTTCGGAGAGCATCGCGCGGCGGAGGGAGTTGGCGAAAGCCAGGTCGACGGAGGTGAGTTTGAAGTCCACACGGTTGGGTTCAGCCTGTGATAGAAACGGGGTGGTTAGTGGGGGTTTGCGTGCTTGAATGGCTGGCCGGGTGGCCGATTGATTGTGTTTTGTTGGATTCGAAAATGGTGGTCATGGTGTGGTGCTCACCTCGCGGACGGTGACTTGAGGCCCCGTGGGCTCGATGTCCATTTCGTAGTCCATAGTGAGGTCAGTTAGCAGCGCAGAGGCGCCAACTATGGGGAGGTAGGATTGTTGGGAAGGGGTAGGGAAGTGGAGGTGTAGTGTCGAGATGGATCTAGAGCTGGAGTCGGAGATGAATGAGATGAATGACTGGCGGCGGAAGAGCTGAGTTCGTCGCCGCCCGGCGCCTTACCTGTTTGGGTAATGCGCTCTGCTGCTGCCTGGGGAATCACAATGGAAGGGAAGAGACATCCACAAGCATTTACGATCATTTACGCTTCACTCATCTACAGCTACTGAACAGACGGCGTCCGTTTAATCATGATGCTCGCTTCTTGCAAGTCAGATTCCTAGTTTTGCAGAGGCAAATGTGGCTGCTCCGGGCCAGAGCCAACCGTTCATGTCGTCGAAAGGGTATATCAAGCCGGTAAAGAAACCTCCCCGAGGTCAAAGGAATCCCCGTCCAAAATCAAATGCCCGCTCCAACCGTAGGATCCGATCCCAAGTGTCAGCTTGACACCAACTTTTGCTCCATCCGTCGGCATAACTGCCGCCAGACCGTACTCCTCTAACATTCTATTCTGACGTTCCGCCAGGAATTCTATAGTGGTGAGTGCGCGCCGTGCGCAAAGCCATCAAGCCGCCAATCGATCGTGCAGAAAAAAAAAAAAGGATTAGAAACCCAAGCAACGTAGCCAACCAGAAAATAAAAAAGTAGCTTTTTCGGTTGCAAAATCATTTCAAGTCGTGATGAATGCTCCCGCCCGCAGGCGATTCTCATCTTGGGATTTCTCTCCATGAGAGAAATGTAACGCCATCGCTACCTCCGCATGGAGCTGCGATTTAGCGCTTCCAGAAGCTCAGGACGATTAGCCAGAGCGTCGGCAGCTTGCGCGTAGCTGACCCATTGGCGCCTCCGCTTGTGCATCTCGGGCCACTGTTCCTCTTCGCGGTCGACTGTGACCTCGAAGAACTGGTATGACGCCTTCGGGGCGTTGCTCGTCAGTAACGACGAGGGCCGCATGTCCGGGATCAGTCCCAGGTCTTTGTGCACCGTGCATATTATTCCACCCTCTTCCCAGGCCTCTCTGCAGGCCGCCTGCTGGGCGCTTCCCTCATCGGTCTCCCAACCGCCTTTGGGGAGCACCCAGCCGCCTCGTCCCGAGGACTGGATCATAAGCACCTTCGTCTTGTCCGCCGACAGCGGAACCACACCGGCCACGAGTCGTTCGCCTTTCGATCCGTACCCTAAGAACACGCGGGTTAGCGACGGTTGCGCGACATTAAGTAATAATGACGCAGAAAAGGAACTAAAGGGGAATCGCATCATGGGGCGACGTAAATGGTATTACATCCCCGGGATCTCACTCACGTTGGTTTGTGCGGCCCGTACGGGCTTCCATTGAACGAGTCTCCGACATGATGACAGGAGAAAGGAAAGTAAAACGTATAGAGAAAAAGGAGGGACTTCTAAAGACACCCTCAAGGAGATGGTCTAATGGCAAAAACCGGGCAACCAGTGGTACACCGCAAAGCTGCGCTTCACGCGACACAGGTGTCAAAAGGAACGAAGGAGGCGCGAAAGAGAAAAGGTCAATGACACTGATCCAGACCACAAACGTGACAGCCTGTCAGAGCGGAGGAAGGCGTAAAATGTCGAACGAGGGGGGTTTGAAACAGAGGACCCAGCTGTGGATGAAGAGAGCTGACCGGTGAACCGTCTGTTCTTTTCTGTTCCCGAAGCGAAACCGCGAGGCGGTCGAGGAGGACAAGAAAAATTTTGGAGAAAAACTGGAAAGAAGTTTCAGGAACTAGGTATCCCCGTTCACTCCCGCGGCGGACGGGAACCTCGAAGGAGACGTGTGAGGGGAAGAGAACATCATAATCGGAGGGATATCAGGAAAATAAGGGAAAGGAAAAAGGATGGGAGGAGGCAGAGTGGGCGGAGGGACCGAGGGGGGGGGAGGCGAGAGGGACGGAGGGGATGGGGGGCCCAGAGAGAGACAGCTTGGGGATAGTAGGTAAGTCCGGCCTGGAAGGGACAGAGACGCCCACGCTCGTCGCTCGCCCGGAGCGGATTTGCGCTGGGCGGTACACATGGTTACTGTACGATCGCCTCCCCTTCGCTGGCTGGCGCGCACTGGACTCCATCCACCGCATTACCAGTACCGTACGACCCGTCCGGTCACCATCTGCCCCCCGTACCCAGTACATACAGGTACCGCTCGGTGATACGTGCTGGCTGGGCCGGCGGGCAGGGCAGTGGCAGTGGAAGTGGAAGTGGACGCGGCGCTGACCACCACCGTACTGTACCTGCCGTTCCAATGCCATCATCAGTCATCCTGATCGCTGGGATATTCGAGTGGTCCTCCGTACTATTATTACCCATCGCGTTCCAGGGGCGCCCTGCGTGTTCCTCTTTTGATTGATCCATTAATAGTGCCGGCCCTTTGGCTCTACGTACGACGATGTCGACGGTGGAGAGTGCCCGAGTGTCATCCATTGCTGGGCCCTCCCATTCGCGATGCCTCCCTCTGGGTAATTTGGATCATCTTCGGTGGCTCACGCCCCCGAGTGACGAACTAGGTCTGTTGCCCTCTCATGAACTGCTCCTGAGTCTCCCGAGGCCTGCGGGCTCTTCGGGTTCCACAGCAACCAGCCGGCTGGCCCAAGGGATCGAGAATTGTTTCCCACAGTCCACAGTCCAGAGTCCACAGTCCACCCCCGAAAGAAATTCGTCGGGCGATCTGTAAGACGCTGCATGTCCGTCTCCTAACTTTCTAGTCCCGACCCCTCCACGGCTACACGGCGTGCGCTCTCGGGAGACTCTCGGTACTTACGGACTGCTGCCGTGCCTCCATCAGCGACGTCGCCCATTTACCTCAGGGCCTGTGGCACTATCAAATTAGGGCCCCAGACTAGTGGAACAGGAATCCCTTCGACACGTTAGGACTTAGGTCATTAGCATGGAATAAATTAGGTTAAGTTCAGTCGCGTCTCCATCGGGTCTCGCTGGCCAAGTAAAGCAAACGGTCTTGTCCTGTCCGTCCGCCGTAAGCGCAGCGGTCAAATGGCGAGGTTTCAGAGGGATTTGGGGTCAGTGATAGATGAACGAACCATGAAGCCCGCGTTCCTACCAGCCGGGATGGCTGTTTGCCAACCCCTTTTCCTTCCCTTTCCTTTCTTTTTTTGCGACTGATTAATATGTGTCTATTATTGGTGCCCCTTTTCTTGACGGAGTACTCCGATCCCTCTGTCGGGGCCAGACTGTTCCTCAGAATGTACCAGACTACCACCAGGGCAATCACGGTGAGAGCAAAGACCGAGCGAAAACTGGGTTCGGTCCACCTCGTTTAGCAATTCTGGATGCGGTACGACGGAACCTTCCCTGCCCTGTCTGCTCTCTCTCACTGCTGCCGGTGGAACAGACCCGCGATTATGCTCTAATGCTAGGCACCAATGACTGATCCATATCCACCATCAGATCTGCTTGCCGGAGGTCCATGGCACAGATCACAGTAGTATCGCGTTTCATGCAGCAGAGCTTATAACGCGTCTCCCCCACGAATGATATCAGATATGACATTTTACATGCAGTGCCGTGGTACCTGCTACGTGCGGTGTTCCTTCCGAGAGATTGCCCTGGTAGCTCAACGATGCAGAAAGGAGCGGTGGTAGATTTCGCTTCATGATATCTAGGTACTATTTGGGAGTTCCTTTTTTTCCCGCCCTGCCTGCTCCCACGCCGGCTACGGATTGGATACCGTAAAATGCGACGGCATGCCCTGCATACATTAGGTCCTCGGGTCCATGCTGGTTGCTGGCTCATTGGAAGGCACGTCGATGTCACTGGCTGACGGGCATCACCAGCAACAGCAGGAAAAGGATGGTTTGAGCGGATGCGGGGCACCACCCTTCGGCCGGCCACCAACCCTCGAATGACCGCGAGGGTGGCTTTCCGAGTTTGGGCTACCTTATTTCCTGCAACCTCCTGCCAGACAAAGAACAAGGGGTGTGCAGCAGACAGCCCAACAATGAAGGCAAAAGGCACCCAGATTAGCAGATCAACGTGCGTACGTGCGTGTGCATCCAACCATCCAGCGATGGCGGTTGCGCGCCAATGATGTATGTACATGTACGGACGGTCTGCGTCCTCCACCGTCCTCCACCGCAAAGGAACCATGGGGTCGATGTTGCTCGGACAATGCGGTGGCTCACTAACTGCAAAGGAATGAAACTACTGAGGTAGCCTGCACATAGGATTAATAGTGGCTTGAGAAACTCCCCGGTGGCGATTGGATCTGGACGCGACAACACAGCAGCGATCTGTCGAAATGCGGATCCGGAGATCCTAGCATCGACGGCCGTGGTGATGCCGATGATGCTTGGACGTTGGGGGGGGGATGCTGCACGTGATGTCATTGTCTGGGGATCGCGAGGGCAGAGCAGGAGGCTTCTGATTTGGACGAGTGAGATTCCAGGATCGTCGAGCGGTCCTCCGTCCGTTGGTAGGTTGGTGGTACCACATTCCGTCTGGCTTGAGCCCTGACGACCTTGCCCGAACCCATCCAGCCATGCGGATTGACGGACACTTGGCCAACTTCCGCTTCCATCCAACACGACCGGCCGTCGAACCCGGGGCGTCCCCTTCCAGGGCACCTCAGGTACGGCGTACCGCCCACCGTACATACCCGTATCGTAACCCGTAACGGGGGCTGCCCGTACCGCGCCAGACCGTACCGTATCGAGGAGCCCTCGCGGCCTCATCTGAAATCCGACGCCCACGACATATTAACCTTCCCTGGCCGGTTCTCCTGCTCCTGCTAGTGGGAGGCACGCTGGGGTAGTCGTCTGTACATGAGTCAAAGGAGTAATGGAACTACCGGGGATGCGGTGAACGAGTCCCAGGGACTGGCCCTCCTGACGTGGGGGTTCTCTCTTAAATGCTTAGGTCCTGAAGCACCTTTATCTAGTTGCTTCTGACTAGTAGTATGGCATTTGCTCGTCCGCCCCCCCTCAGCATCATGTCCATCCAGGTCGGGGTGGCCGGGAAGCACGGAGGAGGCGGGGACGGAAACAGAGCAGCCGTGGGAGGATGCGGAATAAGCCTTGCTGCAGCAGACAATGAGACCAAGGACCAGGCAGAGGTCGGTTCTTACATGCCGCAGCTGCAGCAGCTCAGGTCTTCTTCTAGAAGCATCATGAACAGCACCCCTCTCAACCTTGTTTCTACTTCCGCGGAGGACTGCTTGGCGGATGAGAAGGCGCGCACGAGGAATCGCAGCGACCGCGTATAAACATCCCCCGCGATCGGGAGGCCTGTTGATATACATAAGTACAATACTTAGGCATCCGTGCTCTGGCCAGAGATGGTCCGACAACTACTGTTAGGCGCAGTAAACTGAGACTTGGTACATAGGGCATACATAGAGTATACATAGAGTATACATAGAGTATACATAGAGTATACATATACCCGGTGACTGCCTGAGGGGAGCCGTGAGACTGTGACATGGAGAGTGTTCCTGCCGGGCTGCCTCTCTTCCCGCAACAACACTGAACCTCTCCGTCGCGGCCTCCACCAACTCTCTCTGTGCATCCTCTCACGGCCTTCGCCATCCTCACTAGCTCTCGGGGGTTGTTTCGTCCGCCTCTGTCTACTTACTACTGTATTTCCGCCTGTCGCGCCGTGACTGCTGCCAGCAAAGCCATTCTCCATCGCACTAGGAGCCTGCTCTCACTCTCCAAGACACGCCGCCATGGAGCCCATTGTCGATGCTGAACAGGCGAGGAAGCTGTCGCTCTTCCGACCTCTTGGTAAGCAGCCAGTCAGAATAGCCTTCTCTTTCCCGTGCGGGCATCATTGGCCCCCGTGGCCCTGCCCTTTCACCGATCATGGATGGAGGATTCCCGTCGTGCCCCTCATGTACTTATCGCTGCCCCTCACCGTGC
>KZ825800.1:28629-76317 GCA_003184645.1 Aspergillus ellipticus CBS 707.79 | reverse complement strand
CCCCCCCCCCCCCCCCCCCAACGGCCTCAATTGGCAGACATCACGCCGGTGCTCACCATGCCTTTTCCATCCTACATGTGTCTCCTCGGTCTCTTCCGCGATGCAGATATTCTCCGACCAACTAATAACAGCCCATTTCCAACCTCCACTGGTCATGGATCCTCCAACATGCCCTAACGTCAACCCCTAGGCTACCAGCGAAACTCCTGCGGTTACTGCAAGTCTGATAGTGGAAGTGAGTCTCTCCGGACCCACCATCCTCCGCGTCGCAGTCCACGGCGGATATGTTTTCATGCTGCCGGATGGGACCACTGATGCGCGTCTACTGCAGGTGCCTCCTACTACACTAGCTCGGTCTCTGTACGGCCGGCGCATTATGAAGTCCTCGTTAACAGAGGCTGGAGAAGGTACGACGCTTCATCTTCTTGATGCGAGCCACATGTCTCCCGTTGGGATGCCCAGTCGCTGATCCTGGTCTAGATCGGGGACGCTGTACTACAAGCAAAACCTGCAACGATCATGTTGTCCCCATTATACGATGAGGTGTGTAATTGGCCCATCTTTTATTCTCGATTAGCTCGGCTCACTCCTACAGGCTTGAGGCTTCGGACTTTACGCCTAGGAAAGATCAACGCAAGGCCATCAATCGCTGGAACAACTTTGTTCTAGGCCCCGAGTACATTCGTAGAGCAGCATATCTCTGCCCCAAGACGCGGAGGTAAGAAAAATCCTCTCGCCCAAGGAATGGGAGGCGTGGGCTGATGAATCGATGCTGCAGCGAGAAGAAGCATCGGAAATGCAACTTTGACCTCCTCACTACCGTCCACGAGGCCGAATACAGCAACGTCAAGCGGCCCATTGACCCCAAGACTAAGAAGCTCTTGGAGCCTGCTCATCGATTCGAGGTCAACCTCGAGGGCGACTCCATTTCTCAGGCCAAGTAGGTACAGTCGCAACCCACTTATGACGCATGCTTACATCTTAGGTTTGAACTGTTCCTCAAGTACCAGACCACGGTTCACAAAGAAGATGTCTCCAAATGGCAAAGCAAAGACTTTAAGCGCTTCCTTTGCTCCGGCATCACGCGATCACCGGCCAATACCGCAAAGTCAGAGGAGAAGAAGCTGGGGTCCTGGCACCAGTGCTATCGACTGGACGGAAAGCTCATCGCCGTGGCGGTCTTGGATCTGATGCCAAGCGGAGTAAGCTCGGTCTATATCTTGTAAGTCACCCATCACCATAATGGTAGACACGCTGACAGCCAAAGCTATGATCCGGATTACGAGCAGTGGGAGTTCGGGAAGCTCAGCGCAATGAGAGAAATTGCTCTTGCAATTGAGGCCGAGTACCAGTACTACTACATGGGTAGGCCACATTCTTTATGATATTTCTACACAACAAGCTAACCCCAACACCTTAGGCTACTACATCCACTCGTGCCAGAAGATGCGCTACAAAGGCACCTTCCGCCCACAGTACATTCTAGGTGAGAACCGATAGGCCGACCGGGCACAAACCGCGAATAACCGGGCTAACACGAGTACAGACCCTGAGAGCTACGCATGGGATCCTCTGGATGGCGAACTATCCAAGAAGCTAGACGAGCGCTCCTACGTATCGCTTTCCCGGGACCGGCAGTCAGCCACGTCTGAAAAGACAACGGAAGAGGTAGATGCCGAGGTCAACGACGAAGAGGTGTCCCTGTTCGACCTGCACATGCCCGGGAATCTGACAAAAGACGAAATCAAAGCAGCGGACTTGGACCATTGGCTTCTTTTGGTCCATGGCACTTTCGTGCACATGAACGTAAGCACTCCCTTTTTCCTTTATGCAATCTGTATATGTATACTAATGAGTTGGCATGTAGGACCTCGTGGGTTGGGAAGACATGCCTATTGACAACCCGCAATCGGTCAAGGGAATCATTGCCGAATTGGCGGCGGTTTTGGGCCCGGAGATCATTTGCAATAGTGCGGTGGTGCTCTTTGATTAGATGTGCCTCTTTCCTCGCTAGGATAGCAGTTAGCTACATATTGGATGAGATCTCAATGCATAATCTAACACCATGGTGGTCTACTGAACCGAGCTTCTAAGTTTACCGGTCTGTGGAAATAGATAAATGTAGTAGAGTTCAAGGTCATCCATTTTATGTATGCCGCTATGTAAATCGGTCTTTCCCGTAGATCACAACGAATACCCCAATTAAACCAAAACCAAACCGATGCTGCTGAAACATGCTTCATGACCAATGCTGTATATGTACTTAGGCGCGCAAAGACATTCCCCCCCGTTCCCGAACGCCATCCATGAGTGAAGTAGAGCAAGAAAACATTCCCGGATGGCCAAACAATGCAACCTAAGTAAAAAGTAAAAGTAAAAAACAAGCACCAAAAATCAACGACTCCTAGCGCATCATAAACTCACACCATCAACTCGACCGGCGGCCTGGACGTCTTGGGCGGCATCTTAGAAACCGAGACCATCTCAATGGGGCTCATCTCCATATCGACATCCATATCATCACCAGTACAAGCACTGGTATCCTCAACCATAACAGCAGGCAAGTTCGGGCTACCGCCATGATCCTCAGGGTGATAGATGAGCGTGCTACTGCGGCTCCTCGTCTGCGACAACGCCACCGGCCAGCTACCCGTGCGCTTCTCCGAGGTCATCGACATGGGCGTCCCCGGCTGCTGGTCCACAATCCCAGCGTACGCATTCGCATCCACATCCGCAGACTGCTCAGTCTTGAGCTTGGCCAGCGCCAGCGCCAGATCCGTAGCGTGAACCTCCTTGTTGGGGGGATCTTCCTGGCGCATGACCCAGCCGTGGGGCGGGGAGGGCGGGGGGCTGATGAAGAACAGCTTATCGATCTGCGGGGCCTCGAGGAGCTTGGGCCGCGAGGCGTCGAGGATGGGGGTCGGTTCGCCAAAGTAGATCTTCGGGGACAGAGTCGAGCGGTTCAGGATCGGGAGCGGCGAGGCCGTCAGGTCTTTGCGGATCCGCAGGGCGTCGCTGTCGGTGTGGAACGAGCAGACGATGCGGCGGAGGGAGGGTAACGGGGAGAAAGAGTTTAGGGGACCGAGAGTTGAGAGCTGTGCGCGGAGGGCGTCGAGGGATGGCGGTTGGAAGAGCGTGAGGTCGTTTAGGTCCGTGATGATTAGCGTGTTGGATGCCGCTGCCGGCTGGCTGAGCGGTGGCAGGTTGCTCATGTCGAGGGTTAGGGAGGGGCGCGAGGTCCGACGCGCGTGTGTGGAGGGGGAGGAGGTGAGGGATTGTGATGGCTGGCTGAGCGGTGGCAGGTTGCTCATGTCGAGGGTTAGGGAGGGGCGCGAGGTCCGACGCGCGTGTGTGGAGGGGGAGGAGGGGAGGGATTGTGATGGGGAGGACATTTTGTGTTGTATGTTGTGTGTTGTGTGTGTGGTTGTTCTTGGTTGTTGGGGGGTGGTGAGGTGAGAGTAGAGTTGATGAAGTGGTGGTGGTAGTTGTGGTGGTGGTGGAGGTGGAGGTGGAGATAAAGAGGACGGGCTCCGTTGCTTGCCACCAGAAAGAGGAGAAGGAGGAGGAGAAAAGAGATAAGCTCGGGAACCACGACTGGAGGACGCTTATTCAAGGAGGCAGTCAACCAGAACAACCTTGTTCAAGTGCAGATTGCAGATTGCAGATTGCAGATTGAAGTACTCCGTAACTATGTAGTGGAAGAATCTGTTTCCGCCGATGAATGCGATCGTGTCTTATAGGCGCGACCCCCAATCCGTCTTCGTCGTCCGGGGAGGCGCAGCAAAGCCCGCCATCGCCTTCCGGTCGGCGGTGGGGAGGCGCCGCGGCTTCGACTAGTCCTTAGTACTGGCTTGCACTGCCTTCCTTCCCAGGGAAAAACTCAGTCGCCGTACCCCATTTTCAGGCAGCGTCTCCGTTCCTGTCGATCTCCGCACGCATCCTCTGGCTCGGATGATGCTGCATTCGCCACGGTCTCGCCGAGTCCGCGTGGCTGAACCTTCCACTATTGCCACTAGACTCGCCATTATTGGTCTATCATGACTGCGACCGTGGCGGGCCAGCATTACTGCGCTGGATAGTGTATAGATCACAGTACTGAACGCGCCCTCTGCTGCGGATCGCCTGGATGATTCATCCGACTGTGGCTTGACGGTGGATGCCATCCATTGTGGCTTGACGGGGTTCCTGGAGATTGAGACGGGAGACTGGCGAGTGACGGAGACGGGTGACTACTACTGACTAGGGACCTTGGTATCGATGGACAATGCTCGATGATGACTCCATCACCAGCTTCAGACCCTGTCAAATCACACCCTCTGACAGTGACACCTGATTGCTCGCTCGCTAGTTTCTTCCCCTATCTCTCAGGATCCCGCAAATTCCACGGGTCTGGCTTCTCCGCATCCATCGCTCATGCAGCTCCGCCCCGACAGTGGGGATGCCGACAAGGAATAGCAGATCGTGGAATAATATGGATACCTACCCAGTCTACCGGCCAGCTCCGCTGCCCCCAACCTCGCAGTCGCAGTATCTGCACTGTCACTCCAGGCAGGCAAGATTCTGAGCTTGGCTCATACGCAGCTTCTCCGCTGCCTCCTTTCTGACCACGTATTCCTTCATCCCAAGCCTCCTCGAGCCTCTGAGCCTTGATGTGATGTGAGGTCGGCTGTCACTATTACCAGAGCCCCATTCCCAGGACCCTGCAGTCTCGGACTCGCCAAACTCTATCTACAGCCTCTTCCCTTGCGTTGCAGATAACAGGGTACTGTACGGATCACTGCCTTGTCTACTGTATCGCTAAGCGAAATCGACCCTGACGGGTCTGGTCCCATTCCATGCATTCGCAGCTTGACTTTCCCTCTCTGCAAGGCTTATGAAGCCTCGAGATCCTTTGCCCGTCTGCTCACCTCACCCGTATCCCTTATCCTCCTATCCAACCCGCGATCTGTCTGCCTGGACATTCTGCGTGACGCTGCATGGACGGGTGAGGCTAAGCCTCCGAGCTCTGACCATGTCCGGACTACGGGCTGCCGTTTACTGGCATAGCCACTCGGTTCATTCGGTGTGTCCCCAGTTATGCAATGTACCCTTGCTAGGGCTCCTCCTGGTTTGTAGCCAAGTTGTACACCGTCACCCCGGCTATGCCGACGTATCTGGTTGGACATGTGGTCTAATACAACATCTATGAGCGTACAGGCCCATGGAGTTGTCTCAGCTGCATACAGCCCCAAGGAGGCTACCATACCGATGAAGGGGTTGATTCACGAGCCTCCTTTCTACAGTTTTCTACAAACAAGGCGAGGCTTTAAACCAATTCAGGAGCCTTTCTGGTTCGGTTCACCTGAGAGCTCATACGCTTTGCCTTGGCCCGATAGATGAGCCCCGGGTAGCAGGCTATTCCCAGCCTGATGTTGGCAGCTACACTTCCAACAACCTAGGGGATCCGGAGATCTGGAATAAGCTGATCAGCCACTGAGCAAATTAACCAGTCTTGACCCATCAATTAGCAAATCTTCAGCAGAAGGATTGCCTCCCCACAATCCTTCGGACCGGTTCTATGGGAATATATTGGATTTAACCTTGGCATTAAGGCGCAGGCTTGACCGTAGCTTGGTACAATCCCAAAACTAACATCCTACGAGTGCAGATGACCGCTGTGTTTACGAGGAAGCCCCACCGGTTGGAGCTAGTCATATGGCCCTTATGGATTGACTTCCAGTCATGGCCTGAGCTCTTACTGCGTAGAGTATACGGAGTAGACACGGTTCGGAATCACGGACTCTCGATTATCGGTTCTGGCACTACTCTTGGTGGAGAAGGTCTCTCTACGGCTGGGTAGAGAGATCATGACGTTCAACCGTAAACTGAGATGATATGCTCGGTCTTCCTGGCTGTTGATGCTAGGGTTCGTAGTCGTGGTAGGAAACTAGTAAGGAATTGGACGGGCATTAAGTAAAATACTTGCTGGTTGCCAGCTCCAAAAGCTACGATATCCAAAGATACAATTGTACTCCGTACACGAAAGTTGTTGTCCGCTGTTGAGTGATGAGTGATGAGCGCTATACGGAGTAACTAACTATTGTCAACGATGTTTGCTTAACCCCATGCAGTCACCGATAAAGTTGCGCAAGACGGCAGCAGTATTCCGGCCCGCCTTTTCCGCCGCCTTCCTATATCGGAGATACGTCCCCATGGTGTCCCCAATCGCAACATGCTCAACACCACCATTAATTGTATATAGCACAACGTTTGGTATTGACATATCTCTTGACCTATTTCCTGTCAATCTATGAGACTAAAAATGCAAGTCACTGTAATATCTATCAACCCACAGTGTCAATCGTTGGAATGTACATCACCCGGCCCGAGGTTTCTCCCGCTGAAGGCGGTCAGGTGATGCCGCGGAAAGTTCTGTTTTCCATCGATAACCACCGAGTTCGTTCCTGCAATCTCACTGCTCCATCCAGACTTTACTCTTACTCCCCTGTCAATTGTCAGAAAGCCCCCATCCCATCCTTTCAACATGTTCCAGAGAACCTTCCTCAGACAGGCCCAGCGGTCTATGCTCTCCGTCCGCCCGACGTCGACCACATCCGCCCTCCGCACGTCACAGCTCTCCCAGTCGGTTCGCCCAATTGCTCGCCAATCGACCTACCGTCTCTACTCCACCGAGAACAAGCCTGAGAACGGCGAGAAGAAGGATGGAGCTGCTGAGGCTGAGGCTGAGGCTGAGGACCCCGTCCGCAAGGAGCTTGAGAAGAAGGAGAAGGAGGTCATTGACCTGAAGGTAAGCTAACGGAGCAACTTATTCTTTGAGCTCCTTTTAACCCTTTTCAATAGGACAAGTACCGTCGCTCTGTTGCGGACTTCCTCAACCTCCAGGAGCGCACCAAGCGTGAGATGGACAACTCCCGTAACTTCGCCATCCAGCGGTTTGCTGCCGACCTCCTGGAGAGTATCGACAACTTTGACCGCGCGCTTCTTGCCGTGCCCAAGGAGAAGCTCAATGCTGCCCAGACCGAAGAGAACAAGGACCTTTTGGAGCTTGTCTCTGGTCTCAAGATGACCCAGAACATCTTGCTGAACACCCTCAAGAAGCACGGCCTGGAGCGGTTCGACCCCAGCGAGCCCACTGAGGAAGGAAAGACTCAGAAGTTCGACCCCAACTTCCACGAGGCCACTTTCATGGCCAAGGTCGACGGCAAGGAGGACGGCGACATCATGTACACCCAGAGCACTGGCTTCCGCCTCAACGGCCGCGTCTTGCGCGTATGTGACTCCCAACCCACTTGACACAAGACTCTTGCTAACTTTCTCCCCCTACAGGCTGCTAAGGTCGGCGTCGTCAAGAACACCTAAACCTTTCGTCAACTTCTATGACCGCTTCTTCTTCCTCACCACCCTATCTTGTATTCTTTTTGTATAATATACCAAATATGTCTTCGCTACGATGGGGATTGACTTACGTTAATTTGATGGGGATATAACACCCGGGGTGTCCCGGGTACTCTTTGCTTTTTTTTCCCATGAACGCATGTGTATGATACACCCTTCTTATGTGATGGAGGCGCATGAGCCGCCCCCTTTTGAGCTTTTTTTTTTCTGGTCTGGTTTCCTGGCGTTGTTTCAAACTCTCTCCTCCCTACTCTGTATATTACATCATGGCTGGTGTCTTGTTCCTTTTCTTTCCTCATGAAAAGTGGTGTTGTCATGTTGGGATTGGCATGGACACGGATGTGGATGACGGTTGCATGGCAATTGATCATGTTGTTTTTCCCTTGCATCACTCTGATGGCCTGGATGGCGATACAGAGATTTTGGTCTAGACGACTAATATAGAGTCCATTGATCAATATGCTGGAAGTAATCGGTAAATGACGAGCATTAACTTTGGGCCATGTATATCTATAATTCTTCAACCCGTTGGAATCCGTACACGGTGTTTGGCTTATTGATCGGAGATCGGGTGCTCATTTTCCCGGCCCGAGGTGTTTTGGAGGCGGAGCTTTCGAGCGCCGCCGCATTGAGCTGGAATACGCCCCGAATTAGCTTGCCAGTTTCGCGCAGCACCCAAAGATGCGTCTCTTTGCTACCGGCAGGGCTCTGCGTGCAAGCAGTGCCCGGTGGGTCATTGCTTCCCCCCGCCGAAGCATACGCATTCCGCTGTCACAATTCTCGGAGCCTCTGGCCGTCAAGCGGAGAGACTGGAGCTCGACGGCAGTTCGCCGGACGAACGAGAATACAGACGCAGATCAAAAACCCACCCTCCGACCCTCTGCACCGCAATCATTGACGATCGATGGCCAGTCCTACCGATCCGATGAATGGACCAACACCCCAGACACAATCCTCTCCCATGTCGGACGTCGACTATACCTCGACGAGAACCACCCGCTTGCGATCACGCGCCAATTGATTGAGAGCCAGTTCCCCAGTCCAATTTATGGCAACTACACCGAGAAGAACCCTGTGGTATCGACGGCGCAGAACTTCGATGTCCTCGGCTTCCCTCTGGACCACCCCGGCCGTAGTCGGACGGATACCTACTACATCAACGATAAAACGGTCTTGAGGACACACACCAGCGCCCACCAGCAGGCGTACTTCCAACAGATGAACCGCAATGAGAGCACACGGCAGGAGGAAGTGGGTTATACCGTCGTTGCGGATGTTTACCGGAGGGATGCGATTGACCGCAGCCACTACCCGATCTTCCATCAGATGGAGGGTGCTATGCTCTGGAAACGCCCCGAAAACGAACCTTTGAAGAACGCGAGTCAGACTGCTGCCGCGATCACAAAGGACGTCAACAGCATCCCTGCGCATGATGTTGTGGTGGAGGACCCGAACCCTACAATGGACCCCCAGCGGAACCCACTCCAGGCTGAGCACCACAGCGCTGAGGAAGTCGAAGCCATCGCGGCGCATCTCAAGCGATCCCTCGAGCGTATGGTTATTAAGATCTTCACCGAGGCCAGCAAGGCTGCTGCCGGTTCCACTGAGGAACCGGAGCCCTTGAAGGTCCGCTGGGTGGAGGCATACTTCCCGTTTACCAGCCCATCCTGGGAATTGGAGGTGTTCTGGCAGGGTGACTGGCTCGAGGTTCTGGGATGTGGTGTTATCAAGCAGGAGCTGTTGATCAACTCGGATGTGCCGAATCGCGTTGGGTGGGCGTTTGGTATCGGTCTGGAGCGCATTGCCATGCTTCTCTTCAACATCCCGGATATCCGTCTGTTCTGGTCGCGTGACGAGCGCTTCCTTTCGCAGTTCAGAGCGGGCGAGATCACCCGCTTCGAGCCGTTCTCCAAGTACCCTGCGTGCTACAAGGACGTGGCGTTCTGGCTTCCTTCTGCAGCTGTCACTGGAGGCAGCGCTGCGGGTGGTGCCGTGCCCGTTCATGAGAATGATATCATGGAGATCGTCCGTGGAGAAGCCGGTAACTTGGTGGAAGATGTTAAGCTCATCGACGAGTTCACCCACCCCAAGACGCACCGCAAGAGCATGTGCTACCGCATCAACTATCGTAGCCTGGAGCGCACACTGACTAACGAAGAGACGAACGATCTTCATGATAAGGTGCGAGAGCAGCTTGTGGGCCAGCTGAAAGTCGAGTTGCGGTGATTTGCCTCTTGGATGCTACTACTGATGTACTATAGCAGGATACTGCTGGTTATGTCCTTGTGTACTATAACTGTGTATAAACCATGTTCAAAATGACGACCACCTATCTCCATTCAGTGCTCGGATCCTAGTGTCGGTCAGTTTATCCTGAGCGCTGCCATCTAGCGTTCCGTTCAGCCGCTCTAAGTACTAGAGCTTAATCCATGCAGCCGCATGGGATCTATGCAATGTGACGTAGCGACTCGAGACAGGGTCAGATGGAAGACCACCAAGGTCAGCCGACGAGCGAACAAACAGCCAAGTCTGGCTTTTCCGGTTGTTTGCTAGTATTACGATCGGGCACAATTGAAGGACCGACTGTATTGGCATCAGCATCCGCCCCATCGTGAGGCCCGTCTGGTTGTGTCGCCCCGCGCGGTTATCAGAGAGGCCTTAAAAGGCGACTTGCAATACGTCGTTACCGAGGATTACCGCTCGGCCTCCGTCCGACCGCCCGAAACCGAGACGGTGATTGGCGGCAGGGGTCCGGGATCGGTTAGCGCATCCGAGAAGCAGGGCTTCGGAGACTTGATCTACGACCGGCGCCGAGGATTATTACCAGGGCAGTGTATTGAATTGTTCGGTGCGTCAGACAAGTGAGACGGACTCTTCTTCTTCCTCTGGATCTTGCCTCTCAATCCCTTGCCCTCTTACCCTCCCCCCTCTCTCCGCTCTCCCCTCCCTCCCCCTCCCTCCGCTGGAATGTCCACCATGGCAAGCAGCGCCAAGTTGGAGACCTCACAGCCTCCGCGGGTTGCGGCGGCCCCGAAGCCCGCAAAAAAAGTTCACTACCCTTTTTGGTTCGGTGGTTCAGCGTCTTGCTTTGCCGCTGCCGTCACACACCCTCTGGATCTTGGTAAGCTCTAATTTTTTTTTTTTTTTTTTTTTTTTTTTTTTTTTTTTTTTTTTTTTTTTTTTTTTTTTTTTTTTTTTTTTTTTTTTTTTTTTTTTTTTCCCCCCCCCCCCCCCCCCCCCGGGTCGAAATCGAGCACCGTCCCCTTATCTGCATTTGCTCCTTCACCACCCCGTTATCTACAGACGATGATCGACGGCGATTGACAAATTTTAGGTCCGCCTGCAAACACGCGGGCCCGGTGCCCCCACGAACATGGTGGGAACCTTCGCGCATATCTTGAAGAATGATGGATTTCTGGGAATATACAGCGGGGTATGTGGGAATTGCCAGAGATGCATGCAAATCCAGCCCCAATTGGCATGTGTCAGGAGGTGTTTGTTTGATCTGACCATATTGTTATAGCTGTCCGCCGCCATGCTGCGCCAAATAACCTACTCCACGACCCGGTTCGGTATCTACGAGGAACTCAAAAACCACTTCACCACTCCCGACTCTCCCCCGGGACTGTTGACTCTGCTCGGAATGGCCTGCGCCTCCGGCTTCATCGGCGGCTTTGCTGGCAACCCCGCCGACGTCCTGAACGTGCGCATGCAGTCCGACGCCGCCCTGCCCCCCGCCCAGCGCCGTAACTACCGCCACGCGCTGCACGGCCTGGTGACCATGACGCGCACCGAGGGTCCCGCCAGCCTGTTCCGCGGCGTGTGGCCCAACTCGACCCGTGCCGTGCTCATGACCGCTTCCCAATTGGCCTCGTACGACACCTTCAAGGGCCTCTGCATCGAAAAGGCCGGCATGTCCGACAATCTGGCCACGCATTTCACCGCCTCCTTCATGGCTGGTTTCGTCGCGACCACCGTCTGCAGCCCCGTCGATGTCATCAAGACCCGTGTCATGACTGCCTCCCCTGCTGAGAGCCGCGGACAGAGCATCCTGGGCCTGCTGCGCGACATCTGCCGCAAGGAGGGCCTCGCGTGGGCCTTCCGCGGCTGGGTTCCCAGCTTCATGCGCTTGGGTCCTCACACCATTGCCACATTCCTCTTCTTGGAAGAGCACAAGAAGCTTTACCGCTTGTTGAAGGGCATCTCCGGTGATGACAAGACCAAGGCATAGACTTCTTATTATGCTTCTGTCTTCATCTTTTTTTTACACCTACCCTACCTACCCCCGTTGATATAATATCCGTTTAGATCGTTGGGATAGACGGCTCTTTTTTTTTATTGGTTTTGTCTTTAACACATTTACATTCTTGATCTCTCATTTGGCGATGCATTTATCGGGAGGACAAAAGTCTTGTTTCTTTTTCTTTTTTTGAATTGTGATCATATCTTCTGTACATAGAATATAGACGACCCTTTTTTTTATTTTGAAGAGAAGAGAAGAGAGTTGTCTCTTGGGCTGGCTGGCTCGTGGTGATTGACGTTCATGCGTCTTCCAGTTTCTGGATCTGCATTGGTTATTTCATATCTTCCTTTGATGACCATGACCATGACCTTTTCTGGCTAGTTGAATGGGCTGGGATACTGCCAGATACCCTTTTCTTTTCTTTTTTTCTTTCATTCTGCCTTGGTCAAGACCATAACAAGATATGGTCTGCGGAAGAGGAGGGTTATTCTTTCTCACTCTCACCGATATAGATGCCATGCCAACCCTGGCACCGGAGCTCACTTTTGTGATTCGGTTTGGTTTGATTTGGTTAGATGTTATAGATTGTGATTTATAGTCAGATCGAGTGGGTTAATTTGGGGATGTATTTCTGTGGGATTTTAATGGTGAGAGATGGGATGTGATATAATCTAGGGAAGTTAGTTATAGAAATGTAAGATTGTACTGTTTTATGTCCATTGATCTGAGCACACTATTTGATTGATTAGTATTGGTTGGCGTTTGTACCCCAGTGCAACTAAGTTGTGTCGAGCGAGATAAAGTAGTAAGCAAATCAGATCGATGCCGTATGAGGACCTGTCAGTGTCAGCTGTCTGTCTACGGAGTACTACTGGTCGGGTTTGCCGTTATCGTTGGTACCTCTACTTACTAGGTAGATCTAGGTTGGTTATCCTTGTTCATCGGACGAATGGAAATAAACTTAGACCTTTTTTTCTAGAGAAAAAAAGTCACAGTAGATATTCGATAACCACAAATTTACAATTTCGTGGTTTTACAAGTACAGCTACAACAACACCACAATGACAGACATGCGCACAATCGATTCCAACTACGCGAGTCTATATACACCCCCATCTCCCCCCCGGCTGTCTAGCGTCGTCGTGGGAGAGTCCGGATCTGTATCAATCCCCGCTGGATCAAGGTAAGGGTAGAGTACACGTTTGACAACCACGAAAAAAAAAAACAAAGAACATCAATCCATCCAATCGATCACCAATGGAAGCAGTTACGCATCCCACTAATCCAGCTTGGCGGGGAAGTTACCGGCCTCTGTTTGTATGTTGTTAGTGGATTGCGTATTGTTATTGCTTGGTAGGAGGGGTGGTGAGATAAGTGTTTGGGAATGGAGAATTGAGAATTGGGGATTGGGGAAGGGGAAGGGGAAGGGGGTTGGTTAGGTATCAATATCATCGGAGATTTAAAACGGGGAAGTGAGTGTACGTACCGCGCTGGCCATCCCATCTGTCGGTCCAGGGCTTGGGGCAGAGAGAGCGGAAAGCGTGAAAGAACTGCCGTGAAGTGGTTAGTATACGTTTCTTATCTGGTGGCGCGTGGGTTTGTTGAATGGGTGGGTGGGTAGATGGGTGGTAGGTGGGTGGGTGGTATAGCTGAGTGAGTGATATATGTACCTGGCGGCATGGGCGGAAGTCCTCGCCCTTGGCGTTGACACACTTGTGGTAGTCGACGTAGTTTTGCCAGCAGTGCTTGGTCCTGGGATAGGGAGTTAGATGGAGGGTCCATTGAGTAGTGGGTAGGTTTGGCTAGGGCCTAGCTGGGCTATCACGTACTGGTTCTGCTGGGGGAAACGGGCATCATAGCCTAATTGTCGTCACATCCAACGGTCAGCCAACCCAGCTCTCCACGAGGGACGGTGAAAAAATCTCGACCGCGACGGCGGCGATAGCGACCCGATCGATTGGAAAACCTAGTGTAGACGTACCAGCTGCGAGATAGTTAGCCATTGACCCCATTCACACATCGGATTTCGGCTCCAATGGCCGAAGGGAAAGCTCACCTGTCACGAACTTGAAGGGCTTGGTCTCGACGGGCTCGTCGGGGTCGTACTCAGGAATGGCACCCATTTTGGCGATTGGAAGGAGAATGACCTCGTTGAGGGGACTGGGGTGGAGAGGATTGGGAGGGGAGTGGGTGAGGGGGGGAGGGTTGGGATCACAGAGGTGGAATTGGGGGGGGTGGAGGTTCTGCGCCTGGAGTGGAATGACCCGTGAAGCCGTGAAGCCGGGTCGAGTTCGAGTGACCGCCTCAGGCTAGCGAGCCACTCATACGCCAAGGTTTCCTAAACACCCGACACCTCCTCCTCTTAGTCTTAACCGTTCCGGTTGCCTCGCCTTACCTAAGGACCGACCTCCCCTTCCCAAGCTCAGACTTCCGTCACCACTTCCGATCTTGCCATCCCACCCCTCTGGACCACTCTCACCACCACTCCACCCCCCACCACTCTTCGCCATGTTCCCTACTCGTGTCCTGCGCATGCAGGCCTCCCGGCCTTTCGCTTTTCCTGCTCCTGTGAGTTGTTCCGTCGTTGGTGTTTGGGGTTGGACTGGGAAAAATTAGGCTTGGCGGTTGCATGATGGCTGACAGACGTTGCAGAAGGAAAACCACAGCGGTATGGGGTTCCCCGGATGCGCAATGGGCGATTGATTGATGCTGGACTTGTGGTGGATCGTGGTTTTGGACTAACGCGTGGCTTCTAGCCCACACTATCTCTCAGCGTCTGCGCACTCTGAAGAAATGCCCCCCGGAGTTGATCCCCCTCGGTACGTCGCTGATTGGAACCTGTTGCCATTGAATGACGACTAGCTAACCGCTGCTTCTTGAATATTACAGGTGTGGTCCTTGCGTATGTTCATTCCCTCATCTCCTACATTTTTCTATATGACACCTAGAGTCTCTCCCCCCCCCCATATGGTGCTGTACTCCCGCTGACGCAACTACCATCAGTGTCGCCGTCGGTGCTGCCATCTACTCTAGCACTCACAAGCTCCTGTCCGACAAGACCCTCCGCCTCTACCGCAACGCCCCCAAGGACCACCACGAGGAGCACTAAGAATGTACCATCACATTTTGATGATTTGATCCAAATTGCAATGGGCGATATTCTTTTTGTTTGATTTTGTCGGCGATCTGTATCATTCTCGGGAGAGTCGGGTAGTTCGGGCGGTGTGTCGCGCCACGGGGAGAAGAATGGAAAGCTCGGAAAATCTCAGGCTCGGGGTTGGAGCGCGTGTATATAGTACGGCTTTTAACGAAGGGTTCTGATCGGGTAGTATCGCAATATTACCGTCGCCACTTCTAGAGGTTTCCCACACCCGTTTTGATAATTTCCCTGGCGTGTTCGAGTTCATTCCGGCTTGGGTCCGGCCACGTCCAGCTCCTCCAGTCCCTGCATGGGGTCCTGACGTTCGGCTCCGTCCGCCTGGCCCTCCTCGCCCTCCAGCTTGTCTTCCTCGCCGGCGGCGTATTTGGCCAAGTAGCCCTCCTGTAATATCGCTTGTAGTTAGCCATTGGTCCGTAAAAATGAAAGAAATCTTCCCCCCCGCGCGCGCACCTGTTCCCAGATAGCCGTCTTGCTGCCGAGGCCTTCGTTGCTGTCCTTCTGCGGCTTGGCAGCAGCAACCTTGATCGTCCGCCCGTACAGTTCACTCCCGTCCATGTTGTCGATCGCCTCGCTCGCGTCCTCGGGCAGGTCGAACTCCACATACCCGAACCCGCGGTGGGTGTCGTTCGAGTTGGGCAGATCGGGTTTGGGCAGGCTGATGTCGACGACCTCACCGAAGGGCACAAAGGCCTCGGCCAGGGTGTGCATCGTCACGGCCTGGTCCAGGCCCCCGACGTAGACGGTGCATTTCAAACGGGCCTTTTCGCTCATGGTGGGAAGGCAGGCGATGGAAGACGTCACGCGGGGGAAGGCGACCTCCAGCGTTCGCGGGACCTGGCCAGACTTTCGTCGGGGGGCGTCCAACCTGATATCACGTGCGGCCCCGGGCGGTGTTTTGGCGAGGACCCAAAGCGGTTTAGGGGGCGGCCTCAGTGGTGCCCGCCCACCCCGAGGGCCAGCCAGGAGGACACTTGGTTGATCGCATACTTGGCCACTTACATGCACCCCTCGGTTCTCCTGTGATAGAGAGGGGAGGTCTTCTTGGGACGTTTCTGCTGCTTGCTCCGTCCACGCTCGGGTTCTTCTGTCCCGATCACTGTTCCTACCACCCCTGTCTCCGCGTTCTATGACCCTCACTGGTGCCAGACTATCCTAATTCCCAAGTCTGGTTCTGGTTCGTTCTTAATCTATACCGTTCCTTTTCCCTTGCCGCCGCTCCTTTCCCCTTCAGCATGGTACGCCTGAGGGAGATTCCCCGGACGGCCACCTTCGCCTGGTCTCCCGGGGCCGCGTCGCCTCTGATCGCTACAGGTACTCGGGCCGGTGCCGTGGACGTCGACTTCTCCAATCAGACATGTCTGGAGCTCTGGGATCTGGCCCTCGGCCGCCACGAGGCTGGTGGTGAGCTGCAGCCGGTTGCTAAGCTTGATACGGACTCTGGGTACACGATCCTTGCCCTTCTTTCTTGTGGAGGGGACCGAGATAGGCTGACTGTATCTCTCCGATAGCTTCAATGACCTCGCATGGACGGAATCCGAAGATAATTCGCGGGGTGTCATAGCCGGTGCTCTGGAGAACGGCTCGTTGGATCTATGGGATGCCGATAAGCTGCTGAACGGATCCAGGTGAGCCCGTCGGGTGGTAGTTTGCAGTTGCTGTACAATTGGCTGACTGTCTCCAAGTGATGCCGTCATCTCGAGAACCAACAAACATTCAGGGGCTATCAAGGCTCTCCAGTTCAACCCGAAACACTCCAACTTGCTGGCAACCGGTGGCTCAAAGGGCGAGGTAGGCTACACAGGGCGACACATACTATGAAACTCCGATGCTTATGACAGTACAGCTTTACATCTCCGACCTGAACAATATCGCGAACCCATCGAAGCTCGGCACCGGGGCCCGCGCTGACGACATCGAGTGCTTGGATTGGAACAAGAAGGTTGCTCACATCCTGGTCACCGGTAGCAGTGCGGGATTCGTCACAGTCTGGGATGTCAAGACTAAGAAGGAGAGCTTGACGCTTAACAACATGGGTCGGAAAGCTGTTAGCGCCGTTGCCTGGGACCCGGAGAAGGTAAGGAGCCCAATGCCTCATTTAGTGTCGCTGACTCGAGTCTGACGCGGTACAGCCCACCAAACTAGTCACTGCCACACCTCTCGAGTCTGATCCTCTGATCTGCGTATGGGATCTCCGTAACTCGCATGCCCCGGAACGGACCCTCCGCGGCCACGAGTCCGGCGTCTTGTCGCTCTCCTGGTGCGCCCAGGATCCCGATCTGCTCCTCTCCTCCGGAAAAGACAACCGCACCATGTGCTGGAACCCGCAAACCGGACATGCCTACGGCGAATTCCCCGTCGTTACGAACTGGACCTTCCAGACCCGCTGGAACCCTCACAACCCCAACTTCTTCGCCACCGCTTCGTTCGACGGCAGAATCTCCATCCAGACTATCCAGAACACTGGTACCGAAGCTGCTCAAGCTATCGCCGACCAGAACCAGGCTTTGGATGGTGAAGACTTCTTCGCCAAGGCACAGACTCAGCCTCAGGTCTCAAGCTTCTCGTTGCCCAAGACTCCCAAGTGGCTTGAGAGGCCATGCGGCGCCACCTTCGGTTTCGGAGGCCGGGTTGTCTCGGTTAACCTGATCGAGAAGGGCCAGCGTGCGTCGAAGGTTAAGATCAGCCCCTTCGAGGTTGATGAGGCCGTTGGAAAATCGACTGAGACCTTTGAAAGCGCACTCAAGGACGGTGATCTGCGCAGCATCTGCGAAACCAGAGCTGCCAGCGCACCCAGCGATGAGGAGAAGTCCGACTGGAAGGTCATTGAAGCCTTGATCTCGGCCGACCCCCGCAAGGGTCTGGTTGAATACCTTGGCTTTGCCGATCAGGCGGACGAGGCTGCTGATGGATTGGCTAAGCTTGGCCTGGATAAGGAGGAAGAGGTCAACGGGGAGGCGTCGAAGGAGTCCCGCGGGTCGGGAGCCAAGAAGCACAGACGCCTGCAATCGATGTTTGACGCCAACCCCGAGGCGGACAGCTTCTTGTCTGACTTGGCTGCATCCAAGGGAGCCAAGACCAACAACCCCTTCCACATCTTCAACGGTGAAGAGACCGACGCAGACAAGGATATCACCAAGGCTTTGCTTCTGGGAGACTTCAACAAGGCTCTGGACGCTGCCCTCAAGGAAGATCGTCTGTCCGATGCCTTCATGATTGCGATCTGCGGAGGCCCCAAGTGCATCGAGAAGGCCCAGGAGCACTATTTCCAGAAGCAGACCAACAGCCCCAACTACGTGCGCTTGCTCGCTTCCATCGTCGGCAAGAACCTCTGGGACGTCGTCTACAACGCCGATCTGTCCAACTGGAAGGAAGTCATGGCGGCTCTCTGCACCTTTGCCGAGGAGAAGGACTTTGCGGACCTGTGCGAGGCTCTTGGTGACCGTCTGGAGGAGGAACTTCGGAACACTGACGACAAGGGTCTCCGCAAGGACGCCTCGTTCTGCTTCTTGGCCGGTTCCAAGCTGGAGAAGGTTGTTGCGATCTGGATCGAGGAGCTTCGTGAGAACGAGCAGAAGGCCATTGAATCGGCCGTCGATGACTCTGCCTTCTCCATTCACGTCCGCGCTCTGCAGGCGCTCATCGAGAAGGTGACAATCTTCCGCCAAGTCACCAAGTTCGAGGATACCGAGCGTACCAAGGAGTCGGACTGGAAGCTCGGCACCCTGTACGACAAGTACATCGAGTACGCTGATGTTGTTGCCACGCACGGTCGTCTCCAAGTGGCGCAGACGTATCTTGATCTCGTGCCCGAGAAGCACCCCGAGGCTGAAATCGCCCGGAACCGGATCAGGTTGGCCACGAGACAGGCTGCTACTCCTCAGAAAACACAGCCAGCCGCTTCCGTGACCAGGGCAGCCATCAACAAGCCTCTCCCACAGCCGAATGCCTTCCAGCCTACGAGGGCTTACTCGCCGGTCACTCCTGCTGCGGCTGCCCCGAGTGCCTATGCTCCTGCTGCTGCCTCGAACCCCTATGCCCCGGCCGCCGCCGCCGCCCCCAACCCGTACGCCCCTCCAGCAGCCGCTGCCAATCCTTATGCTCCCTCCACTGCTGCAGCATCGGCACGGCCTGCCAACCCTTACGCACCAGCTGGCGGCAGTGGCTACACGCCTGCAGGATACCAACCGACACAGGCACCTGCCTACGGTACTCAGCCCTTAGGTGGTGCTGTGCCCCCACCTCCCCGTGCTACTTCCAACCAGTCTCCTGCTACGATCACCACCTATACCACCGCTACAAACCTGCCCGCATGGAACGACTTGCCGGAAGGCTTCGCCAAAACCCCGGCGCCACGCAAATCGACCCCTGCTGCCGTTGCCGCACCGATCGCCGCGCCGTTCGCCAACTCTCCGCCTATCGCACAGGGCCCTCCACCAGTCGGAACCCCAGTCGGTCAGCGGGCACCTTCGGTCCCCCCTCCGCCCAAGGGCACTGCCCCTCCCCCGCGTATGATGTCGCCGGCTGCCGTGCCCCCGGCTTCGTCCGCGATGCCTCCTCCGGCTAACCCCTATGCTTCCTTGACTCAATCTCCTCCCATGGCCTCCACTATGGGAGTGCCGGCGGGTATTCCCCGGGGCCCCTCTCCATACAACGCAGCGCCTACCATCCCCCCTCCATCAAACCGGTATGCTCCTAGCCCGGCGGCCCAGGCTGCCAGCCCACAATTGCAGACACGGGCTGCTGTCCCTCCGCCCCCGCAGGCGGCCGCTTCTCCGTATGCTCCTCAGCCCCCGGCAGCGGGTCAGTATGGCGCTCCGCCGCCACACGTGCCCCCACCCCAGCAAGTCCCGCCGCCACCTCAGGCTGCTCCTAGCTCCCGGCCCAGCACTGCCTCGTCGCAGAGAAAGCCTTCTGTTGCGCCTGTAGCGCCCAAGTACCGTGAGTAATTTCTACGCATGACTCGAGTTTTCTTGACTGACCTCTGACAGCCGCGGGCGATCGTTCCCACATTCCCGCCGACGCGATGCCTGTCTATGAGATCCTCTCCGCAGACATGCAGCGCGTGAAGTCCCGAGCTCCCTCCTCCTTCAAGGCCCAGGTTGATGATGCCGAGCGGCGGTTGAGCATCCTGTTCGACCACCTCAACAATGAGGACCTGCTCCGGCCCAACACCGTCGCAGACATGGCGGAGCTGGCTCGCGCCATCCAGGCGCGTGACTACGAGACCGCCCGGACGATCCACATCGACATCATGACCAACCGGACAGATGAGTGTGGCAACTGGATGGTAAGCACCCTCTTACACCCTTCTCTTCAACCCCTCTTCAATTCTAACCCCATAATAGGTCGGTGTGAAGCGCCTCATCAGCATGAGCCGTGCCACCCCGTAAATTCGTAACGCATGAGATGTGAGAGAGACTATGTACGGAAGAAAAAACGATTATGAGTTGTATGTAAAGGAAAGAGTCCATCCGATAGGTTATTGCTTTACTGTACTGGTCCATCCCCCATTACGGGTCATTTTGCTCCGGATCCGGTTCCCCTTTGGGCTGGGTCATGGGCTGTTTAAGAATTTCTCTTCATATGTCAATGTTATAACTATGTTTCTCGTTCTCGTTCTTGCTTTGGGGGTTATCATGGTAGAATTAAGTAGGTCACATGACCGGTTATAGATTCAATGATAGCTTCTGTCTTGAACATTTGTCCAGGATCATCTTTTTCGAATGTATGTTTGAAAATCACATAATATCTGGCAGCTGTATTTTGGAAGCTCACTCAGACTTTCTTGTTGAGGGCGTATGTTTAAGAATCACATGATAGACCTCTAGTTTGAACACTCACTGAGAATTTCTTCCTGGTGGTGTATGTTTCTCACATGATTATATATAGCACACTCACCGAGAATCTCTTTCTAAAAATGTCCATTCATCACATGATAATCTATTCCAATATTTGCTCAGAATCTCTTTCTGGGAGTGTATGTTTAAAAGGTCACATGCTCTGCCTCTCTGGTTTGAACGCTTTTTGGGAATTATTTTTGTGGAGTGTTTGTTTTCGAAAGTCATATGCTTAGATTACCCAGGCTGGCCTTTGTCTTGTATATTCGGCCAGGATTCTTTTCGTGGACAGTTTGTTTGCAAGGTACATACATGCATTAACTATAGGTCTGAGGCCCTTGTTTTGGGGATCACATGGGTATTTATACTAGTATATTGAGGTATGTTATTATCATGCATCGCATTGATATACTCATTATAATACCAAAGCCAAATTAACATCAACCCATAGAGCATATAGATCCATAACGTAACATCATATATACACTCTACTCTGCTATATTCCATCTACCTGGCGGACGCGACCCCCCCGACTCTGCCTCCCCTCCCAGCTGGGAAATTCCTCGCGCTCAACAACGCTCCCTTCACACCACGAATCTCCGCCCGGAAGCCCGCAATGGCATCCTCCTCGGCCTTGCCCACCCCGGTCGCCGCTCCACTCCCCGAATCCAATCCGGGCGTGCTATACGCCCCGTATCCGGCCAGCGGATTGAACCCAGCTTTGCCATGGATCAGCCCGTCCAGGTAATGGTGCAATTCGTTCAGACTCGTGCGCATGGTGTTGTCGAGCGCGCCGGAATCCTTCTCCGTGGCAGAGAAGTCGCGGAGCTGTGAGGTGATGGATTCGAGACGGGTGAGGTGCGTTTTCACCTTCGCTGTTGGGTCAGATTCTTGCGTGGTGGGGATGGTGGTGGTTGGGGCGAAGTCCGAGGTTGTGGTTTGGGTTGCGACATCGCGGTGGAAGAGTTCCGTTGGGTCGGAGGTTACGGAATCGGTGTCGTCGGAGGTTGGGTCCGTGGTGGATTTGGGGTTCTGGAGACTTGGGGGGATGACGGAGACGGTCTTTTCGAGCTTCTCGTTCAGCTTTTTGAGGTTGGTGGTGGCGGTGGAGGCGAGTTCTTGTCGCGCAGACGTGAGGTTCGCGAGCATTGGCTTGATGAGGAATTCGCTCGCGCCGTAGAGGCCCGCGCTGAGACCGGCGGCGCCGTAGATCGTGTAGAGGACGCTGCGGAGGGTGACTAGTGGCGGTGGTTTGGAGGGCGTGGTGAGGAATTCCGGGTAGGTGATGATGGGGGGGATGTCGCGGGTGGTTTTGGGGCATGGTGCGCTTGTCGGGGCTGGGGTTGGCGCTGGTGCTGATGCTGTAGTAGCAGGTGAGGAAGAAGTGGGTTGGAGGGGAGACTGGGTGGTGTTGTTTGTTGGGGCAGTTGAGTCGGTGCTCGTAGGAGTGGTATCGGGGGAGGCGGTCTTCTCTTCCTCGGCCTCGGTTGTACTGCTTGTCTCTGGAGTGGGTGAGGTTCCCAGGAGAGTGTTGATCTCGTCCTCTCGCAGACCCTTCGATTGCAGGAAGGTCACTTTGCGATCGGTGGGGGCGTCACGGATGGAGTCATCCTGGAGGAACTTGGCTGCTTGCTCGACGAGCGCTGGTCGGGAGGGCTCATCGGAGGTCGGCGATGAGGTGGAGGTGGAGGTGGAAGTGGAAGGTGTGTCGTTGGAGGTAGCGTTGGCCTGCTGCCATGAAGGAATTGAGGGTGGCTTGGGCTTGGAGTCAGCCATGGTGTTGGCTACTGGACAGATTGGACTGAATGCGAGGAGGATGTGATGTAGAGGAAGATGAGGAGAAGCGTCCGGCCATGTGAGGGAAGATGCTGCGGCACGATAGCGGCGCTCGTTGCCCGACCTCGGCTGTATGCATGCATGTATGGGCACGGTACGGCCGGTACCACTGGTATCTAATCCCCCGTGGCGGCAACACTACTATCAGATGTTGGAAGGGGTCTATCATTAGTGGGAATTTAATTAAGATTGTGGCTTGCCATGTGGAGAGACATATTAGTACCTCACTCAGCTCATGTGATTGAAATGTATATCCAGTAGGAGGATGGCTACTACTAGTACGTAGCTGGGAGCTGGTCTCGTGCTAATGTGGTGCTATCACAGCTAGTACTACTTGCAACCAGATCACTAGGGAAATATATTGATCGATGTCCGGGCAGTAGTAATATGACTGTCTAGTTTTCTCCAACAATAACCTCACTCAAGCTGCCAGGCGGACACATTTAGCACGATAGCTAAATAATTTATACTCTCTTCATCACGTAGTAGCCTGTACAGCTACTAAAACCGACAGATTGACTACATCCAGGTGGGACACCGGCACCGGGCTGTTGTTGGACTGTTGGACAACCCGCCAGGGGCCAAGCATACCGACCGCCCGGCAGAACGGCGGCGTTCCGTCCTGCGGTGGAGGTGCGGTGGAGGCCATCGGGTCGCCGCCGGCGCAACAGACGATCCCCAGCCTGGCCGGTTCTTCATTTCAGTTCGCTATTGCAATTGCTACTATCGATCGCTCCATCAGGTACTCATACCCGGCCGCGTCCCTGCAATCCTGCCAACCGTCGCCTCATCCCCATCCATCGACTGCTGCCTTCCCTGGGTAGCAATCCCGCTGTCTCAGCCCAGGTCTTACGCGGGTTGCATTCCCTACTACACGGTGAGTTCGCCCTCGTATTGTCCAACTCTGCCTATATCTTCCCTCCCTATCTGGCTCCCCCCCCCAATCCATCCTGCGAAATCTCGGACGAGGGCTGTGACGCCGCCCCCCTTTAATTGTCTGGTCCCCTCTTTCTTTGCCGCAAAATCGCGAAACCCCTGCTGGGCCAGTCCAGGGAATAATGCCTAGGGCCCCTCCGGGTTGCGCGAGATACGGCAGCGCCGTTGGAGTCACCGTGCCTCTGATTCCCCCATCGCCCTGGACATCTGGGGTCAGAATGCTCCCATTGGCTCCATCCTGGCGTCCAGGTCGCTGGGGGACGTTTCAGTGGCGTCCGTCAGAGATGTGATAGGGGTGGGCGTCCTGTGCCTTTCCGGAGTGCATGGCTCATCCTGAACACTGGCCCACGTAGCCATTCTTAGCGGTGGATGATGGTGGTCTGGCGCTGCTGCTGCTACTGCTGCTGCCCTTCTGCCTTCAGATGCGCTCATTAACTCCCCTCACTCACTCGCTCCCCCCCTCCCCTCCCCCTCCAGCTCATCCTGGGAACGTCAGGCACCACCATCCCAGCGGTCCCGCTGTTCCTCTTCCTCTTCCCCTTCCCATCCTCCTCTATCCTACATCCCCTCTCCTCACCACCGCGGCCTTTTAAGCTTCGCTCTCCCCAACGGTCTTTGTTTGCTTTCCCCCCTGCGCGGTCTATCGGGCAGTTCCTTTTATTTGCCCTTCGCGCCATCTGCATCTTGCCCCCGTGCTGTCTGCGCAATTTTAAATTCCGAGATCCTGCCTCTTTTATCCTACCCTCGCTGTTGTGGTGGTTGGGAGACCTCCCCCAAAGCCTTCGCTCACGATGTCTTTGCGTCGCTCTCTACGGTCCCGCGCTGGGCGGGATGATCAACCGAGCATGGATGCTAACACAAGCGCCAGGCCCACGAGAGTTACCCGTGCTGCTGCCTCAGCCCCCGCGGTAACGGTCCATCGAGCCCCGTCAGGATTGAACGGAGACTCCCTTCGTCTGACCTTGAAAATGGCACCAAATAGACTTCGCGATGCTACCGGTGGTAGCACTCGGAGTGGTGCGTCAACTAGACGTTCGGTTAATGTTTTTACGGACAACCCCATTATAACGGGGCCCCGCACCAGTAGACCGAAGAAGAAGCTTGTGGAGGTGGACACAAGCGACGAAGATGATCTGGAAGATCAAGAGGAAGATGAGGTCGACGATGAAGACGCCCCTGGGGAAGATGACGAGGATGTAGATGCCGATGGTGATTTGGACATGGATGACGCACCGCCTCAGCCGCCAGTGCCAAGAAGGCACGCAAAAGCCGCGGCTGCGGCTGCGCCCGCTGGGAAGTCAACCAAGGTTGTAGAGGCCAAAGAATTGGATTTGGAGAATGACGAGGAAGAGGAGGAAGACGATGACGACGACGACGATGATGAAGAGCTCTCGGAGCTGGATTCGGACGCAGAAGGCGAGCCGGACGACCAAGATGAAAGCATGCTGGCCAATGCCAACGGCGCAGAGGATCTGGAAGAGGAGGATGATCTGGATAGTGATGATGACACTCCGACCACCGATCTAACCCGGATGACCAAACGGCAAAGGGGAAATCTGGGCAACGACTTTTTGCAGCTCCCCATGGGTAAGTCAAGATCTTGCGATGGGCTGTCAAAACATAGATCTGACAATTAAAACAGAACCCCAGATCAAGAAGCATCTGACCGCAGAGGAGCGTGCTATGCGTCGTGCTGAGATGGCTCGTCGGAGGAAGAACCTGAGTGAAAAGCGAAACGAAGAGGAGAAGGTATGCGTTTCTCGATATGACAGAATTACCCCGTTGAAATCTGGTATATGACTTGTTTCTGTCCAAATGCTAATGCAAATACAGATGGACACCATCAACAGACTTCTACGGAAGCAGGCCCCGAAGCGACGGGGGCGCATCCCAGCCGGCGAGGCCGGTGAAGGGGGTTCTGGAGACCAGGAAGCTCAGGAATATGAAAAAGCGGATCCCGTGATGGTGAGATGGGTCAGTGGCCGCGAGGGCAGCAAAGTAAGCGTGCCAGAAGAGTGGTTAGGCATGCCCGCGGGCCGTGTCTTCGGCGGCAATGGATCTGGCAAGCTCGTTCAAGAGGTATAGCTGATCCCATGAATTACGGGCGCATCTGGGCTGGGCGTTTGGGAAATATGTGTCCATAAAGAGGGCATAGGCATAGTGTACTTGGGTAACGGATGTACATTTTTCAGAATGGGTCAGATATTTAATTGAATTCAAGTGATTCCCTGCAGTTTCTCAGGTATAAGTTTAAATCACGCCTCCAATCTCAGGCGTAGCCGATGCTGCCTAGGAGCCGACGGATTGATTGCATTTGCACTGGCGAGGGTTGGTATATGTATGTAGTTGGGCTGCACCTTTATCGTTTGGGCGAATTTCAAATATTATGGTCTGGGATCCCGGTAGACCACTCCAGACTGGTCTTCTGCAGGTACCGGGGCTAAGCTCAGCATGGCTTTTTGGCTACTTATATACTGCTATATCCCACCAGTTCGCGCTGCCTATACGATAGTTCATCTCGGAAGGACGAGTATCTCATGAGTCGCATGGATATCATCGGCCAACAGCGCCGTGATGAACGCCGATAAACCGTGTGTTTTTAGACGCGCATCTGGTTCTGCTCGTAGGAGAACACTTTTCATTTGCTCATCTATGCTGCGGGCTTGGGCGAGTCACCGTTTGAGGTGGGCGTTGAGGGCTGAGCGGTCTTTTGCTCTTGCGATTGCGCCGGACTTTGGGTCCTACCAGTAAACCACCCTGATTAATCCCGAGAACAAAACGGTTGAGGCGAAGATATCGAGCGGATAAAAACATACGACTTGAGCCTCTCGTCCTGCAGTTCTTTGAAGGCCGGCTGGAAGGTATGGTATCCTGTAGACCCAGCAGAGACAACAATCAGCAAACTGCGGCACCCCACGACCGAGGGTCGAAATGAGTTGCACTTACCCGTGAAAACCCCCACTCCGATGGCCACAAGCGCAGGAACCCAGTTGCGACTCATGATGGCGGTGATTGTCGTGGTCGCTAGAAGTCAATGCAATGGCGGAAGCTGGTGATGGCAATAGCAATGGCAATGGCAGAAGATCAAGTGGGCGGTCGGCCGACCTCCATTAGGGATGGCCAAGCCCGGCCGGCCCGCCGAGCATCGCCAAAACGGCGCCAGGCCGACTTGACTTTACGCCCCGTCGCGTCTCCCCCCACATTTTCGACGCGTCGAATCGACCATCACCACTGGAACCATTAATCAGATTTACCTAGGCCACAGACGGCCTCGGTGGATCGCCTGCACGCCCCCCAGTCGACCGGTCATATACACACTCAATTTTTCGTCCGCGAGCATATAGAGCGCCGTGTTCCGCTCCCCGAGGTGATGAGAATCTAGGGAAATGGGCCATCCGCGCCTAGGATACAAATGGAATCATGGCGGGAGCGAGGGTTCGTACCGGACTCGGACTCGGAGGACGGACTCGACAGCCAGGAATCTGGGAAGCTGAGCAATGGTCTCGAGGAGGCTGCTGCAGACGACTCTGGTGCGGCGATTCCGGTTCTCGCGGAGGAAGAAGCTTCACTAGACTCCCGGAATGAAGGACAACCGGAGGAGAAAGGACATACTCCTCAGGACACCACTGTCGACCGTGATCGGCCTGTGACTCCCGAAAAGGATTCTGATGTTACGATCCAGCCTGCCGAAGACGAAAAAAAGGAACAGCCACCCGTGGTCCCGCCAAAAGACACCGCCGATGATGCTGCCGGGCTTCACGAGCCGTTGTCCGAAGTTCCTGAGGATGAGGAAACTCCTCGCGCCAGTGAAAACACCAACGAAACTCGCCTGTCTACGCAGTCGCCAGAACCGGCGAATGTTAGCGCACCACTCACTCCGCGGCCGAAGGAAAATGATAGTATATGGGATATGCCAAGTTCCGAGGATGAGCTGCAGTTTGACCACCGACTCCCAAGAAGGCCAACCCATGTCTACTCGAGGGCCAAGCGCAGCCCCCTACCGCAGAGGGTTGAAGAGAAGAGCGATGTTTCAACTCCGTCATCGCCATTGTCGTCCATTGACTCGGTGCGTTTGAATGAGGAAGGGGAAGAACAACAAGGTGACCAGGAAGAAGGACAACAAGATGATCAGGAACAACCAACGGAGCCAACAAGGGAGATCATGGAGCAACTGCTACCACCGCTCGATATTCCGGAGGAGATTCTACAAGAGCTGTCGCAGCCAGCTCGAAGATCTCTGCGAGAGCGCAAAGCTATCCAGCTACATCCTTACATGCTGGAGGACGCAAAGTATCGGCATCTGATGCGGGCACGGGGTGTGAAACCTGTGCGCGCTCAACAGGAAGTCCCTCATCCTGCCGTCAACGAAAGTCAGAACCAAGCTTATGTCGACGTTGCTGAGCCTATGTCAGATAGTTTTGGAGCAGATTTCCAGTTTCCGCCCTCATCTCCGGTGGAGTCTCGTCGATCATCAGAGAAAAGGCCATCTAGGGGCTCCCCTGAACGTGCACGACGTGGTTCTCCGCAACTAGGTGAATCTCCTTATAACTTGGTCAGCCGCCAACCAAAGAGGCGCAAGGTATCCAAGCCTCAGGATGACCATCCGCCTCGAACACAGTATCCGCAGCCAAGGGTAGTGATTGACAATTCATCGCCATTGCGCTCTAACAATCTGCCGATCTTCCATGTTCCCAGCCCACCACGCTCGGAAGAGTATATAATTTCCTCGCCTCCGAGGGAGCCTTCCAATGAGTTCCGATTCCCTCATGGCTTCACGCCACCGTCAATTGCAACAAATGTGGAACCGGACCAGGAGAACAATACGCCTCACGATGAAGATGTTATGGACTGGTCCGGGGCTGAAGTAGATGATGGTCATGAAGACGTTCATATGGAGGCGTCCCAGACGGAGCCAAATTCCGAGGTTGAGGATGCAGACGAAGTGGATGACAACCAATACGATGACGCCGCTGTGAGGAGATATCAACGCCGCATGAAGGGAGTCTTACCAGCTTCATGGCTAAGATTAGACCAAAAGAAGCAGGAAGAGCGCCTGAGTGCTACGCAACATCATGAAAGAGTTTTGTCGAGGACAGAGAATGCTAAAGGTGTTGCGCGGAAAATCACGAAGAAGAATAGTACCGCAACGGCTTCGGGGTCAAACGCGCAGCTCGCATCGCTAAGACAGCTTGCCGACTCAGATAGTGGGGATGAGAGCGAATCCAAGGATAATAATGATCAGGTTACTCCGCGTCAAATGCTAGCTAGGCTTGGTATTGAAGAAACTTTTAATGACCAGGATATTGGACCCGATATCATGGAAGACAATCGCATCGATTACATGTTTCCACCTGCGCCTCGTGGCCCTTCAGCGCCTAGAGCTCGAAAGCAAGGAAAGAAACGGCCTACGTTCGAGGCGAACCCTGCTCGCTCGGCTACTGCACCCAAACGAGCTCGTCTCAAGAAACAAGCAAGACTCACCGATCATGTCTATGGAGCTCAGAAGCAAAAAAGGCCTCGTCCAAGTCTGCCAAAACTTGGTATCTTGGACGCTCCAGACGTTGCTTCCCGGCCTCGGACTGCGCAACCCCAGTTTCTTAGGATTGCTGCAAGAGAAGCACGCTCTCGTCAAGATAGGGGAAGACGAAGCCCATCTCGCAAGGTTTTCAACCTGAGTACCCACTTGGACACGGAGGATGCCAATATGTCATTGCGCGAATGGAAATCAGGACGTTTACAACAGACAAAATTGCCACAGCGTCGGCCCCAGGCCAAGTCTTCCCGTCGGCAGCCGCTGACTGCGCTCTCTACAAATAGACCGGCCGTCTTTCAGCGCATGAGGGAGAGGAGGGGTGTAAGCCGTCTCCCTGATGCTTCACCGGCGCCTCAACATGGGGAAGATAGTGGAGTTGATGACCAGATTTCCAATGCAGACGCGCATGCTTCGGGGGAAATATCCAAGACTGCTGTAAACCCCAGGGCCACACAAACCAAGCAGCAATCTAACAAATGGGTTGTTCGAAGGAACCTGGCCATCTCTTCCCTGAAACGGCGAGACTTGCGACCTGCAATGCTCGAGATGGAAAACCCCAGAGGCAAGCCTGTATCATCGTCGTCCTTTCAACGATCTCTATCTTTGCTCAATCGTGACTACCGACGCAAGCGCCTGCCAGAGGTACAACAGGGAAACTTGGTTCTGGATCGTTTCATCTCAAGCCGCAGCTCAACTCCGACCGCCGGCGCTCAGCATAAGGGCACAGGTCAATCTTCAAAAAAACCGGATAATAGGCCCGTGAGTGACCTTGCACAAGCCCGACGTCAGCTTAAAAAACGGCCGCCGAAGCGACTTCAAGTCAATGCCGTCCAGGATCAAGGAGCTCCTGTGATAGAATTGACCGACCCTGCGCCCCAATCGCATGGTGGCTTGTCCACCAACACTTCGGTGGGCGCACTGCGTGGTTTTCAGATTTCATATAGTATAGAATTCAGCATCGTTCCCTTATACATAGGGACGTATTTCCACGAAACTACATTCCTTGGAAGCGGGGAGTTTTCCCGCTCGCTTGATATCCTGAAGCGCGATCTTGACAGAGATGCTGGTCTTCTCTTGGTCAGGGTTGGGGATGTGGGGTTTCGCTGGGGTGCATGGAATGATACCGTGTCTTCGGAGTTGGGAACGGTCTTTGAGCAGATGGTTGAGTGGATTGAAAAGAACGACGTGGATTCGATGGAGCCTCCTATCGAGAGTCCTGAAAAGCATGGAGGCCGCTTATACCGGTCTTTGGTCAAGTATGTCACTGATACACTGTCCTTTATCGACCCCGTGGACAGGACGGGGTTTGTGAGACGGGCCCATAGCCTTGTCTGCAAAATTTGCGACGCCGTGGCAACTTTAGTACCAAAGACTGATCGTGAAATGGAGCTTTTCGCGGCGATTTGTTCGTACAACACTGTTTTTACGTATCAAGTGCTTCGGATTGCACAACATGAGCTTGTCGATGATGATCTTGGTAATTTGATGACAGAATCATTAGATAGAGCCTCTAAACAAGCCCTCACAGTCGTCTCAAGCTCATTAGGACAAGCCAACATCCGCAAATTTCTTGCAGATATCGATTCTTCTGAGCGGCGTGACGCGGGAATTGAGCGAGGGCAATGTGCTGTTGAGACGTATGTCACTGTTCGACATGTGCTACGTGGTACTGATAGAAGCAAACGCTTCGAGGATCTTCTGACTGAGGTTTACTCAACCCAAGACGGAGATCTGAGCGAATCCACAGATGTCGTACGGTTGGAGGGAGTGTGGCCTGGTATATTCACCACACTGCCTTTGGACGAATTCGATACCTCTGGTATTGCCCGGGTGGGCTCCCGATTTGGGCAGACCCACGGCAACTGGCCACTCATCAAAAAATTGCTTCGGCCAGTGCTAGACAGCTATGATGCTACATCCGCCTCGCAGCCTGTTTCATACTACAAGTACTGCAGAGCTTTATTTCACAGGTGCTTCCACCTCATCTCAGGATGGGGCTGGCGGGACTGCAAGCCAATCCTGGATACTCTCTACGATTTCTTTGCCAGGAACACTCTATACAATCTGAAGCAGGAGGAGAGTTTTAGGTCCCCCGCCTTTCTAGACGAGCTGGATCGGAACCCTTCCCTAGAAGTTCAGCCCGGCGATCCATGCTTCCATATCGTGCTGAAAATTATCGCAAGTGGATTACATTACTTGTCGAAGACCTATGATAAGAAGAAGGTTCGCAACTTTGCGTGGCGCCTGCTACCAAACCATGGCCGCGTGTATCCTAAAGAAAAGCCCATACATCAAACGGATTTGGATGCATTGAGGAACCACCACGATCTTCTTTGTACGTTATACTACGCTGTGCCTGATGGATGCCGGCCTCGCCTCGAGGCGATCAAGAATCTCGTCCATCCCGCCAGCTCACATCGCGAAACGTGTAATATCAGCCTTCGGTCATGGGACAGGCTTGTGCGCTTTAAGTTATCGACGGATGAAGACGTATCTGGACTCGAGGCGTTTGCGGACTGGCATTGCTATTTTGTCACCGAGTTATTGAAGCAGCATGCATTTGCACGCCAGGAAGTTGAAGCACAGAACACCGCAGACAACAAGTTCTCCGACCAATTGATCGAGAGAACGATCGCACAAAACCAACGCCAGATTGAGTCTTTGCTGAAGACCGCCCTCAATGGACTACAAAATGCGGTCCATTCAGCTCCGTCGCTGCAGCATGCTCAGAAACTTGTCTCTGGGGCGCCTGTTAAAGCACTACTGGCACTCTTCAACCCCCGAGTGGCTCGTGTGAATACAACTGTCTCTGGGACTCTCGAGGTGATCATCGCTTATCTCCACAAGTGTAATTCTACGCCGGCAGCTGAAGCAGCAAGTGCCCCTGTCGTAGTGGATGAAGACAGCCAAGAGTATGGAGATTGGGCTGATATCGCGGCCGCTTATGACGAGTCTCCCGAAACAGCGCCAGAAATCGAGCATGTAGAGAAGGTGTTCCACCCAGCTGTGTTTCGATTGATATCCAACTGCTTCGGGGAAGACTACTGCCCCGAGGATGCGATTCTGTTGAATGCTGTGGACTGTTGGACCTCGATTGCACACACCCTTGTGAAACATAGGCTACGGCACTGGGATAGTTATCTTAGTCCATACAACGGTGACTCCTGGACGTCACTTCGGCTGACAATTCAGACCAGGAAGTTCACGCCACTGTTCCTGGCCAGTTGCATTGAGAAGGATGTTTGCTTCACGACGGAGTGCAAGGTCCAAACGGTCGGGATGTGGATGTCTAGCTTGGTGGAACGGGTGTCGATGCTGAAATTCCAGCACCGCTTAACGGAAGCATTATTGAATCAAGAGGTGACGGAGCCTCTGTTACAAAATCTTCCATTCGCCAGGGAACGAAAGGAAGCGCGATATACGATTACCCTGGAGGATCTCAGTCAGCGTCGGGTGTCTCTGATATCATGTGTCCTGGCTAACATGCGTGCGCACTTGCAATTATTGGAAGACACAGAGGCTCGAGAGCTCTCGAGCACGAAGCAGGAATACAGGGAAATCATACAGAATATGATGTCTGCGATGAAGGCCAACTATCAAGAACTTGGTCACGGTGCAGCAAGCGTCCAAGGCGCCTACGTGGACTTTGTCCATCGAATCGTCGGGTTCCTGCAGCAACATAGCCGGGACATCTGCCCTATCGACCCATTCTTCACCGATCCTGCCTCGTTCCCTTTGCCGTCCGGGGACCCGACCTACATTGTGGCCCGGTTGAAGAGCTATGAGCCGAAGCTCGCGTCGGAGAAGGTCGCGAAGACACTCATCATGTTCATCCAGAGTGTATCCGAGCGAGCCGCCATTGACGGACAACACGATTATCTTGTCCATCAGCTACACGCATCTATTACGGACACCTATGAGTCGGGTCTTCCCAATAAACCCACCCTGCGGGCCACTCTGCTGCAGGCTGTCTTCCCGGCATACCTCGAGGCATCGCTGAGCAGCCCCGCATGCTGGATCCTCAGTCGACCTATCATCCAAACCATATCCCTCGTCTTCAAGGACCTTCTTTTCAACATCGACTCCACGGATCCTGCCTGCGTTGGATCCGTCCTGAACACCTTCTACTCCGTCTTCCAAGCCGCGTATACCGCCCTGTCCGCCACCACCACAACCACTCTCAACGACCCCACAGTAGCAACAACCGTCGCCTCTCTCCTCAAAATGATCACCTCCACCCTCCCCATCATCGACTATATAGACCGGTCCACCGACATGGACCAACGCATCCTCTCTCAAATCCAGACTTTCCACCTCTTCATCCTCGCCCACCTCTCAACCACAGACCCAGACGACGACCTGCCCTCCGCCGAACCCTTCACCGCACAAACCATCTCCTCCCTCCCCACCGCCCCACCCTTCTTCCCCGACCTCCGCCACTCCGCAACCCGCGAACTCCGCTCCTACCTCGCCGAGAGCTGGTCCCGCCATCAGCGAAAATACTACTTCACCCGTCGCGGTGGCCACCAGCCCCAGGAAATCGACATCCAGCCCTCTGTCGCCGCGGAGTTGGAGCAGCCACCTGACCAGGTGCTCAAAAACGCAGCTACCGAGTTCCTGGTTGTGGCCCGGGGCCTGAATCTTATCCCTGCTGCTGCTGATGATGACGACGATAATGTGCATATACAGCACCCGTCAGAATACGGCTATGGTGGTAACGAGTTTGAAGAGGTATCCTATACACTGGATCTCTGTTACTGATGATGAAAATGAGGATATTTCTATCGGGGCTTGCTGAACCCTGAAGGGATGGATCGTGTATGTGTAGGTTACGTATGATGTCGATGTTGATGTCGACGTTCATGTTGTACGGATGGTACTAGTTATGCACCCACCCACCCGGTGCTTTTCTTTTTCATGGTTTTGATGTTCATTTCCATTGGCATGGTATGTGTGTTGTGTGGTGGATGCATAGCCTATTCTGTCTGTCTGGGATTTGATGAATTTTGTTTTATTTCAGTTTATTTTATTTTATTGATAGACCTGGGTTGGATAGAAGAATTAATTTAGTATGATTATGAACTATGACTGTGGAATATGAACTATAGATTATGGATTAGATTAGATTATGATTATGATTATGGTTGTAGGGGTTCCTTTCCTTTCCTTCCCTTTTCATGCAAGCATAGGGTCGAAGGGAGATAGATAACCATGGAGTTTGCAAGTATGCAGACAAGAAACCAAGGAAGTAAGTAGATGATAAGTTCAAAGTATTAGGCTCGAGAAACGGAAAGTAGACTGAGACCGAGATAAGTAGGTAGATAGGTAGATAAATAGGTATGAGATAGGTAGGTATATAGAATAACTGTACATCGATCAACTACTACTGGGTAGACAGGTAGTAAGCATAGGCAGGTAGGTCGGTCATGACAGACAATGAGATAAGAAACAATGAAATGGAAATGAAACAAAATAAAAAAGAAGTCCCCATATGATGCAATTTTCAAGAAAAGGCAAGGCAAGGCACGACGAGACATACATGCATAACACATCATGGAGTAGTAGTAGCATAGCATAGCAGAGCAGAGCAAAAACATCATCATTGATGCATCCATAACATCAATTAAAACAAGCAGTAACAGCAGTGGTAGGTGATAAGTAAGTGAGTAGAGTGACATGCATAAAATCCAGAAGGAAATCCATCAATCCACCCACCCACCCCGCTCACTCACCGTGTACAGACGGACGGAGCACAGTCATGTCACAGCGCATCGCATCACATCACATCACATTATGGTATGTTGGAACCCAGCACCCATCATTCATTCATCACCATCGAGCCAACAACCCAACCCGACCCAACCGACCAATCCATATTTACAAACAAGATCCATGTCCCAATTTCCAACACCCCACAGCGCGCACGGCATAACACCCCTTAAATCCCCCCACCCCCATCCCCGGCACCCCCGTCATTCTGCTGACTACTCGACCCGCGGCGATGAAACGGGTGATGCGGATGAAACCCGGAGAAGTGAAACACCTTGCGCACGGCACTGGCGACGCCGGATCTGCGTTTGGATTCGGGCGACGACGGCGGTTTCGCGTCCCCGGCGGAGGGCGACGCAGGTAATTCGTCCTCGGGCTTGCGACGCACGGTGGCGTCGTCCTGGAGCACGAGGTTGGTGTTGGCGGGTTTCGGGGGCCATTGGCCGTCGGATCGCCAGCCCTGGACCATGGCCTTGGTCACGTCGGCGAGGTTGATGGGGACGGTGGGGGTAAGGCCCTGCACGACGACCTTGGAGTAGATCGAGGGGTACATGGCCGGGGTGATGGAGGCGCGGATGGGGTTGGTGTTGGAGATGAGGGAGGGGACCACGGGGATGAGCGGTTCTTCGGTGTATTGGGGCTGGGTGGTGGATTCGGGTTCCGTGATCATGGTGTCGGTGTCGGGTTGGTGGGTTGGTGGTAGTGCCGGCGGGGGTTGTTCTGCTGCGGTGGAGGGTTCTTCGCCATGGGAAGCGAGTGGTGGAAGTTGCTGCTGCTGCTGTTGTTGTTGCTGTTGATCGTCGGCGATGCTGAGGGAGGCTTCTGTGCGGAGAGCGAGATCGGCTTGCGAATTGAACGAGGAGGCGGACAGGGTGGGACTGGTGGCTGGTATGGATGCGCTCTGGCGTTGAGGATCTGAGGTGGAGGAGGAAGTGGCAGCAGCAGCAGCAGCTTGTTTGGCCAATTTCTTCGCGCGGATGTCGTCCTTGGTGAGCGCTCCCGACCAGGCATCGCGACGCTCCACCCACGTGCGCAGGCCCTCGTTCCAGCGCATCTCGTCCTCCATCTGTCGGCGACGCTTGCGCCGGCGCTCGGAGTCGTCGCCTAGAGGGGTTGCGAGCGGGCTGGAGAGGTCTGATGCATCATAGCCCGGGTGTGGCTGGCTGGGGGCGCCAATGGCGGGGGAGGGCTGCGGTTCGAGTTCGGAGCCGGAGCTGTCGTATTCGCGCAGACGCCATTCCAGCACGTCTTGGTCCGGGGTCTCGGGGGTTGCGATGGACGGCGTGCCCGCGTCGGTCGACTGCTCGAAGACCCAGTCGTTGCGGACGATTTCGCGGACATAGCGCTTGGCTTCGCGGATGGCGTTATCGCGGGAGTCGGTCATGGCGAGGGAAGGGAAGGAGGGGAGGGGAGGGGGGGGGGGAGGTGCGGTTGGAGAAGAGGAGGAGGAGGAGGAGGGGTAGAGCGGAGGAAGAGAGGGGAGGATTTGTCGCGTGAGGGGATCGGAGAGGGTCTGGAAGGGATGCAGGGCGACCACAAGAGACCACGGGGGCACACACGAGGGAGTGTCAAAGAGAGACTGGGCAGACCGGTGGTGGCGGACGAGGAGAGAGCGAAAGCGAAGGTGAGAAGAGGGCGAGAGCGAAGGTTGGCTGATCCAAGGGGCTGGCGGTTCGTCGATGTCATCCATCTTCGCCCGCTCGGAAAAAAAAGCAGCAGCGTTGCATCCTGCCCGTGCTTCGATCGTCGCCCGCCCGGATCCACCTTTAGTCTGCAATCGGCCCCGTCCGATTATGCACGCAAGGACTAGAAAAGCGTTGGTATCCGACTGTGGGATTTGCATTGGTATTGGTACATTGAAGTTCGTGTCGCTAATAGTATACAAGTGCAGCCATCGCCTGCCATCCCATCCCATCCCATCCCATCCCATCCTGCTCCGACCCTACAAAATGCAACGAAAATGTGATCTATGTAACATCCCAACGGTCCAATTCTATTGATTCTCTCAACAAAAATCTAATCGGGCTCCTTATGTCCGGACCCGCGCCGCATCGACGGCGGCAGCAGAGTCGTCCAGGCCGGCCGGGGTGAATCCCCAGCCCGCGCTCTTCTTGCGTCGGCCCTTGCGGTCGCCGTACTGCTCGTCGAACTTGCGGATCGCGGACAGCGACGCCATGTCCTCGCTGATGGACGCGCTGATCTCCTCCATTCCACGCTCGAAGTGCTGCCACGTCAATGTGCGGCGTGCCGGATACTGGTATGGCTCATCGCCTTGGTGCTGCGCGGCCAACGCGTTCTCTTCCCGTACGCATGCGAGAGCAGCTGCGACGGAGAGGTTCTTGAGGTCGGAGCCAGAATACAGAGGCGTCCGACGGGCCAATTCGGCCAGATCGACGGAGCTGTCGAGGGTCTCTTCTTTCAGGTGGATCTTCAGGATGGCCTTGCGATCCTGCTCGGTGGGCAGGTCCACAACCAGTCGCCTGGGGAGACGTCGGAGAACCGCATCGTCGAGATCAAACGGCCGGTTCGTCGCGACCATGATGAAGGCCGACATGTCGTTCATGCCGTCCCACTCCCGGAGGAATTGGTTGATGAGCTCGCGGTGAGACGTACGGCTGCTGGCTCCGGTGCGGGAGCAGAAGATGGCATCGGCCTCGTCAATGAACACGATACACGGGCTCAGTTTCTTGGCCAGCGTGAATATGGCCTTGACGTTCTTCTCTCCCTCTCCGACGTACATGTCGTAGACCTCCGATCCGCTGACCTCAAGGACGGTCGCACCGCTCTCACGGGCCACGGCCTTCGCGAGAAGCGTCTTACCCGTGCCGGGGGGCCCGTAAAGCAACAGGCCAGGGATCTTGTCCGTCGCCAGAACACCGTAGGTAAACGCCTCGGGGCGAATCAAAGAAAGAGAGGTAAGGGTTTTCAATGCATCGATGGTTTCGGGCGGGACGTGGACATCGGCGAATGTGGTTCGAATACTGTTCGCATCGACAACGCCGTTCAGTAGTTTCTTCTCGTGTGTATTGCATGTTTTGCGTAGCGAGCCCAGCAAGCGCTCTCGTTCATTCGTGGGCTCGCTAGTTTTGGCTTTAGGTGTCTTCTCCTGCAACCAGTCGTTCTTGACCCGCTCGGTCTTTTGCATCATCTCCAGTCCCCGTTGAATGTGCTCAAACCCGAAGGGCTCATCGGCTTTCAGAGACCCAAGGGCAAGCGTTGTGGCCCAGTGAACCTTATTGTAAGACCAGTATCGTTCCTCAAGACCGCTGTCCTTTACAAGCGATGAGTCCAAGGGCCAAGCGCGGTCACGGAAGACATCGTCTTTGAGCGCCGACGGGTGTTCGGTGAGCCGTGTCCGCAGCAGATCCTGGATGTGGCGAATGTTGATATCGAGGGTTCGCTTCTTGCGGTCTTCTGTGAATGTACGTTCTACCGCCTCGGCCTTCATGGCGGGGGTGATGACTAGCATCTGTGAAAATTGATCATCGAAAGCGTTCTGCATGAGCCTGGAGGCATCTGAATCGGGAGCGGCATCCTGTGCAGAAGTACCAATGAACAAGACCCGAGACCCGGCCTTTCTCTTTCCATTGATAGCTTTCTGTAATAGCTTGATGAACCTGGAGCCTTCCCGGGTGCTCTGGATGTCCCCATAATCCTGGACCTGAACGATAACATCACGCTCAGGGCTAGGTCTGTGATCCCCGGAGACCTCCGAGGAGGCCGTTTCGCCACTTTCTGCTACTGCTGGTGCTGTTTTCTTCGACGATTTTTTAGACGAGGAAAGGAGCTCACGAAGAAGCCGAAGCCGCCTATCGTCTGCTTGGTCAACGGGACCCATCGAGGGGCCATCTGTGCTGTCCCCCGGAGCATTAAACGAGGCAACCAATGACTTCAGTCCCAGAAGATTGGGCAGACTGGCTCCACCACCACCTTGGGCACTCTCAATAGTGACGAATTTTGGACCCTGGAGGCCCGATCGGAAACTGCGCGGTATCTCAACGGCCTCGTCATCGTCCACTTCGTGTGCACCGTCTTCTTGCCAGGCGTCCGAGACGGACGGCCGGTATACCTCGTAGCCGAGCGATCGAATAGGCGACGTCGTACCAACGTCCGCCAAGTCTTGTTCACTACACAGCTGGGAAATATCCTGCGCATTTAGCGTCACCAGATCCGCACCTAGCTCCTGAGCTAGTCTCCTGACCACCGCATCCAGGAAGAGGATACCGTCGATGCCCGGATATTGAAGGACAAGGTGTGACTTGCGCGCCGAGGGCTCTTTGGCGTATTTCGTCGGTGGCAGTCGCAGCCCTGCCCGGGCGGATGCGCAAAGCTCTTCCCACTGCGCTTCGGTCAAGGAATACCGATTCTCTGAAGCACCGGCTCCGTCCGACGGCGGAGGTTCCTCTCCATTGCCACCCAGACCCAGCTTCTCGGCTGCCTCTTTTTCTTGTTCATGCTCAGCTTCGGATGACTGTATCTGCACGGGCTGTAATAACTCGGCGTCGACCTTTCCTTCCCCATTGTTGACAACCCTGTTTCGCTCATAAAACCAGTCCGGCACAGTCGCCGCTGGCGGATGCCGGTCCTGTGTCGCCTTTCTGTGCCTCCAAATTCTCCGGGCCGCCGAACCGTAAGGACTCGAGTCCCTCCTCCCGGTTCGCTCTATTGGAGGCGCCGTAGCGGACGCATCCCCGCTCGCCTGGGCGGGATCGGGATTGTGAGTGGGGATAGCACCGGAAGTGGTTTCCGCTGCGACATCCCGGGCATCATGAGGATCGGACGGGGTGGAGGACAGCCATGCTCGCGAGAGATGGAATCGCCGGGATTGCGAGATAAATGCGGCGGGATAGCGGCGATGCGCAACGAAACGGCAGGGTCGTGCGAGGGACCAAAGGAACCGGCCTTGGTGCATTGACGGATACATCCGGGGCGGATTATGCCGCCGGAACTAGGAGATGGGGTAACGGCCGATGCTGCAGGGGGAAAACCGTCTGCATCAGCGAGGATGCGTGTCAACGAGGTCAAAGAAGGCTTTGATCTTGCCTTCTGTCGGGCCCGTTTGTCAGCGGCGAGCGCGATGTCACGTGATGCGATGGTGGCTGCAGTCGCGGTGGGAGGAGGCAAAATAAGCTTGTTTCCAGTGGAATCGCAGGTAAATGGTAATGTACAGGTACGGAGACGGAGACGGAGACGGTGGAGATCAAACAGCGAAGCTGAGGAGCCGAGACACGTTGATCGACGAGACAGAAGCTTCTTGTAAGGATCATGTTCAGAGGCAGGTACTACCACTTCATACATACGGGGAAACCTTGCTAGAGATCGCAAATTACGGAGTACATCATGCGCGGAAGAGTGAAATCACTGGTCACATATGGTTTTTTATTCATGGTCTCGTCTATCTAATCTGCACAAAATACCCGCCACTAGGCATGTAAGATGATCGACATTGAGGAACAGCCTGATGCAAATCAACCCACCGCCCACTAATTATCAATCAATCGATCTCACGGGCGATGTAAGCTAGAGCTAGATCTGCTTTGGGAATTGTTAGCCAATGCACACACACATAAAAATTGTAGCAAGAAGCGTAACGTGATGTTTCTCAGAAAAAATATACTGGCAAGTAGCAGACCAACCGGGAAAGGAAGGTCCAAATGTCTCCTCATGGACGATTCAGAGGATAAAGAAGTAAAAAGGTGTTTTTCATCTTCGAAAGAGGGGGAAGGGAACAGCAGCAGGGAAGGTTGGGAGACTAACCTTATTGGCAATTGAGCATCAGAGCATAACCTGATCAGTTAGTTTGGTGGTGTGATGTATCAGTCCGGACGCAGGTACTGCGAATGAAAACTACTGGTCATCCACCGATTCATAGACGGCGGAACAGAGCCAGCATCCGGTTTCTGGAGGAAAAAAGCTTTGCCCTCGAAATCTCTTCCGGGGGGGAGTGAAGAGGGAAGAAGAGCGAAGAACGAGGCCCGGCGACAGAAAATATAAGGCCGCCCGCCCGCAACAACGTTGCTCCGGCGCCGCCACGTGACGCGCCAGCCTCCAAACGGGCTAGCGGGGAGTCGCGGTGGGCGGCCATGGGCCACTGGCCACTGGCCACTCGCCCGTTCGCCCTCCCAGCCCAGAGGGAAAAGAAAAGCCTCAGAGGAAGATCTCGCCATGGGCCTCCTCTGACCGTCCCCTTCCTGTTCCTCTCTCGACTACCACACCCCCGACCCTAATCTTCCCTCCCTCCTCCTCCCCCCCCCTCTCCCCTTCCCACTCCCCTCTTGGGCTCCTGCTTCGTTGTTGTGCTGCGGTGTGCTCTTGGGTATCTTCTGTCCCGCGAGTGTCGGACCAGCACGCCCCCCGTTCGTTATCGAGCGATTGAACTGGCGATCGCGACAGGTGCCGTCTGTCTTTTCGTTGGCCCCTAGCCCCTCCACACCTCCGTCGTCCTCCTCCCATTCCCTCCTCTGCCTCGCTCTCTGTCCCTCCCTCCCTCCTGTCGCCCTCAACCCGCTGACATTGGAGGCGAAGGCGTTCCCCCTCCGATCCGGTGGGCACAGGTGATTTGGCCGGTCCGATCCATGCTCCAGATCTCGTGTGGTCCTGGATGATACCGAACGCCGCAGCAAATCACCCCGTCAGCTGCGTCTTGGCCTCCGCTCCGGCACTAAAAGCGGCCTGTTGTGCCTCCACGTCAAGCGCGCTCTTCGAGTCCGACGCCCGCCCTCTGCTCCCCCGGCTGTCGTCGGTCCTCTTAATTCCTCTGTTTTTTACTTCCTGATAGCCATCCTCCTCCCTATCCTAATCTCGCTGCCCTGTATCCCTCCCACCAACCCCCCCTCCCTCGCCGACCGCCAGGAGTCCCGTTATCGGCGACTTCGTAACCACGACATGATGATGGCGCAACCATTTCCTGCCCATCAAGGCATCCCACAGCACCCGGGTCTGCCGCCAGGTCACCCAATGGCTCCCGGCCAACACCCGAACGCCCACCCCGCGGCCGGGATGGTCCAGCAGGTGCACCCAGGAGTGTCGGCGCCAGGAGGGCCTCAGGTCAGTCAGGGCGGACCGGTCATGGGTGGTATGCCTCCGGGGGCAGGAACGACCGGTCCTGGGGGTCCTGTCCAGGCTCATGCCCTCTCTCACCTGGGTCCCGCTCAGGCACACATGTTCCAGCAGCCGCATTTCGCACAGAACTGTAGGTCTCCTCTTTGCCCCCCCGTGCTGGCTTTGTTGTGTTTAGTCCGTGCTTTTCACCGGCTCCTGGCCTGTACACGTTGTATCGCGATGATCCCCATTGTATGCTAATCTGTATCCTGCTTTTGACAGTCGCGAATAACCCTCAGCTTCTGCAACAGCACCACCAGCAACTCCTGAGGCAGCGCATGATGCTCCAGCAACAGCAACAGCACCAACAGCAGCAGCATGGAGGACTCCCTGTTCAAATGGCGAATGGCAACCCGGGCCTGAGCGCAGCTCAAATCGCAGCAATGCAGGCAAACCCTGCAATGCGCCCAGTCAACATACAAATGCTGCAACAACAAATGCCTCATGGGCAGCAGCCGAATATTCAACAGCAGCAGCAGCATCTATTCGCTATGCAGCAGGCTCAACAGGCCCAGCAGGCTCAACAGGCGCATCAGGCCCAGCAGGCTCAGCAGGCCCAGCAGGGGAATGCCGGAGGACAACCTGGACAGCAGACGCCGCAACAGCGTGCGGCCACGCAGCCCCAAAGTGTGCACGACGCGAGTGTTACCCCACAACCTCAACCAGGACCGCCGCCACACCAGGGAAGTGCTACGCCGCAACCGAATCCCCAGCAGATACCCACGAGTCAACCCCCGCAGCAGCAACAAGCGGTCCCTCAGCCGCAGCCCACCCCCAACCCACCCCCGCAACAGTTGCCGCAACAGATGCAACAGGGTCAGCAACAGGCCCAGCAGCAGCAAGCGCCCCAGGTGCCGCAGTCACAGCCCCAACCGCAACAGGGTCAGCAGGGTCAACAACAGGGCCAACAGCAGCCGCCTATGACCGCACAGGAAGCTCAGCTCAAGGCCCAACAACAGCAGAATCAGGGTGCTATGATGATGCAACAACGGATGAACATGAAGGGCGCTTCAATCTTGCACCTCAATGCCTTCGCAGAAAGCCTGAGCAGCTTTTCGGTACGTTCAGTTCATTGCTTTGGGATACATGATCCGGGAAACAAGTGCTAACTGCTGGCAGAGTCGATCCGAGGCATTTGACCTGCAATATTGGCAGGGCTTCGTGAACAAGTATTATTCGCCTAATGGTGTCCTACGGCAGGGTGTCTATCACCCACAGACTGGCTCCAAGCACTTCGAAATCCTCACTCCAGCCCTAGCGCGCTATTACTTGACCCAATTCAACAGTGGCATCCGTCAAATCCAGATGGTGGTCGAAGGTGCACGGGAAAGGGAATCGGCAAACGGGGGCCATGTCGTGGAGAGCGCGAAAACTTCTTTTATCTACTGGTTTACCAACGACACCCAGGTATGCACTTTTGAGGTCCTTCAATTAGATCGCTTTGGCTAACCGAAAACCAGCTCTTCACAAACGGATCCTTGACAGCCCATTTTGATATGAACAACAAGATTGAAATGATGGAATTTGTGATGATGAATCATACCGAATACCTCCCTCGGAGTCAGCTGCAGGCGTTAGAGTTGACCGATCAACAAAAGCAGAGCCCCAAGGTCTCCAAAAACATGGGCAAACGAGCCCAGGCAAAGCAGGCGCAACAGCCCGCGTTTACGTTGCCCGAGTCTATGGTGACCCCGAACGGTGTTCCTCCTGCTGTGATGAGTTTTCTCGAAGTGAGTTTTGCGGCGCTATTGAACCAAGGACCTCTCTAACCGTTTCGTGCTACAGGTGGCGGAGACTATTTCAAATATGCAATTCTTGTTCCAATTCTCGCAACAAAACCCCCACTTGACCCCCTCCGAGGCCCTGCGAAGCCTTGTGACCTCGATGCAGAACCAAGTCCCCAACCCTGCTTTCATGCAAGCTCCCATGAACCCAGCAATGCAGCAGCAGGGACAGCCCCGGGCTCCTAGCATGAATCCACCTAACCAGTTTGCGTCTCCCGCGATGGCTCATCTCGGTCTCCCGGGCGCTCAGGGTTCGCCTCATCTGTCCGCACACCCAAGTCCAGCACAGAGCCATATGTCGGGACCTCCGGGTATGATGCCCCAGGGTCAGATGCAGGGCAGCATCCCGCGGGGCACCAGTGCCAGCGCCAGTCCTAACGTGGGCAACAAACGTCGTCGTGCCAGCACCGTGAAGATGGAGAACGACGAGGCTGGTGGCCCCGAGGTCAATGGCAACGTTGGCCCAGCCCCCAAGGTGAAGGCCAGCCCCCGCGTGGGGGGGAAGAAGCAGAAAGGTGGCGGCTAATGCTACAGTAATAATGCCGATGCATTCATGCGGTTGTTGATTTTTGTTTATCCCATTTCGATATCATTTCAGTCTCACTAGGCGGGGATATGGCGTACCTTCGGATACCTGTGCGAGGCTTTCCTTCTTTTCCATCTACGGGGTTTTTTTGTGATATTTCTTGAACATAGCTGCTGGTTCTTTTCTTTTTCTTTCTTTTTCTTTTTTTTTCTTTTTTTTTCTTTTTCATTTGATGTTTCATGCGAAAGATGGGTTGGTCCTGGCTGTTTGCGTCGCTTTCGGTGGTCTGACCTGGGTCCCAGTCTCTGTCTTTGCGGAGGCCATGGTTGACCCCGGTGCTGCCGGCCTCGTGTACAACTCTGGTCTTTCTTTACTAATGCTGTCGCATCGGGCTGTATCTGGATCTGACTTTGCTCGGAGTCCCAAGTCATGTGCTCTCTTGTCGATTGGTTTTTGCTCTGGTCCCCCTCTCTCCATTGCTTTGCTGAGGGTTGATGTGCGGTTGAAACGTTGAAGTTGATTCCCGATAGCGTTGTCGGATTGCTGTCGATGCTGGTCCGCTGCTTTGTTTGATATCCATTTTTCGTAGGCGATTGCAGTGTTTCGGCGTCGGGTCTGCTGCCTGGAAATAATTGTGTTGATAGTTGCCTGTCCGAAGATCAATGCATTTCTTACTTCATTTCACCTTGACGTCCCAGTAGTCGAAACGTATGTACATGTCTTCCAGTCTAGATTACACTTTCCCCACGGATGGATGCCGCCCCGGCATCTCCCCACCTCGAGCAGCGGATACGAGATGTGATTCCCCCCGGATCCACCCCAGCTCCTGGTGATCTTCCCGTGTCAGTCCACCCTCATGCAGGTGCTACCGTGACTTTTACCGCCCCATTCCCTTGCACATCCATATGTCTTGCGTACTATGCACGACAACCATTCATGGAGTTCTCATTACATCACCCATCAGTGTCTTCCCAGGTCCGTACGGCGACTGTAGCGAATGGCTGGATCCTACTTCCTGTTCATCTGATGGCTTATTGTTGAATAGGATATCTGTTGGAGTCAGATGACCTGCTGTTATGGTCTGGGGTTAGAGCTGGTGACTACAAAATGGGCATGGGGAAGTGCCTATAATGTTTTGGATGAGCTGGCGTGGGCTGAGGTAAGTTTCGAGGATGTTTTGACACAAAAAGGAAGGAACTGTGATTAGTTTGGACCGTGGGATGGGTGGGTAGTGTCCTATGGGGTTATTTGTGTGCTAACGGGCTATGTCTGATACCTTGGCTACTGCTTTCCGTCAAAGGTATACAGAGAAATGGAATAGACCGAACAGAAAGGGATCATCATAGCCACAGATTGGATCCAGATGACGATATAGAGTTCAGGAACATTTGTCTCACGCTTGCGAAGCTTACTGATCCTTTAAGGTCCTGAACCGTCAATCTTTGGTGACAATCACATTAATGAGACATTTTACATTGCTGATCTTAGAATTGCCTATTTACACACCCACTAAACGTACAAATGTATCGATTTCTAGTCATCGTGATGGTGGCTACTCGAAGTAATACCGTTCTTCTCAAACCATCCGATCATTTGCTTATACTCATCCGACATGATCCGGGTCTTCACACCCTCCGGCCTGTGGATGATGTCTCGATAGTCGCGCATTGGGACCGAGTTTTCAATCTGCCAGTTCAACACCGACTCGAAATCCCGGCACTGTCGGTTGATACTGAAGTCTGGATACGGCTCCTCGTTGACATCCACCCAGTAGTGAACGAAGGGGTCCGTGCTGGCAGTACACATGATGTTCTGCAGCAGATTGTATATGCAGTGCGAGATGTGCACCTTGTGATCCTCAGGAGCGCCGCCCTCCGACTTCGGCCACTGCGGATAATAGTGGTCATAGTGGACTTCGCGGCGCAGCACGTCGAGACAGTGGAGCTCGTGGAAGACGTCGAGGCGGCCGATGTACGCACCAGGCCCAAAGCCGTACTCTTCCGGCCATTCAGCAATAACGTTTGGGTCGAAGCCGTTGCTACGGACCTCGTCTTCAGTCATCGCGATTGGGTTGATGTTGGCTATATGAAGCCACGCTGCGTCAACCTCAGGGCTAGGGTCTTGTCGGTAGATGCTGGGCGAGCTACCGAGCACGAGAGAGCCATTACGACGGACATTGGAGACGGGAATGTGCATTTGGTTCAGGATGGGTGCTGATGACAACTTGGTTAGCACCGTCTATTAAGTCATGGAGAGGCAAGGAAGAATAGCATCCATACATGGCTGGGAAAGTTTCTTGAGCAGACCATTGTGGTGCTTGTCGCCGTATCGAAGGACCAAATCAGACCAGTTGGCCGTTATCAAGCCGATGACCGCAGCGAGAAGCCCCACGTTTAGAATCAGCGAGAGACGGTATCGAGCCCTTGATGGGCCGCGAGAAGGTACGGAAATCTCGTCGATAGAACTTGGTGATTCTCCAGCGAGAAGTCCCTCGTTCGCATCTTTTTCGTCGCGGTACACCGGGACAGAGGTATACGTCTTCCGAGTGGAAGAGAGCATACTGGAAAGCTTCTCGAATGACATCTTATCTTAGGGACCAACGCAAGAGGGAAGCTAAGAGCAACTGTGCTGCGCCCACATGGATTGGTATCGGGAGCCGTTTTATACCAGCCCTTACAGCAGCGCTGACAGCAAGAACGTGACTGTCTAATCTTTGGACCTTCCTGGATCAGGAATAGACAGGACGCTGAATATCCGGACATAACTTTAAGCCGATGAGACGGCCGAATCTGATCCCACTAAGTGATCCTCCGATGGAGACTCACACCCAATAACCAAGTCGCTAAAAAATCCCTCATATCCGTGATAATGTTGTCCACTCCTAGTCTCTACTTCCTTATGCCACAAGTGGAAAGGAAGGATTCAGCGACAGCCTCGCTGGCGTGCTGATAAACCAGTCACGCTGACAATGAGTATCAGCCAGCCATATGACGTTATCATTGCAAAGAGGGGGCTTACAGTCAAAGATAGCTGCCTGCAGGATTTTGATACTACCAAGATCCTCCGGCAAGATTCTGGTACAAAGTTGAAGTCTATATAAGGGAGGATCATCTCCTGTTGGAACCTGGATACCAAGCGAATCCATCTGACTCCATCTCCGCTTCAATTATAACTTCACTATCAAATATGCGTGTTTCTCTTTTTCTTGCCCTCGCGGCAACCCTTGGGTTGACTTCCGCAGCGCCTATCCAGGGATCCGGAGGTGAGTCTTGTTCTTGTGATGTTGAGGTCTTGTGTTAATGGTGCTAGGTCTGGTGGCCCGCGAGGAGGAGTACTACGCCCACTACGTTGATGCTAAAGAGGCTGCCCCTGAGAAGCGTGAGGAGGAATACTACGCATACTACACTGATGCTGAAAAGGCCGCCCCTCAGAAGCGTGAGGAGGAGTACTACGCCTACTACGTTGATGCAAAGGAGGCGGCTCCCAAGGACAAGCGTGAGGAGGAATACTACGCTTACTACGTTGATGCTAAAGAGGCCGCTCCTCAGAAGCGTGAGGAGGAGTACTA
>KZ825800.1:0-11672 GCA_003184645.1 Aspergillus ellipticus CBS 707.79 | reverse complement strand
AAGCGTGAGGAGGAGTACTATGCATACTACACTGACGCGAAGGAAGCGGCTCCCAAGGACAAGCGTGAGGAGGAATACTACGCCTACTACACCGATGCGAAGGTAGCCGAGCGAGCCCCTCAGGACTTCGCCGACGAAGTTCCCGCGAAATAAGACGTGATAGCGACATGTATCGGCCGGTCCCTTCGGCAGCAATCCCGACCATTCAGAGTATCTCAATTAGATAGTTGTGTCTCAGAATGGAAAAGTCCTCATCCCTCAACTGCCACGTCAGCTGCACGGAAATCCAGAAGGAGTCATGAATGGCGACAGTAGTAGTAGTAGTAGTAGTAGTAGTAGTAGTAGTAGTAGTAGTAGTAGTAGTAGTAGTCACCGCCATGTCCGCTTCTTACTCTACCAGCTAGACCCGGTAGATGAATCTCTGCTATTTCCCCGGATGGCAAACCGGTTCCGCGATAAGGGCAATTCGGGGTTGATATCCGCGGCGCTGATTGGTCGGATCAGTCGCCCTGATAGGTCTCTGACAATCAAGCCCGATCAGCAAAAGGATCGGAATGCTTGATTTGCTGCGGGTTCAAACTTGCCGATAGCCTTAAAATTCTGGGTTTTCGCAGCTGCTTGCTTATGCCGGATGAGGTTTCTCTGGGTCCCTAGTAGCCAAGTTTAGAGGGAGGGGTTCAAGTCTAGGTCATTCTTGCAGGGATGTGTGATGGGCTATTTCATTTTGCCCTTCTTATTCTTCTGAGTATACTAATGATTAGTATAATGTGACTCCGAATACTCTTCCCAAGTCCACCTCTCCAGAAACCCAATATGACCCATCATAACTAGACCTTAAAACCTCTTATCCGCAGCATACAAATCCCAGAGACCCCTCCTACACCCCATGTAACCGTACGTATAGACCAAGATCCACACCCGAAGCCCCTCAACTTAGTGCATACCAAACCCGGCTCCAAGCACGAGTAAAGATCCACTTATTTTTGTCCTCATCTCCTCCATACACCGGAGTAACGGACAGTACTAGATCTACCCTACATACTCGCAAATATAGCCCGTGAACCCCCTCATTCCAGTTTATCTATCTACTTAACTTATATCAGCACCAGGCGGTAGTCCGGGTAGTCAGACGGGTTAATTACCCGATCGAGGCTAATTCTGTACTTAAGTACGGAGAGGCCGATCCTGCAGGATTGATGGTGTGTTGTCGCGTGTTTGGCTGGGAGGGGAGGGGTGAGGAGGGTGACAACTTCATTTGTAGATCTGGTTAGGTGGATCTCGACAACTTCGTTTCTTGATCTGGTTAGTAGATCTACTTACCTTAATAAGTAAGTGGTTCGTTGGGTCATTTGATGGGGTTATTTTCGGCTTCTTTCGCTTATGGACGGATCGGCTTTTTGGGGAGTCTGAGGGGTTCTGTGGGGGGAGGAAGGGATATTTGGCGAGATGGCTCACTCACTGGAGGAATTACAGTATAGTAATGGATTGGGGTTGAGTATGAGGATCAACATTGTAGATGTTGATTTAGTGGTGTTGGCTCTGTTAATCTGGGCAAATAGTGTGGGCTTCCTCTCTTTCCATTCCTACTAACACTTCCAGTCACTAGTGTATATCATGTCAGGTGATTGCCGGTGGCCAGCTGCAAGGCATCTTTGTTCTTTCTCTTCTCCTGTATCCAACGAGCGGATCAACCTACCGATATTTTGAATCTGCAGATCGATCTAGCCTTTTATTGCAGTACTAAATCGAAATATTCAAGAGACAAGTGTCTTGAGGACCGGCCTTATTTCTTCAAAAGCATGCCACAGTTACCATGGCTGTAGACTGGGAGAGTAGGTTGTTTCGTTGGCCTTTCCTGGAATGTGCTGAATGCTGAAGAAAAACACTAATCTGATTCTTCTTCCACAGAGTTAGCGCATTTTCATTGTCTACATATCCTCGATTTAGGTGAGAGTCTGGCCATGGTCAGTCCTCAGCCTGGAGCCAGTGTATGCACATTTCAACAGCATACAGACTACAGGGAATGAATTTCAACGTAACCGGGATCCTGCCAATTGGAGGCTACAAGGAAGTAGTATCCGGGCGGTTCACACACCACCCACCACACACTCTGCTCGGTTTCTGTCATCCGGGTTATTTCTTGTCTTCACTGTACTACCCTCCTGAAAGCAACACTTGGTCATACCGCCTTTCCAATCTGAGACTAGAGGCATACTTCACCAACATGACTCGGGTAGATATAGATCTGAGTCCAGAAAGGCGACATACAGAAGCTTGGGAGAACACAACGACAGACACGACCATAAACTCAGGCTTGGCTTCTGAGCAGAACGTCAACTCGCTACTCTATTAGCCTGTCTCCGCATGAAGTGAGCGTGTTCGAGTAGTACGAATCTGACCTGCAGAAAGGCGCGCATGAGCGATGCGATAATCTCACTTGTTCATTGTCCTGTTCGAGCAGGCCACAAGGCTGATCTGCCGAAACAGGAATGCTGCATGCTGCAAGCGGATTATCTTGCGCTTGGAGCCAATGCATCAATATCCTTTCCTGTGAGGAGTTGGGCAATAGCCCCGTGACTGAATTCTCATGGAAGTTCCTCTTTGAACGCGAGGTGGGTTCTCCTCTCCCCGCCAAAGTGAGGCGTACTGTCAAATATATGCAGTCTTTTCTTCTATACCTATATCGGACATGAGAATAGATAGACGAGGACTAACGTATCACTTCAAATGTGAATGTGTTATCAAGTCCATTGATTATTCGAATTCTCATGATCACTTATCACATGTCCTGTCGCCGAAACGCTTCTATCTCAACACGCACAATTGAAGATGTCAGCAGTCGAGTCTAATGAGGATACGACGACGCTTGAACCGATTGCGATTGTGGGTATGGCATGCCGCCTTCCCGGGTCCACAAATTCACCCTCAAAACTCTGGGAGCTCCTGTGCAAGAAACAATCTATTCAAACCCCTAGAGTTCCTTTGAACCGTTTCAACATCGATGCCCATTACCACCCCGACTTGGACCGTTCTGGAAGCTTCAATTCTCTGGGGGGCTACTTTCTTGATGGAGACCTGGAAGATTTTGATCCTTCGTTGTTTAATATATAGGTTTGGTTGCTTATATATTCGTCAATTGTACTTGCTAGTAATTGAGTGTAGGTCTCCAGTGGAGGCCATGTGGCTGGACCCCCAGCAGAGGAAGATGTTGGAAGTCTCTTACGAGTGCTTGGAAAATGCAGGCTTGAAGTTGGAGGACATATCTGGTACCAACACGGCTGTATTTATTGGTTGTTTTACCAGCGACTATCAGCAAATGTCAACCGCAGAACTGGACTTTCGGCATAATTATTGTGCCACCGGCGTTGATGTTGGGATTATAAGCAACAGGATTGGGAACACTTTCAATCTCCGTGGCCCTAGTTTTACCATTAACACTGCCTGTTCGTCATCGGTCTATGCTATTCATAACGCTTGCCATGCCCTGCGGGCCTACGACTGTATGGCGGCGATTGCTGGGGGTGTAAACCTCATTCTAACTGTTGACCAGCATATGAACACAGCCAAACTTGGTATTCTTTCCGAGACTTCTACCTGCCATACGTTTGATGCATCTGCAGATGGATACGGGAGAGCAGAGGGTGCCGGGGCCCTGTATCTTAAACGAGTATCTGATGCGATCAAAGATGGTGATGTCATACGCGGAATCATTCGCTCATCAGCCGTGAATAGCAATGGCAAGGTTGACGGGATGGGCATTACATATCCTAGTGTTGATGGACAAGAGCGCGCCATTCGTACAGCATATATGAAGGCAAACCTTGATCCGAACCAAACTGCCTATTTCGAATGTCACGGTACAGGAACACCAGTTGGAGACCCCATCGAAGTTCGGGCTGTTTCCAATGCAATGAATGAGACCCGTAGTCGCGACAACCCTATATTGTTGGGTGCCATCAAGCCAAATATTGGTCACAGCGGGGCCGCTAGTGGCATTTTTGCTGTTATGAAGGCTGCCATGGCGACTGAGTCGGGGCTAATTCCAGCTGTCTATGGCTTCAAGACCCTGAACCCGAACATCAAGGACAAGGATTGGAATATCGAAATAGCTACCGACTTGATTGAATGGCCAAAGGACTTCAATGTTCGTCGGGTTTCCGTTTCTTCCTTTGGGTATGGAGGTACCAATGGACATATTATTATCGAGAATGTCAATAGTATCTGGCCCTGGTACGAACATGGACAACCCAGAGCCATTGCCAGCTATCAGTACAATGTGTCCAGACCGTTTCTTTTTTTGCATGAGCGCACACGATGTGACAACACTTAGGCAGAATATCGAAGCCCATCGCAAGATCGCAAACAACTACCATATACCGGATCTTGCTTATACTCTCAATTCCACGCGGTCCAGATTTGATCAGCGTGCGTACACTGCCATCACAGAGGGTCAGGAAAATGAGTACTTTAGCCCGGACTAATTCAATTTTGGCTCGGTTAATGGACCTGGGGCTGTTGCATTGTTCACTGGTCAAGGGGCTCAGTGGCCGCGGATGGGATACGAAGCCATGCAGACATTCCCAGTCTTCCGACGAACCATCGAAGCTCTAGATGAGGTCCTACATTCTGGAGCAATTATTCCCAAGCCCTCATGGACTCTGATGGCTATCCTCGAAGCCAGTGAAGAATCTAGCCATGTTGGCGAAGCTGAGATCTCTCAACCAGCATGCACAGCAATTCAAATCGCAATTGTCGACTTGTTCGCCACATGGGGCATCGAACCTGTTGTCACCATTGGACATTCCTCTGGTGAGATTGGCGCCGCCTATGCTGCTGGCCGTATATCCGCACCTGAGGCTATTCTTGCTTCTTTTTTTTCGTGGCCTGACTGTTAAGGACTTTGCCCCAGCGGGATCTATGCTTGCAGTCGGAGTCAGTGCTAGCGAAGCAAATCGGTATATCCCCGAGCATATCAGCGAGGTTGTCATTGCCTGTGAGAATTCGCCGTCAAGCACTACCCTGACCGGCACAGCTACTGGCATAGCCGAGGTCAAGGCGGAATTTGAAGAAGCTGGAGTCTTTAATTGTGAACTTCGGACTGGAAAGGCCTACCACTCTGCCCAAATGGACATTGTGGCACCCGAATATGAAAAGCTGTTTGTTAGGGCCATGGAGTCCCTGAACGGGGCTTATCTGGACTGGCGCAGGCCAAAGGCTGCCATGATATCTACGGTAACCGGGTCTGAATACGACGATGAGATTTCGATATCCTACTTCTGCACTGATCTCAGATGCCGCGTCTTGTTCGATTCAGCCGTAACAACACTTGGAAGCTCGGCAAGTTTTTCGTCGGTTAACCAGTTGGTTGAGATCGGACCACATTCAGCTCTCGGCGGTCCCACCAAACAGATATGCGCCACGAGGGGATTCAACCATCTGGGTTACATCTATTCGCTACGACGTGGGACCGACAGCGCCATTGCGCTGCTTAAGACTGCCGGCGAGTTTTTCAACAGGGGAACTTGTGACATCAACTTCGACATGATCAATCAAGTTGAAGACCCATCGAAATCACATGGCGCCAGACAACGGGTCGCACCACGCTACATCCCCAACCTTCCCCCCTACCAATGGAACTACAAACATACTTTCTGGTATGAGCCACGACCGAGCCAGGAGCGCCGACACTACAAGTTCGAATGGCACGATATCTTAGGGAGGAGAATTTTCGGCTTGTCCGAAAATGCCCCAGCTTGGCAAAACACCCTCCGCCAGCGAGACGTGCCGTGGTTGAAGGACCACACATTAGGCGATGCCGTTGTATTTCCCGCAGCAGGACACTTAACATTAGCCGTCGAGGCTTACGTTCAACTTCTTGATTTGAATCGTCAAGATATTGCAGGTGTTGTGATACGGGACTTGAAAATTAGCAAGGCCTTGACAATCCCAGATACCGACGATGGAGTTGAAATACAAACGCGTCTCAGTCGGGTATTCGAATCTCATGGAAATGAGGTAGTATATTCATTTGCTGTGGAGTCCATTGTGGATAGGACATGGGTGATCCACTCAGAAGGAAAGATTTGTGGAATTACCCAGAAGACGAGTGAACAGCTGCTAGCATATCCGCTTGAAACACCGGTTGGGGTAGATCAACTCGCGAAACGCACCTCAGCAAAGAGATGGTATGACTCTTTTCATCGTGTCGGATTTAGATATGGACCATCATTCCAGACAATTCGGGCGGTCCATGCCAACGGAAAAGACCGCATGGTAGCAGCCAATGTAAAAATCCAGAAAAATTGTGGACTTATGACCAAAGAATCACGTTACATGTTGCACCCTTCTACCATAGATGGATGTCTTCACCTCGTCATTGCCTCAAACTACCGGGGGAAACACAAGCATATGAAATGGGGAGTGGTTCCTCTACAGATTGAAAGGATCTCTTTATTCTTCCCTGGTCCAGATGATACATTGGAAGGGCGCGCAGTAGCATGGACAGACCGACAATGAGACGGCCGCTTCTTTAACCAGCATGCGCATCTCTGGGGAGAATCGGGGAGGCTACTCATGGATATGAAGAATTTGAAGACCGTTAGATACGATGCTTCGGTTCCTAATAGTGCATCCGGTCTGCCTTCTCGTCAGGTGTTCGCTCAAGTATCGTGGAAACCCTATGTGACTGACACAGTGAGGAGAGAAAATTGTCTCCTTTCAAATGCAGTGCCATCCTTTGGCCACGTTGCGATCGGCTTATATCAAGTCGCCGACATCAATATGATAGAGCTACAAAATATTGTCAATATATTGCTCACGTTCCGCATTGATGATGGCACTATTTCCCATGTAACCGATAATGCAGACAGCATCATTATTGACGATAGAACCGGCACTCTTCTCTCTCAGATATCAAAACAAGCTTTCGACAACAAAAAGTCCATTTTGTGCTTAGGAAAATCAATCTTATGGCTCACCAGGGGTGTTAATGCTGGCAAGTCAATTGATGGAGGAATGGCACAATGATTCCTTCGTGCCGTGCGATCTGAGCTGAGCTCATCGCGAATCACACTTCTGGATGTGGATGAAGAAGTTAAAACTTCTGAAATCTGTCCCGTCATTCTAGCAAGGCTTGCGGGTAACGTCAACAAAGACTCGGGCGAAGATGTTGAATTCTGGTTACAAGCGGATGGATCGTTATGGGTCCCGCGAATCGCTCCCAACGACAGGTTGAATGAGCTCTTCTTTAGGGGTTCCCATATTGTGAACAGAACACTTGTCCGCGAAAAGAATCTCTGAGGCAATATCACTGATAATCAAGTCATCTTTTATATCAGCGAGTCGCAGAAGCTTCTTGGAGCCCACGAAGCCGAAATCCAAGTTCAGCTCTCAGAGCTTGCTGCAGAAGATCTCAAGCCCCATGTCGACAGACCACGCATAGTATTTGGGCAAGTAACTCGCACGGGAGCGGAAGTCGACAAGTTACTGGTCGGGCAAGGGGTCGTTGCTTACACTACAAAGCCATTTGAGACTTTGGTCACATCAAACACATTTGTGAGCACAAAAGGTTATGGGAATGCCGTGGATCTAGTATCCACTCTACCATCTCTCTGCAAAGCTGTTGATGCTATACTAAAAACCGGTTCTGCAAAGGCAGGAGATCACGTGTTGTTGCTGTCTATGGCACCGTCTTTTATCAAGACTGTCTCGAGCTTGGGTCAGCTCTTTGGTTTCCAGGTAACCTCTTCAAAGGACCCAGTAGATATTCACAAGCTTTTGACCTCGCAAACCCCGCCCAGTATTGTTGTCGCCGGCTCTTCCTCTGCATTGAGTCAAGATACATGGTATGCTATGCCTCCTGGTAGCAATTTCGTACTCGTGGATGCTTCGGTGGATTGGACCCTTGATATGAAGCCGTTTTCTCGTGGTGTCTCTTTCCTTCCTAGTGGTATTTCCATTCTAGGAGGGCGGAACCCAGAGAGTCTCAAACAGATACTTGAGAGAGCTATTGAGCTCATAGTGCTCGGCAGAGGAATTCTTCAGACTGGTCATCTTCTGAGCGTCGAGGCGCTGTGGGACATTGCAACCCTTTCCGTGGAAAAAGACGCACTAGAGTATGGTATAGTAAACTATGCATATGGCAGAAGCAAAGTGAAGGTGAGTATGTACGCAAGGGAATGATAGACGTCACTCATCAATGCGTCAGGTCAAAGAATCCCGGAAGCAGATCAACCTTTCCTCCACCAGTGCCTATCTCCTGGTGGGTTGTCTTGGTGGTCTGGGACGCAGTCTGACACCATGGATGCTCGAAAGAGGTTGCAGGAACTTTGTCTTCATTTCTCGATCTGGTGCGGACAACCCCGAATCCTCTAAAGTTGTAAAGTCTCTATAGCAGGCCGGTGCTTCTGTCTACGTCTTCAAGGCGGATGCAAGTGACGAAAAAGCCGTCGAAACAGTGGTGGCCACTATTCAAGCTACGATTCCCATTCGGGGTGTTGTGCACGCTGCCATGGTTCTTCAGGTGACGCACCCTATGTTACGAAAGAATGCTCTCTGACAGTTAACCAGGATGGTATGTTCGAGGGATTGACCTACGACAAATACATCGCCAGCGTGAATCCCAAAATGAAGGGCGCCCTATCCCTGCATAAAGCTCTCTTGACTGTCGAGCTTGATTTCTTTGTCATGACTATTTTATCTCCGCCGTCCTCGGAAACACCGGGCAGGCGAATTATTGCGCAGGAAACAGTTACCTGGATTCGTTGGCCTGGTATCGACGCAAGCAAGGTCTAGCTGCATCGTCCATTGCACTACCCATGATCCTTGATGTCGGTGTAGTGGCGGAGAATGAAGATCTCAAATTATCACTCAATCGCAAGGGCATGTATGGCATTGATGAGGACGAAATGTTACAGGCATTTGAGGCGGGGATGCTCCAAGGTCCTCCGTTATCAGCCGAAGATGCAAGTCTTAGCGAAGCCCACATCATCCTGGGCCTAGAGCCAACTGCATTAGCAAAGGTCATTAATGCATCCGGAACCACTGACGCCCTCTGGGTCAACGATGCCCGGCTCGCTGATATCTGAACCGCCGTGGATGCACTCGCCACCAACAGTGCGTCAAATCAGAATCTTGATGGTGGCTTTCTCACGACCCTGGCTGACAAGGATTTCGAGGAAGCCATTCAAGCGGTGGCACGGCACGTCATCGAGCGATGCTCCAAGATCCTAATGATCCCCATGGAGAAATTCGCAACCACAGGCAGATCAATTGCATCATATGGCGTAGACTCGATGGTTGGAGTGGAGCTGCGCACCTGGCTCTACAAGGATCTGGGATTTGATATTGGGTTTCAGACTCTGCTGGGTGCCAGCATGGATTTCACTAGTCTGGCAAAGATGGTCGTGGCTGGGATCGCACAGCGTTGTTGATGAGGGTTGGTATATGCCGTTGCCATAATAGTGCAACCCATCAAGTGACTTTCAGTCTTTCATTTACCTAATGGAATGCTTTTCTCCGTATCATCTCAACGGCCCTCTCTCTCCAGTCCATACATCAAGAGAGCTAGGGCCTGGGGATGCGTAACCCCCAAGTCAGATTATGTGTTGCGCATAGCCTTGATCAAGCGTTGCCCAGTGATTCAAGCTCAACTATGAGGGGTGTAGCACCGATCATAACCTTATTACGTCTTATACCCCCGTTTAAGCTTATGTTGGTTTCCGGCGAGGTTACACGCCGATGCCATTGCGCCAGTGTAACCGCTGCAACTAAGGTCAGATATCCAAACATCTACAGTTCTCTTCCATTACACATTGAGATCATTGCCTGCGTCATCTACCAGGTTGTGTGCTAACCAGGTTGTATGCTATATAACCTGACGAAAGCCCGCGCTTCAACATCAATCCTCAACATCCTCATCACATCTACTACCATCAACAACAACAACAACAACAACAGTCTTCTTCTTAAACTAAACCCAAGTACCTTAAAACCCCCAACCCCCAAAATGAAGTGGGACGAATTCACCACCGAACGCTATTGGGACCTCTGCGAGCCCATGACTGTGAGCTGGAGTCACGTTGAGTATGTCTCCCTTCCCTTTCCTTCCCTTCCCTTCCCTCCCTCTCTCCCCCTCTCCCTCGCCTCCCCACAACCGTCACCCCTAACCAGTACCCCCCACAGAAACGAAGACGACAAAGTCTTCAGCATCTACCTCACCAACCGCGTCGACTACCCGCCCGTCACCGACCTCGTCCTGCGCTACGTCCGCATGGACCAGGACCGCGTGACGATCCCGGCCCCGGGCCCGTTGCATATCCCGTATGAGTATGTACCTTCCTTCCTTGCCTTCTTTCTGGAGTCTGTTTGAGGGTCATATACTTATTATATGTGTATATGCTAATGTTGGGGGTTGGGAGCAGCTGCCACTACCGTCTCTGGGCGAGTGCGATCAATTCCCCCGAGACTATTTATGCGGAGACGGATGTGTTTTGTATTGGGCGGGAGGAGGATCGGGATCGGGATCGGGATGGGGGGAAGGCGGGGAAGGGGGGGAAGAAATGAGTATTAGTTGAGTCTGGGAGTCTGATTGAGGGGCTGAGTGGGTGATTGGGGGAGGGATGGAGGTTAGGTAGTTTTGTGTGCTTGATTTGAGTGTTGGGTTACGGAGTACTAGGGATAATGAGATTGTGTTGGTGTTGATTTTGGGAATGGATGTTTAGTTTGGGGGGTTGCGTAGATGTATTTTGGGGTTGAGTTTAGGGATGTAGTATAATTAAGTTGTGGTTCTGGCGCTTGGTATATGGAATTGAGTGTTCAGTGATGTTGTTGGAAGTCGAGGTTTAGTATCAGACTGAAGTATAAATTGTAAACTGCCACTTATCTTGATCGTTATCAATCGGGGGTGTATGTTTGAGACATCAGCGAATATAATATATTTGGATGTTCCTGATGGACTGGCTCCAGAGTGACTACCATCACTATTCAACTCCCAGCATTGACTCTGATGAGTAGAAGATAGATGAGGAAGGCAGGCAGGCAGGCAGAGGATGAGCGGACGGTTACCCAAGGGAACCCCGCCGGCGGTGTCACTGTCACTGTCACTGTCATCAGTGATCAGTCAGTCATCGGCTGCGGGGCTCCACCGCCGTCGGCAGTCTCCGGCGGGCGGCCAGCAACTAACCACTGCCACTGCCCCTCCTTCCGCCCCTCCATCCTGCAGTTACCTCTGCATTCTTCCTCCCTCCGCAGTTCGCAGTTCGCAGTTCGCAGTCCACCCTCCACCCGCACAACCATGTCTCACTCCCACTCCCACGACGCCGGTGTCAGCCACTCCCACGATGACTTCGGCGGCCACGGCCACTCCCACGAGATCCTCGACGGGCCCGGCTCGTACCTGAACCGCGAGATGCCTCTGACCGAGGAGCGCGACTGGAGTGACCGGGCCTTCACCATCGGCATTGGCGGGTATGCATTGATTCCCATCCTCCCCCGCCCCTCCCCCCCTCGCCCCCCTCCAAACTCTCCAATCATCCAGAACTAACATCCCACCAGCCCCGTCGGCTCCGGCAAAACCGCCCTAATGCTGGCCCTCTGCAACGCCCTGCGCGACGAATATAACATCGCCGCCGTGACGAACGACATTTTCACCAGGTGCGTTGCATTGCCCCCTC
>KZ825799.1:593524-609293 GCA_003184645.1 Aspergillus ellipticus CBS 707.79 | reverse complement strand
TAACGTAATCCACAAGCGAGCGTTCCACACAAGCGAGCGTTCCACCCCACGCGATTTGAAGGCGATCGGATTACTCACTGAATTCAAATATCAACCATACCTCCAAAAGCGCGTCAAATTTCTGATGATTCAATCAAGAAAGAGGGGAGAGTCCTTCTTACTATATCAGCCTATAAAAAGTAAGAAATCAAGTTAATTTGTGAAGCTGCACGTATCTTTGATATCTCTTATATAATCTTACACCGTCGACTTAATAGCAGTCTATGCCGCAGCGAAACACGCGCAAATAATTATAAAATAACTTTAAATAAAGAGTATTTGCTTGTATAATAGATCTTATCACTAGATCGACATAGAGCAGCTTCTCAACCACATTATATATAAGAAATAGCTAATATTCTACTTGCTCAGTACAGTACTATACCTATTCAAGCTGTCGGAGTTAACTGGGTATATAACTTTATCAAGTAATGTAATAAATTGAAAACATGCTATTCTTGAAGATATAATCACCAGCAAGCTAAATACAAAGATCTAAAACTGATTAGAGACTGGTTTAATCGCGTACAGATTACTATAATACAGTACAGTATTATACCAGAAGATATCTATAACTTTAATAAAACTGGCTTTACTATAGGACTAGTAGCTACTGCTAAAGTAGTTACTAGAGCTGAAATATCTGGAAAGCCCTTTCTTATACAGCTAAACAATCGGGAATAGATTATATTAATTAAATATATTAACTCTACTGGATGGGTACTTCCTCTATATATTATCTTCAAAGAAAAGGTCTATATAGAAAGCTGGTATTAAGATAAGGCCTTACCACGCGACTGGAGGATTAAAGTCAGTAATAATAGATAGATTACTTATAAGATTAGACTTTACTGGCTTTAAAATCTCTTTATTCCTGCTACTACTGGCCGTACGATTAGAAGATATCGCTTACTTATTCTTGATGGTTATAGCAGCTATCTTACACTTTAATTCGATCAGATATACAGTAAGAATAATATTATTCCTATTTATATACCTGCTTATTTATTACATCTCTTACAGTCTTTGGATGTTGGCTGTTTTTCACCTTTAAAGCGCGCGTACAGACGTTTAGTAGAAAACAAGATGCGTTTAGGATTCAACCATATTAATAAGCTTGACTTTCTTAAAGTCTATCCTCAAGCGCGTGCAGAGATCTATACTACTAGTAATATTAGTAGTAGATTCTCTGTAACTGGTCTAATTCCTTTTAATCCGGAGAGGATACTCAGTCAGTTGAATATTCAACTTAAGACCCCTACACCACCCGGCAGTCGATCAACTAATTCAGCACCTAAAATACTCTATACTACTAGGCAGCTAGAGAAGCAGATATCTACAGTAAAAAAGCTGCTTAAAGCGCGTGTGCAGAACCCTTTATCTTCACTAGAAACATGATTAAATAAGCTTATTAAAGATTATAAACTGTATCTTAATAAGCTTGTTCTAGCACGGAAAGAAATAGGCGATTTATATGCTTCTAATAAGAAGCAGCATCGAAAGTAAAAGTACTCTACTAGACAGCTAGCTACTACAGAGGGTTTGACTATTCAGGAAGGCTTAGAGCAATTCCAGTGTAAGAATAAGGTCTATAAAGCCCAGGATACTGTCTCTATAGATCCAGCGCTTTCTGCAGTTAAGCTACATGTACGAGCTCCACCATGATATTCTGATTGCAATACTTTAGGACATAAAAGAACTAGCTGTCCTAATCGAGTTCTAAATTGATTTTTATATAGAAATACAAGAGTTTTGTTGTTAAATGCTCTAAAATATCGCTCGTATGTGAAATCGAAGCGGCGGTGGAACGCTCGCTTGTGTGGAACGCTCGCTTGTGGATTACGTTAGTTGATTTTGATATTTTCCGTGCAATACTGGTCGAATACTGGTGAAAATTGGTAGCGACCATAGAACAGGTCCTGTCATATAAATACTTGAATAGTTATTTCTTTGTCTTAACATTGAATTTTATGCAGTTTTCCAGCAAAGCAATGCCTGATGGTGTAGATTGCAAAAATGAATGATGTCGGTAGTCTCAAACCCTGTAGCATAGGCGCCCCGAAGATGCACGAATACTTGACCAACAGTCCAATTCCGATTCAGTACGTGATTAACTGTGAGTTACAGAGATACCGCTCGAGCAGATGTGACATGCCATTGACGTGTACGGAGCTCAAGATAGAGAGAAGGTGTGGTTAGTGGATCTAGAACACAGATTCTCACTAGATGCAATACATAGGATTTAGAATTTATACTTATAATAGTGTATCAAAGTCTTACTTCTTCTGTAAGATTTTATTCCTTACTTGTAATATATATATTAGTAATTTGCCTTCCCTGCACTTAGGAGACTAAACCTGTACATCCCATCTCATCTATAATTCAAATTTACGCCTTATTTAGATACAAACCTATAGCGCTCCATATAAAAAGAAGTATAAGACAGATAATAACTTATATAAGATAGTTCTAGACATACTAAAAGCCGCAGCGTTGAACAGTTTCCCAGCCACGAAAAGTCTTGTTTGAAAAGTAATATCGAGTATAGAATAATCTGCTTACTATATCAAAAGCCTTCCAGGAACAGTTTTCTCAAGAAGAGAGTAAGATATAATCTTAAACCCCTTATTAAAAGAGATTAGGTAAAATAATATATATCCTCGCTGGTGTCTTGCAGCGGCCCGTAGTCCGTCTCTCTTAAATAAGGACTGAAATTCTCGATTATTGTAATATCTTATTATAAAAGAAAGAATATTAAGAAAGAAACCTCTATAGTAAAGAAGAAATACCTAACTAAAGACCGACTTTTTTAATTCTTGGATAGATACTGTAAAACTGTATATACTTGCTTCTATAATAACAGAGTAGCTTTTAACTCTCCGAATCTGCAAGGCATTCCATGGCTATATAAAATTAAAATCTTACAGCCAGCTCAAGACAAGCAGTACTTACTTTAATTATTATAATATAAATTAGAGTGATTACGGCTGATAAAAAATGTATAATAGTCGAAACCATCTCATGCAGCACTCTCAAGGCAAGCGATGCTTGAGTTTCACTGTCGCTCTGGGAAGTCATATCGAAAGTGAGCTGTGAGATCGGGTTGAAAAGACAATTTGATGTCTAAGACCTGTGATTAAATACCCATAAACTTGTGCTATTGGAAAAGTAGTATTGAAAGCGCAGGAGCATCACATTAAAAATACCCTAGAAGAGTATCCCACGGCAATGCTCTGGCTTACTATCACTTTCGTCTATATCCACTGCCTAGGTCGTTGATGATCGAGCATCCGGAGTATGCCGATCAGATACTTGGCCCATTCAGCCTAGGCTCATTCACCCCCAAGACATGCTCCCTGGGAAATTATTCATCGATTTGGCGTAAGTTAGATAATCTTCCGGGCATCGCTCGATCAAAAAGACAATGCCTAGTTTTAGTCGGTATTTTCTTGCTTTTTGATAAGCTTGGGATTCGGGTCTCTCCATGGGTCTTGCGAAAGTTTGTGTCCAGATCAGCCATTTGAGATGTTCTAGCACATAACCAGTTTTAAAATATAACCTGAGGTAATCAAGGTGATAGCTTTAGTACCTTAAAACGTGTTCTAGACCTCAATTACGAGACACTGGGTCTTTTCGAAAAGCAACAGGACTCAGAAGGTAGACAATGGTGTGCTTCGGATTTTGAGGACATTCGTCTTAACAGTGCAGAGGGCAGTGACAAAATTCAACTGGCGATTTGAGAGGAAAACTTAACGGTAGCTGATAGTCTATCGGTAGTGATTATCTGATATTGTAAACTTTATCTTCAGACCATTATAAATATTTCTAAAAAAAATGATTGGGTTGTGTAACTTTTTGGGGTTCTCGAAGCGCTAATGCACAAGGTGTTAACATTGTTGATGTTTTTTGCATTAGCGTCTATCTATCCAGGAATGAAGTTGTCCTCAACGAATCCATGCAAACACCATGATTGTAAATCATACGGTAATACTGGTGAATCGAGCTCGAGGGATTGTTAAATTTTCAAAAGCACCTAGCAAGCAAAACCCGCCCCCATAAGTTTCTTTCTGCAAATCAGAGACCAGAAGAGACAGGTTGGGGAGCGTCAACTATGCATCTTCATGAAGTTGGAAGTGCTAATGCACAAGAGGTTGACACTGTTGATATTTTGTTGCATGTAGAATCATGAAAGCATTGTCGAAGGCTGCACCCTCTCAAAGTCAAAAGTAGACTCCTCAGTTTACCAAGGGGTCCAGGCATCTGCAAGTTCTGCTCAAGTTATGGGTTTGAGTATCCGTTGTGCAGAAACGCTATTCCGAAAATTGTCGAAAGTTGTTCGCGCGAACAACTTTCGACAATTTTCGGAATAGCGCCAATATCTCCTAGGCACTTAGAAAGCCCTTAAAACATTCATTTCTGAATTTTTATCAGTCTTTGCATAGGTACATGTAGCTCTATTCGGGCAGCTAGCTCAACTAGAGATATATTTAATTCAGCTTTAAAACTTTCAAGTTTCAAAAGAGAGTTTCGATTGTTATTTTTGTGTTTTACCAACTGTAGCCTGTCGTTTGCCAGGTGGCACACCACGCTCTAACACATGTCCTTTTGAAGGTATACACAGCCACTCATGTGACAAACAGATACGAGTTGTATACTTAAAGGCCATTGAGACCTCGAATTCAGGTTTTCTGACCTAGAAGCACTGAACATCTTATGCAGCCTACAATCTGGAAACTACCCACAGCAATGTCTTTAAACACAGTTCGCAGTATCTCGTCCACTACCAAGCGGAGTATTCTCAATCTCCTAGGCAGAGTGACTGAGGAAGATGTCCGCAAGACCAACGGGTCTTCAGGAAGTCAATGGGTCTCCTCTTTACAGAAATTGAAAGACGATGTGGAGTCTCAGGTACCAAACCTTTCCGCTACCCTGCTCAGAATTGAGTTGACTGTTCTCATTTAGTACGACTCTGTAACCGGATACGAGATACAGTACGTCTTCTCATCATTCTGCTCACTATGCCGAGCTAATATGGACTTTCCAGAGGTGCTAAAGCTCACAAATCTTCGAAAGACCCATCAGATCCTGACGATGTCATCACAATTGGCTTTTATAGTCAAAATGGCACACGGCTACTCAGTGGTCATGTTCATGAGAATGGAACCTACAAACTTGCGGAGAGTCGTGCGGGCAAGGGCAAGGGAAAAGGGCAGGGATCGAAGTAAAGGATTTCCACAATGGCGGCGGAGGAAAGATACCGGGAGATACGATGTTCTGAAGTTTGATCAGACTCTAAGGCGTAAATGCGATGGGCTCCCATTTTTTTATAACCATCAAATAATGTACTCATTGTCTAGAACCAAAATTTCAGGAACTGTGTCACGCATCTGAAAAGATACAGGATTTGTTCTGTCATGATATAACCAGTATGTATTGAGTCTACAAAATCGAAGGAGAGTCAACCTTCAGGCTAGCAACACATTATATTGGTCAACTTGAACTTGTTGCTCGGTATGAGCATTAAAGAAAAAGGCCGAGAACAATTGCCTCATGGCATTGCCTGATACCCGGAAGTTGCTCCTTTTTAAGTTTAGAGCTAATCCGGAGACGCTTAGCGTAAAAGAGTGGTCACAGCTTCAGAATTCAGCCGACGAGTCTTGGCAAAATAAGGGTGGGGAATGACGCGGGCTATATAGGGTGCCACGTCCCGTTCGCCAATTCTCCATGTTCAACCACCATATATGGCTGCGAAGGATGATGATTTCGATCAAGAGAACTTCAACATTGGGCTTATACCTCTCCAAAATTTGTTCCCGCTCGGGAAATCAGCAGAGTTCGTTTTCATTACGTTCCAGATTGAGAATGCCGCTCTGGACAGCAATCACAACCTCATTGAAGTCCTTCTCGACGGGCACCACCACCTCAGCACTAAGACCAGATTATCTACAAGATGCACGGGTCTTTCCGACAAGTGGATTTGAATCCATTCAAGCCGATCATCTAGTTGAGGAGGAGGAGCTGCCTGACTATCAAGCACACCGATTTTACCCCGTTCGAATTGGCGATATTTTCGAGAGCCGCTACCAAGTAGTTGCAAAACTGGGCTACGGCTCTTCCTCCACTACATGGCTATCCCGGGATCTCGCGTATGCATTCAAAACTCGAAACATAAACATTCTTGTGTCTAACCAGAGAATGTAGAAACAATCAATATGTCGCCTTAAAGGTCTATGTGCATACTTCATTATATCACCGTGAAGTTCCAGTTTACGAACATATGGATCACCAGTTACGAACCAGCTCGCATCAAGGACGACACAATATCCGGAGATTGTTGCATTCTTTCAAAATTCTCGGGCCAAGTGGAACACATACAGTTCTTGTCTTCGAAGCGGCACAAATGAGTCTGCGTGACATGAAGCTAGTATTTCGGCATGATGGATTTGACGAAAATTTTGTCAAAGGGGCAGTCACTGAGCTGTTACAGGCTTTGGATTTTCTTCATACTCAAGCAAATATTGTCCACACCGGTATATTTTCCTTATACGGTTTTCATGCATATCCCTTTACTAACTTGATAGATGTTCACGCTGGAAATATGCTCCTGGGTACGTATAATAGCCAGATACTGAAGACCTTAGAAGATAAAGAATTCAGTTCTCCGGTTCCCCGCAAGCAAGTCTCATCCACTCGAACTGTATATCTATCACGCTTGATGCGTCCTACAGAAGGTCCAATGCTGCTATCCGACTTTGGCGAGGCGCGTATCGGTCTAGGACCCCATGGTGGTGATATTATGCCTCTGGAGTATCGGGCTCCTGAGACGTTGCTCTACATAGGTTGGAGTTATCCAGTCGATATTTGGAGCGTTGGTTTGACGGTTGGTCTCTATCAATCGCCTCTCGTTTCTTGAACAGTGTATTTTTATTGACCTGACTTAGGCCTGGGACCTTCTTGAACCGAGAAAACTTTTCACAGCTCGTGATGAAGATGGTGACCTGTATGATGCGGCACATCTCGCCCAGCTTATTGCCGCCTTAGGACCACCACCTCCTAACTTTCTGCGCAGAAATCCTGACAGAAAAGGCGAGTTTTGGGATCGTGATGGTATGTTGAGCATATTTAAATTGAACACCAATAGGACGATGCAGCCGAGCCATAATCATTATATCTGTTTACTGACTAGATCCATGATAGGCAAATGGCTGAATCTTGCGCCCATTCCGAATGGGCGAACACTTGAAGCACTAGAATCTCAACTCGAGGATAAATCAGGCTTCTTACATTTTATTCGAAAGGCTCTCACCTGGATGCCCGAGGATAGAGCAACAGCGAAGGAGCTCTTGCAGGATCCTTGGTTAGCTGGCTGAAAGATCACAAATACGTCTGACTGTGCCCCAGACTTAACCTAACAAGGATCCATGACAGACTACGGCATGAAAATCGCAATCGTTCATATGAAGTCATGAGCTATTTTACCTCTCCATGCAAGGAGCTTTTCGATTATAGATATCCTTTAGTATTAAAGACCTTATTATGAATAAGGATCAGAGATAAACGTTTCAAAATGATATTTCTTTTATCTCATGCGTCGTTCAATGATCTAGCATCTCTTCCTCAAAGACCTAGATATGGGTTTCTATAAGCGAGAATCAGGGCTTGTTTCTTCTTCTCAGCTTTCCGGGGTCGATTGACTTGTTTTAACTCGTGTATTGTCACATAATCAAGGCACATGGCGCTGTTTTCCTTACGTCGAGCTTCAATGGTTTCATAATGTGGGCATTGTCGTATTCTTGTACAGAAAGCAGAGGCGCGTCCCTTTTGGTTTTAGTATTGAACATGATGAGGGATTTGTCTAATAGAAGAGCCAAGATATATCTAGAGTGTATACCTAGGTAGAGCATATTATGGATAACGTGCAGAAACAGTTACTAAGAATTTGTTGTTCAATGACCTCGGGTGGTAGGTTGACGAAGAGCCTAGGGATATCCTAGCAAACTTGGCCCGACCGTGCCACCGCCAAAGGACTATCACGTGACTTTCTGCCTAACAATTCCGAAATGCTTCCCCTCGTTTCCTTTTCACCCCTCCTCAATGGAAGACGACAATAGATCGCATCACCGCACTGACATATCACTCTTGATATATGCCTTCATGTAGCGTGCTTCTTCACCCCCACCCCCCCTCAATATTGTGAAATCTAACCATATCTAACAATCATCCTAAGTACCGACATGATTCGGTCCCTACCAGACGAAGCTGAAACAGTTCGACTAGAAATCAAGCGGATGATCGCCAGCGCAGACGGGGGAGATACTTTGGCTGAAGTTGATCGACTGGAGAGTCGAGATGGCAGGGTACTATATATGGGTGCTTCCCTTGGGCAAAAAATTAGTTTCTTGATGCAAAGCTTGGAGATTCGACCGGTTTGTTTTCACGCCTGCATCGTGCTTTCACTTTTTGACCTGGTGCTTGACAGGACTGGGGCTGGACACTCTGGCATTTCCCTGTGTCGAAACGGATTTTGAATGAACACCATAACATGCAACTCGTTCCCTTGTCGGGGAATTCTACTATATCCCAGGGCGGACCATTGCCTGAAGGCTTTCTTGCACATATTACTGAGGAGGAGCTCACGCTTAGTCCGGGATCAACCGTCATTATATTCATGAAACGATCCTCCTGAGACTCCGAAAATCTGCTCGGTTCACTTTAATAACATTTAAGCATATTTCTGTTTCGCATAGCCTCATGCTCCCCAGAGTCCATAGTGAGCAGCGCATCAAAATTCAGCTAATTGGCTAACATGATGCTACTTCACGATTTTGTATATGGAACCAATCTGTATGCACCCCACTGTTGATTTCTCTATTGCATCCAGGCTGAGTGAACGGAACCTCATTCATTTGTACCTGATTAGACTGAGGCTCTTGTTGCAGATCCATGCATTGGTTGTCAAGTCGGCTGATAGTACTGTTAGTTTGATTCATACTTGTATCCAGAATTTGAGGCTGTGAGCTGAAAGCGATCGGGTTTAAGTGTGACTCCTGCTGAGTATAGCATTGCCGGCCTACAATATGCGGGGTTTCTTCGAGGCCGGATGGTGGTATAATATAGGGCATCGGGTCGAAAACTTCCGAAGGAAACCGAGCTGCATCTGGATCAGAAAAGGGGATATTGATATTGTAATGGTTTCTCTCCAGGTTGGGCGGTTGGAAAATATAAGGAACTGGGTTAAATAGATCTGGACATGTATCCGTTTGAATCTCACTGGACCGGTTGACTGAAATGGGCTGGAAAATTTGAGAATCAGGAAGCTGGCCGTCAACAAACTGGTTGTGAGAGCCATCCAGATTCAAAGGTTGACTGATGTAAGCCTGTGGGTCAAAGTAACGTTCGGGTAGCGTTATTTTGCCAATGTTTGGTCTCACGCTTAATTTCTCTGGTTCTGTTGAGCATTGAATTTCTGGATGTTGACTGACGCGATGATCTGAGTCGGCTGATGCAGCGGCTTGTTGATTCGCCCATGGTGCGTCTCCGTCTCTATGGCCTGATAAGTTCTCTTCAACTTGGCGTCCAGATGTGACCGAAAAGTTTTGCAGAACCGGGTTATCATCTATCTGGCCGACAGTTATTTGCGTCGGCTGGCGATAGAATAATCCATCATGTTGCAGAAAGTCCTCTTCTGTTAGAGATACTTCAATTGGTCCCCATAAGAAATTAAAAGCGTCACGAGCAAACTCATCAATTAGAGCGAACTGATTGCTCATAACAACGCCGCAGTCCCTAAGACTTTTGATTTCTTGGTCACGTTTCAAACCTTTCAAGGGAAGCTTTCTCAAGCTATCCATCTTATTAGTTGAAGTAGACGTTATAAGATGGAATTAAACTTACTAGCTGTCTGTCACATGGTTGGGCAAGCGAAAAAGAAGGCCGAGAAATGTTAGACCATGAGTATGATTATCTTCTGTATTGGCAAGTTCTCGGCAAAGCAGATCTAGCCTTCGTCCAATATCACTCCAGGCCATAAGACGTGCACTGATTAATTCAGCATCATCCCCAACAATCTCGGCTTTTGTGATGAGATGTATAGCTCTTTCAATCTGAGCTGACTGCCTATACTGGTGGCAAACCTTCTTGAGAAGATAATGGAAAACGACTTTGAGAAGTCGTAGACGCCAGGTATCTCTTTCTCCACGCGCTTCTAGCTGCAGAAGGAAGGTATAAGATTCGGCAATCGGGTGGTTTAGTTCAAGGTCGAGAGTTTTTTCAGTACTGAAAAAACTACGTATGTTGGCTCTCCATTGTGGGATTTGTACTGATAACGCTTCCAGGTCGATAAGTTTGCGGTCTTGTGGGGCTTTCTTTTTTCGGTTTTTTCTTCTCTCCTGGATCTGTCTCTGTGAGACAACAGGTAAATCTCTCCAAACATTGGACAAGTGTTTTACAAACTTGTGATGTCAGTCTTCTCTCACCCATGTTACACAATAGATCGCCTTACTTCATTGTCCGAAAGTAGATTCTTGATTTCACGATGGCCTCGACATTCTGCTTCAATGCAAGCAGTCTCAAGTTTCACCAGAATCATCCGACTCTCAGCAAGACCCATTCTGTGTAGTTTGGCTGAAATGCGAAGGTAAGTCTGTTGGATGGATTGGAGGGAGAGGACCACAAGTCTGCCCCTGGGAGACAAGCGCCGTAACCCCGCTTTTGCCAAGCCGGCTAAGAACACCTTTCGGACATGCCCATAACGAATCAATTCTCTGAGAGCCTTTTTTTTGGCCAAATATACCCCGGTAAGATACCCTAACACTTGATAAATTAACACCACTAATAAAATGCAGATTCTACCTACTCGTGTTGGTCAAATCCAGACATTCCTTCATTCACGTCTATTTCTGCTATCCTATCGCTATCTCCATCAACTGAATCATATTCCCAGAACTATGTAGAGGGGCTATCCTTAGTTTCCACTGATCCTTGCTTGCTATTATTTTCGTATATAACTGGCATTCCATTTCCTGAGTCATGAAACACCTTGAGCCCAAGTTACCATACAGATATATGGGTTTAGCACTTCTATCAGTCCACTCCATTCTACAGATTCCCCAGCTTGTAGTAGTATTTCTAAATCATGGTTTACTAGTAAAATTATTGCCTTATCTTCAGAGAGAGAAATCGCTGTTAATATACTGTAGGGTTCTCGGGAAGATGCGCCTTTTCTGAACTGTATTAGGCTAGTTTTCATATTCTTATATTAATATTAGTAGTTTTTAGTTAAATAGGATATATAGAAAAATTGTGCAGACCTCTTTCTGAAAGGGCTGAAGAAGATAAGGGGGAATATTATGATATATTTTCATGTGTGGTGCATCGTCCAAGGTAGGAAACCATCCATTTAGTAACCAACCTATTAATTTATCGTATGAATCATTTTCGGTCTTTTCTGTAGCTTGACGAAGGTATGCTATAGTATAGTGCTGTTTCCAAGTATAGAGATATAAGAAACGCCGGAAATAATAAGTTCAACTCTTAGCCTGGATTCTTTTCTCATGAAGTTATAAAGTTCCGCTTTGGCGGGGTAGTTTTTAAATGAAGTCACGTGAATATGTTTACCCCACTGAAAATCACTGCCGGACATGTCAGCATGTAAATAATACGCTATTAGGTACTCCGTACTCCGTACCCCGTAACTCCGTAGAGATTTTGCTAACTACAGGAATAATACCATTAGTCCTTTTTTGCTTTTTTATCAGTATGTACACTACTAGTTAAAAACTCTGTCATAACAACCAATTAAATATGGCGGGTTTAGGAGACTTGAGTACATAGCAGGCCGAGGGGGTAAGTTACAGTGGTTGTACTGCGGTTTACTCCGGTTATATAGAATTATAAGAAAATTATATAAAGTTCTGACTAATTATAAACTCTTTAAATCTAGAAGTACTAATCTTTATATAAATAATAGATTATATTAAAACTATATCTTTTTTACTAGATCTAAAGTAGTTTTTATACTATTTACTATTATATTATACTTTAATTTTAGAGTTATTCTAACTATTATATTCTCTATTTATATTTATTTATAATAGTAATTTAAACTGTTATTATAACTATTCTATTCTATAAATTAAGATATAAATAAATATAATCTTATCTAAATCTTACTAAAAATAGATATTACTTTATTAAAATCTTACTTTATTATTTATTTTTTTTTTAATATAATTTTTCTAATTTTTTATATATATAATTATTTACTAGAAACTAAAATCTCTTCTTTATATAATATATCTCAACTTCTATATCTCTTACTATTTATTTTTTTATTTTTTATACTAATTTTTTTCTATTTTTTTATTTTTTTTATTAATTTTTTTTTATTTTTTTATTTTCTATATTAATCTTTTTATTTTTTTAAATATATTCTGAAATCTGTATTCTTAATATTCTTAATATCTATCTTCTTTTATCTGTAAATAAGATAAGTAAAACTAAGTTTCAGCTTTTATTTCAGCTTTAAAACTAAGATTTTAATATTTTTTTATAAATAGTTTTTAAAATTACAGAGTAATATCCAGTAATCTTTTATAATATATAATAATATTTTTTCTTTTTTATTATAATATACAGTAATCTTCTATAATATATAGTAATCTCTTATAATATCTAATAATATCTAGTAATATAATCAGGCTGTATAATAAATTAATCTATTTATTAACTATATATAGAAGGCTTCTAGATAATATATATTTAGATAATAATAATAAAAATAAAAATAAGTAAGTAATAGAACTTAATCTTAGAAAAAAATATATAAGATTATAGAAGATATTATATTTAATTTTATATAAATTATAACTTAACTAGCTGAAGTTACTATTAATTAAGTTATATTAGATTAAACTATAGAATAACTGCTTAAAATATATAAAAAAAAAGAAAAAAAATATCTTACTAGAAACAGTACAGAAGTATCTAGTCTGTAATAAAATAAATAGATAGTAATAATTCTTAGTACTTATCTTAGATAAGTAAAACTGGAATAAAACTGATTATTTTACTTACTTTTTATAGACAGTAAAGTATATTAATAAGATAAATTATAAAGATATTTTCTTCCGGCAGAATATAAATAATAATAAAAAAGAGAAGATTATCTAGAAAGTCTATACTATTTTTATTATAATATATTTATCCAGTTAAATTAACTAAAAATTAGAAGAAATCTCTATTTTTAGAACTATTTATTTTAGAAATAAGTAAAATAATTAAAAATATTAGATATTAGACTAATATAAAGAATCTTTATAGGAGATATAAACCTATATAAAACTAGAAAGTCAGATTATTATATTAAAAAAAAAAAAAAATAAATATAAAAAAAATAATAACAGAGCTATTAAATAATATAAAAGATTTAGAAACCGGAGTTTCTAAATTAGATTTTAGTAAGAATAAGCTCTAGTAATAAATTAAGATTTTAAATAGAAAAAAACAGCTGAGACTTTTCTATAAATTAAATATTTATAATCTGACTGAGTCTTTCTAACTGGCAGTAAAAATAAATTAAATACTAATATTAAATTAGTTAAAAAATATTATTAAAACTAAAAGACTTATTAAGAAAATAAATAAAAGTAAAAAAAATAGTATTAAAAAATTTACTAAAAATATTAAAAATAATATTTTTAAAATATTAAAGTACTTAGTTATATCTAATTTTAAAACTCTACTAATAATAAATAAAAAAAATAATCTAATAAAAATTATTTCTGAAAAGCTTAAAAAGCTGGAGTAAATCTAGCAGTTTATTAATAATCTTAATTATTAAAAAAAAAATTATTTAAAAATCTATTAAAATCTTAGAATTAAAAATCCGGAGTATCTATATTTATTAAATATAGTTATATCTGCAGTATTAAAGTTCTGGTAATCTATTAAAATTTAGACTATTATTAAAATTATAATTAAAAAGATAATATAGAAAGTATTACTAGTAGATATAATTAGATTAGAAAAAATATAATAATCTATTAGTATTATTCTTATAGTAAGTAATCTAGAAAATCTTAATATTAGATTTTTATAATTAATCTCTAGAAGTATATAGTATATTTTAAAAAAAAAATTAAGTCTAGAAATAAACTTACTGCAGAAAAACTAAAAAAACTGATTCTAATATTAGTATTATTATATCTAATTTACTAATAATAGATTAAGATTCTAAATATTATAAAGCAGTTAGTACTATATATATATTATAGAGAAATATAAAGCTGGAAAAATATCAGATAGATTAATAATAAACTGACAGCTAACTATAAAATTTTTATTAAATAAAAATAATATTTAATAATTATATTAAATAATTATAATATATTTAAGAGCTGCTATAATATTTCAGATATTAAAACCTGGTATATATATAAATATAAAAGTAAGTTAAAGAATAGAGAAAATTATTTAAAAAACTATTCTAATAATATTAAAAATTATTTTAGATTTATTATTCTAGATAAAATCTATAATCTATATAATAAAATATTAGAAATATCCCAGACTGTATAGTAAGCTAGAGATAACTTTAATCTTCTACTTATAATAATATCTTTTTTTAATAATTATAATAATAATTTTATTAGATACTTATAATTACTTTTTAAAAAATATTTAATATCTAAAATAATAGGGCCGGCAGCTGTAAAAAAAACTCTAATTATATTTTTAGATATTTATTATATAAATCTTATTCTTAGTAAAATTTTCTTTAAAAAATATATTATTTATATAGATCTAGATAAAAAAATATAATTAGTATAGTTTTATATTCTTCTAAAATATTTAATAATCTAGAAAATTTTTATATCTGTAATTCTATTTAAAAGTAGCTGGATAATTAGTAAAAATATCTCTTCTACAGTATATAAGATATTTAATATAAAATTTAATTTTAAAAAATAAGAAATTTATAAAATTTACTAGATTAAAAATTACTATATTATAGTACTTAACTAATTAGATAGAAAAAATCTACAGTACTGGTAAACTATAGTATATTTTTATTAATTAGTTTTAAAAGTCTTATAACTTAATATAATTTTATTTAAATTAATTTTTTTAAAAACAGATTTTTCTAAAACAGTTAATTTATAAAAAAAATATAAACTGGTATCTAGATAAATACAGTATCTATAAGAATAGAAATAAATTAAAGATATTATTACTGTTAAAATATTCTATATATAGTCTGAATTTTAATAAAAAAATAAAAATAATCTATAAATAAATACAGAGTAACTAGTTATACTTATTTAAAAAGTACTAAAAATATAAGTTATACTGGGAGTTCTATATATATTAATATAGTTTAAAAAAAAGAAATTAATTATATAAATATAGTTTCTGAGAAAAAAACTCTATATTTTAATAATTTTATAAAAGACTAGATTTAATATAAAAATAATCTATAATAGTTTAATAATAAGAAAAAGAATTAATATTATTATATATTTTATAAAAAAATCTAAAAAATATATAATTCTAGTTATATTCTTCTAACTTAATTTAACCGGTCTTAATCTTTAAAAATTTTATTAAAATATATATTTTTTTAGTATATTATTATTATATATCTAAAAAAAATAGACTGTAAGATATTTTTAATAGTTAAATTAAAAAAAAATTATTTATATTTTTAAATATTATATTTTTAATATATTTC